>VWZT01009830.1:122064-159171 GCA_013397055.1 Pachycephala philippinensis
GGGGTCAGGGGGCTGTGGGGCAGGGGGCTGCGGGGCAGGGCTCAGCAGCTCTTTGCTGTAAGGGGATGTTTCACTCACAGAACCCACCACAATGGAGCGTGGAATTCAAGATATGATTTTCAAGGCTCCCTAATTGGATTAGAGGGATTGTGTTAAAGATATGTTGGCTATGAAATGTTTAGAGGATTAATGCCCGATGGGTTTTTTTTTCCCCCTTCTTAAATGATCTTTCCTAATCCCTCTTGATCAGAAGCAGCTTCTGGAAAGCATTCCAGCCAGGAAGCAGAGCCCAGCCCTTCCTTTCCCATCTCCAGGAGGAGAGACACAGGTTGTTACATGCACTGCACAGACCAAAATTCTCTGTTTTTGTTAGATCCAGAGTACTCATTGTCACTGGTGCTTGTTTTTTCTAAAAATGTGACTCTTTATGCCCTTAACATTTTCCATGTAAATGAACAATTTTGGGATGTAAGGGTGGCCTGTGTGAGAATTAACATCCATCTATTTCTCCTGTGTTTTAACCTGTCTATGTATGCTAAAATCCAGCTCAAGCAGTGCAGTGTCATTTACGATTCAGATGTTATTGTAACTGAGCATACCATACAATTACAGTTTTGAAGTCTGCTGAAGGAGCCAGTGTTAGTTGCTTACAGCAGAATCTATTTGCTGGTGGAAATGTCACAATATAATTACGTTGCGTTCTTCTGTCTGACAAGCAATATACTCAGAGAAGATTGGTCCTTTTTTCCTTCTCTGTTGAGTGAAATTATTCCTATTCCACATTCATCCTTTTAAGTAGTACACAGGTGGTTTCTGGAAGCACGTAAACTGACCAATGATGAAATGATTCATGTGTTACTATTCACACAGGCAAATGAGAAGTCCTTTGGGTCATTTGACAAAACTGTTGCTACCAGTGTCCTTTGACATAAAGGATATTTGACAATAGTTCTGTGTCAAAAAATTAGTTATGCTGAAAAATGTATACTCTGAGTGCAGAAACTGCACTTGTGTCTGGGGGAAGCTTGTGTTTTGGTGTGCTGTTTTACTTTAAATGTTTCAATTCGCACTGTTTTGTAGCTAACCCACCAGTGTATACGAACTCAAGGCACATATGTGTTTATGGTGCTTACACACTCGTGGATGTGATGTCTCACACATCTTTTATTGCCACAGTGTGAGATTCTCAGCAGTGCCTGGTCCCAGCCCTGCAGCCTTTGAAATCCCTGAAGTTTAACTCAAAGGGATGCAGAGGAAGCAGATCCTGGCAGCTTTGGAGTGAATCTGCACAGACCTGTGCTATTTGTCTTTCCTCTCCCTTTTGACTGTACTGTGAAACTCCTATTAATTTCACTCGCACTGCAGGTGCCAGCTAAAACATGAGGCTCCACTTTCCCGTTTTGCAACACGTTGACACAGGGAACGGGTGTGAGGGCTGGTTTTTGCTTTTGCTAGTGCAGCCTTTATTCTCAGTACCTAACCTGACCTTTTCAAACTGGCTAAGTCAAATACATGTGAAAGTCTTTACTTTTTTGGTCCAGTTCCAACATTATGTTCATAATTATCTTGAGCAGAGAATAAAGGCAGACTCTGTCCTTCCAATTCTACATTCAAAAAATAGGAGACAGATGTAATGGAATCTCAGAGGGAGGATTAACTTCGAGTTAACAGACCAGATACTCATATGGTATAAATTAACTTGGTTCTGGCCTTACACCAGCTGATTATAATGATTAACTGTTAATTTCTTAAGATTATTTGGGGGAAGAGATACTTTACATAGGACTTGAAAGAAGACAGCACAGTAAAACAGAAAGGGAAGGCATTGATCAGGGAGGTAACAAACATGCTTTTATCTGCCTATTCATTCCTTGGTAGTCTCAGCAGTACCTAATGTCTCCTGGGAGGTTATGTGAAGTACAGACGTGTGTAATTGCTTGTGTTTTCACTCCTTATTGATTATTCTTGCTGTGAGCATGAGAGGAAGAGATGGTGTAAAGGTTACGGTGTGCCAGTCTCCAAACACTCTGGAACAGACACTCCAATCAGCAAAGGCTGTTTCAAATGCTAATTTGGAGTATGAGCCTTGATATACTTGTGTTGCTATTTTGCTGTGGATTTGTTATGTTGATATTGTTCTGTCTTGTTTGATGTGTGCCTCGGTTGCTCTGTAGTAACTGGTTGGCTTTCAAGTTTCTGTTCCTTGAAGGCTTAAACTTCCTGGTGATTTGAGGCAGAAGAGAAAGTCTGAACAGAAATAAGGATATTTTCTACATTATCTTCTTGTCCTGAACAAGAAATCTAAAGGCTTTTCAGGAGGGAAGGGAGTGAGGTTCTTCATGGAAGAGCTGGCTCCAAAGCCCGCTGCTGGTTTGGGCAGTGGTGAGGCTGTCAGTGGTGTCCCAGCTGGGATGTAAGCCCTCTGCAGAGAGAGGGCTGGCAGCCTCTGCACTGTCAGGCAGGCCACCTACAGCAGCAGCTGATTGTCCAGAAAATGCAAGTTGTGAAAGAGGTTTTATAAATGCTTCAGTCTGGGTTTGTGTCATCAGTTTTCTTGGGAGTGGTGGGATGACTTATCTTGTATGACAAACTCCTGTTCTCATCAGTTTGGGGCTGTTGACAGGAGCATCCTTAGCAACAACCAGCAGTGGGTAACTAAACACAGGCTTCATTTCCATCCTTTCACTTCTGCCTTCTGTAACCTCTCCCCTCCTAAGGACACAGGCCAGCTCCTGGAGCACGAGAGCTGCATGAAGTGTCTCCTCCTGCCGTGAGCTCGCTGGCAGAGGAGGGGGGCTGCACACAGCAGGAAAACTCTCCCACCTTGTGTGTTAGCCATAAAGCCAGGAGTGCTGCTTTTCCTTCTGTCTTGGGTGTGTTGTCGTGGCACTGGTGCATTCAGGAGGTGCTCCTGGTTGCAGTGGTGAGCTGGTTGGGCTCCACAAGTTTTGACTCTGAGCTGGGAGTGGGCTGTGGGTACGTCCCAAGAGCCTCGTCCACTTGTTCATTTGAGTGTCTTCTTAGGGCTGTATGACACAAGCACCTGTAAATAGTGGTCTTCTTCTTTTTTTGTGGTTTCCAAGAGTGTTGCCTCTCAGATGTTAAGTCATAGAATCAAAGAATGGTTTGGGTTGGAAGGGGCCTTAAAGATCATCCAGTCCCAACCCCTGCCATGGGCAGGGACACCTTCCCCCAGACCAGGCTGCCCAAGACCTTATCCAGCTTGGCCTTGGACACTGCCAGGCTTGGGGCATCCACAGCCTCCCTGGCAAACTTGTTCCAGTATCTCACCACCCTCACAGTACAGAATTTCTTCCTCATATCTAACCCAAATTTCCCCTCTCTCAGTTTGTACCCGTTACTCCTTGTCCTGTCACCACAATTCCTGCCAAGGGGTCCCTCTCCTTGTAGGCCCCCTTCAGGTCCTGGAAGGTTCCTGGGAGGTCTCCACAGACCCTTCTCTTCCCCAGGCTGAGCAGCCCCAGCTCTCCCAGCCTGTCTGCACAGGGAAGATGTTCCAGTCCTCTTCTCAGCTCCCTGGGCTCCTGGACCTGCCCCAACAGCTCCGTGTCCTTCTGACACTGGGGCCATCAGACCTGGTTGCAGCACCTGGGGTGGGGTCTCACAGGAGCAGAGGGGCAGAATCCCCCCTCGAGCTGCTGGACACCCTGCTTTGGGTGCAGCCCAGGATTTGGCTGGGTTTTGGACTGGGAAGTCAAACTGAGGGGTGAGGTGCAGGAGGAATGAATGGTCTTTGCAAGGAAAATTAGTGTCTGTTCTTGGATCTGCTTTATGTTACATCTCTGAAGTCCAATCGTGCCACTGAATATAGTAAAAATAGCCTGATGCTCATTTAAAAGGCATTTTGTATTCACCCTAATAACACTGATCATGATGTGCTAACTGGCTGTTAATTGATATGATAAATACTATTATTACGAGATTCATTCTAATTAAACACTAATTAATTTACTGTTGCTTTTGAGTGTTATTTATTCATGGCAGTCAGTAGGAATAGGGAGAAAACGCTTGACTAACACACTCCAGCAAAACTACAAATAATTGAGATTTGTCTCCCAGGAATGCTACCATTTTCATAATTAGAATAGTCAGAAAAGCAAGCTTGTTAGAGAGATGATTGGCCTGCCTAGATAAGCATTGTAGTAAATTAACTTTAGTGTGTGTTGCAAGTGCAGTATAGTGGAATCTGATAATTAGTCGGTCATTTGCAAATCATAAAAATAGTTTCAGTAATGAGTCGATACTGACTGCAAGATAGAACAAATGTTTTTTTGTTTGAAATATGGTAGGCTGCTACAAACCAAATGCTGCCTGCTTTTCTAGAAATTTAGTGAATGTGAGCGTGCTGCTGCTGCACACACACGGACACGGACCCTGAAGGCTGATTCTGAACAGTTCTGTGTTATCCCAACTGCTTTTGCAGCTTTTGTGGTACAAAAAAATTCTGTCCTTGTTCTCAGGGTTTTTATATTTCTTCATTTGTAATGAATTCTGCAAATTGCATGAAAAAAGACATATTCACCAAATTTTCTGGTGCAGGGGTCTTTCTGGCTTTGTTTAGTGGATGATGTCTGCCCCCATGGGTTCTTGAGTGAGTCCTGGAAGTGGTGTAGCTGTAACAGGAGGATGACAGAGCTGGGATGGAAATGTTTTCTTTTAAATTTCAAAACAGAGGGGTTTTGGAATCTTTCGGGTTTTTTTCCCTTGGGATAAAATAGAAAAAAATCATCTTCTTATGATCCAGCTGTGAATATGAAACAGTTCTACCTGTGTCCTCTCTCTTTCTACCTTTCTTCTTCCATGCCCTTTATTTTTCTGTTCATGAACAGCAGAACTGAGCCTACATCTGTAATTACAGTGAGTTTCCCTTTCTGTATAAATTCTGCAGGGATGCAGAGCTGCTTATCAGCTCACAGGCTCACTGTAGAGAAACTTCCACTGATCTCATGAAGGGAATTTCCATCTGCAAGGCAGTGACTCTTCTCCTCTGACTGCCCTAAGTTGATGCTGTCACCCTCTGAAATGATTAAAGAAGACTCAAAATACCCACATCAGCAGCTCCTTTGTTCCAAGCCAGGGCTTCTTCTCAGCATGGAAAGAACATTACTGAAATCTGTCTCTTTAATGTTAAATGCAGTAGCCACTGAGTGCTTCTAAATTATGTCTCACTGCTTCCCTCCTACCTTGCGCTGATTTTTTGCTTATGGGTTACTTGATAATATGAAGTTACACAGGATCATAAATTGCTCCTGTAATTCTTGATTGAGTCTGAGACTGAACAGTAGTAGAACAGGGCTGTTGGGATAAAACATTGCTGCCAAAAAATTGAATATCCACTCTTCAATAGCAGCGTGATTTCTGAATTTTTTTCCAAAGTGCTCAATGCTAACTCAGAGATAAAAAGTACAGGTAACAGCAGGTTTAAGGAAATCTACAGAACAAACTAGCAGTACTTCATTCTGTAAATCATAACCATCCCTCTGGAATCCCCGTGCCTGGGGACAGTTGTGCAGAAATCTCAACTGATTTCACCTCTCCTACTTTGCTGAGCAAGTTAAAAGCCACCAGGAGAAGGCACACCTCTGACCAGTCGTGGTAATTATCTTCCTCAGGAGCTGGGTTTGCTTTCCTAGAGCCCCCCACAGGCCTGGGCGGTGGGTGTGCTGGGCTCAGTGGGCACACAAGGTGCTGGTTCCTTTTCATGGTAGATATCTTATTTACCACAGGGGTCTTCTGCACAGTGAACAGGCCAGTGGGCATTTTACATATATATAATTGTAATAATTGAAAAACAAATTATATATATTTATATATGTGTAATCAGTGCTCACCTAAAATCATTTCTTTCACTGGAGATTCCCACAAGGACCACCATGGAAACAAGTGAATCATTTCCTCAACTGGAGGTGAAAATTGGCATCCCAGAGTTGGGGTTAATGTTGCTAAAGATAGTTTTCTAGGTCCTGGCATAGGAAAAATTGTCTTTTCATCTAAGTATGGCTAACACCTGCTGTGCTTCAGAGGTTACCTGTCCTGTGCAAGGTGTCCTCAGAGGAGGGTCCTGCAGCAGGACTGACCATCCCACCCCCTCTGGAGCCTGGTGGCAAGGGATGTTCTTGCTGTGAGGCTCCAGCAGAGTCCTGCCCCAGGCCAGGGGAACATTGCTGTTATCAAACCCTCAGAAAAAGGCTTCCCATCAGGTCCTGGTGGCTCTCTGGTGAATTGCTCAGTGACACCTTTTGTTGTTTTTATATAACTCCAACTACTTCTATTACAACGTCTGATATGAAGTTCTTGTGTCCTAAATGAAAACGTTGTGTTTATTTATTTATTTTTGGTCTTGCCACCATTTGAACGAGGCAAACCTGTTTCTGCTCTAATCAAAATGGAAAACGTTTTCAGATGAAAGCCAAGCCTGGAAATTTTCAGCCTGCTGTGTTGTTGAGTTGTGAGCAATTGAAAAGGAGTTTACAGTGGAAATCTGAGTTCAGCAGCCACCACTCAGCTGGCTGCTGCAGAAATGGTCCTGCCGAAGGGAATGGGGCTGCTCCTGGGAGTTTAAGTAGGGACTACACAGCTCTGCCTCTTCGGAGTGATTATGGCTCATACTCCTGCTGTAATGACAGGGCTTCTGATTGCATTTATGGATGTAATAGCAGTAAATAGTGTGCTGAACTACACAGCAATAACTCTAGTGATGTTCTCTATCCATTGATTCATGGATCAGGGCACTGTGCACACGCAGCTGTGCTCAGGTGGAGTCAGCAGCATCCAGGTATCCCTGTGCAGAGGAAATCTGTTGGACAGCCAGGACAATACCAAACTGAGAACAGAGGGTGATGGATTGATTTACAAAACATAGGGTGGCTCACAAAATAGATGGAAAGATTGCTTTGTGCTGCTGGGGGAGTCTGATCCCATTAATTAACAGTAGAGGTAAGAGATCAGCAGGCTGGCTCTGAGTTATATTGGGGGTGATTGAACATAATGTGGCATCACAACAAATGTGAAAATGATTGCACTATCTTCATTATTCTGGCATTTAGTAATACTGCAACAGTTGAAGATTAAACTCTTAATTATGAGTATTGATTTCTCTTGGCACAGAAAGTGCAAGTTAAAATTGCACTAGAGCTGAGATTCTCCTGTTATCTCAAAAGCAGGTACAGGTTTTCCTGCTAACACACTGATGTCAGGCTTTGAGCAGGAAGCAAAAGGGCAGCTTTCACTTTTCTCAGTGAGTTTGTGAAAGACATCTGGTGACAGAGCAAAGTGCCACAGTTTGTTTTCAGTGGAGGATAGCACAATAAATACTCTTTGATACGAGGGCTGGAAGATGTTTGTTATGAGCTCGTTGTGCCACTCCCCTTCTGTTGAGGCTCCAGTTTCTCTGGAGCAAGGCAATGTGAGAAGTCTCTCTTCTATCCCCTGTTCCCATTGTGTAATGAAACAGCAAACTTTGAGGAAGCTTCAGACAAGTCCTGCTTCAAGGCCAGAGCTGTTTCACCTGTGCCAGATGGCCATAAAGAGGATGTTCCTGTCACTCTCCCCACTGGCTCACATGTGCAAAGCAATTTTAAGGATAGAGCTGTGCTCCCAAGATGGAACTGTAGCAATCATATTCTTCATGGGTTTTGTTTTACTTTGTATCAGCATTGTGGGGTTTTGATTATGGTTTGTAAAGCATTGATAAATAAAAATGAACAGGAATTTTAAACAGCATTGGAAGAGCCCCACTCCTCCATGAAGTGAAGATATGCAGGTTGCATTTAAATGCTCCAGGGCACATCTGCTGTTACAAATAAATGCTGTCCATCCATAATCCTCAGCAGCTGTTCGGGAGCAGAGTTCCACCAGCTCCTCAGCAGAGCTGTGCTGACCATGGGAGCGAGCAGCTGAGGCTGAGCAGGGGCTTTCCTTCTGGGGGAATGTCAGCCTTGGCATTGTCTGAATGCTTTGGACGCTGCTTACAAGCTTCAGGTGATTCCTTTCAAGGTTCAAATGTCTGTACTCAGGTGGAGCTTGATGCAAAACATCTGGGTACTGGTCTGTGCTTGTGCAGCCTTGTTCAGCACAAGGCCCTGTGTGGGGACACAGGAGAGGGGTAAAACTGGGTGGGACACAGGCTGGCACCCTCCTGAGTTCTCACCCTGCCTCACAAAGGGCTCTGGAGAAGGAGCCCAGGTGGAATGTGTACTGCTCTCTGCACCCTGCCCTGTGGATACGCTCAGAGATGTCCTGTGTTTTGTTTTTGAACAGGAAAAGCCAACAACAATGTGCAGTGGGATGAGGACTCCGTAGAGTACATGCCAGCCAACCCAGTCAGGATCGCTTTTGTCTTGGTTGTTCATGGCAGAGCCTCTCGGCAGCTCCAGCGCATGTTTAAGGCTATTTACCATAAAGACCATTTTTATTACATTCATGTTGACAAGGTAATATATCACTGGTTATAAATTGCCTGTCTCACCATCTGTCAGTCTACCCATCCTCGTCATCTTCTTCATCTTCCTTTCACCTCTGCTGCACAAAGTGCACGTCACTTTTCGTCTCTCCATCTGTTACATGTTTGGAGCCTCTTTTTTTTTTCCCTTAAATTTTGTTTCTTGTTATCTTCTTTATGTAACAGCCTTCATTTCTCTTTTGATGTCAACGAGTCTCTCCCCTTGTCTGTCTGTTGAACATGTAGCAGTAATTGATAAGTTGGTGCAGGCTGAGGTGGTGGCCCACTGGATGGAGAGCTGACTGAGGTGCCTTGGGACAGGGACACACTGTAAAAGGGACGTGGTAGCAGTCACCTCCTTACAAAAGCCCTTTGGGATCTACAATGACAAATGGTGAATAAAGCTAACCACACTGATTAGAGATTGCCGTAGTTGTGATAAAAGGTATTAAACAGGGCTCTCTGTACATGCAGCAAAAGAAAGTTGTAGGCCACAGTAAGGGAGGGCAAAGCAATGGCAGCACTCAGTGAGTCAAGAAGCAGGGTTGGCCTTTAGTGAGCACAGGGAGAGCTCCCTGTGACAGAATAACTTGAATGTGTTGCTCTTCTCTCCTGTGAAGCGATCCAATTACCTGCACCGGCAAGTGCTGCAGTTTGCCAGCCAGTACCCCAACGTGAGGGTCACCTCCTGGAGAATGGCCACCATCTGGGGAGGGGCCAGCCTGCTGACCACCTACCTGCAGACCATGAAGGACCTGATGGAGATGAGTGACTGGCCCTGGGATTTCTTCATTAACCTCAGTGCTGCCGACTACCCGATCAGGTACAGAGAGTATTTTATGGATTAAAACGTGTTGTTCCTAGAGCAAGTATGGATATAGGTGATGTTGTGTCTGTGCTGCGAGGAGCAGGGCAGCAGTTCCTTTGGTTTTACAGCAGGAAACTCCTGTTGCTGAGCTGGTGTCTGACAGCCACCCTTCAGCCAGGAATTCCATCACCTGCCTGTACCTCGTGTGTGCCCATTTGCCTGGGGGGACTTTCACTGAGAGGCTGCTCCAGTCAGCCTTTATTTCCAGCCAAAGGGGCACCTGTGAGAGGGGATGAGTAAAGCAGCCAGAAGTGCTGCAGCTCAGCAAGTGCATCCCAGGCATGGAGAGATTCCTCCCTCCCAGGGCTCTGATTAACAGTTTGGTTTGATGTCTCAGCAAGTGTTGAAGGTATGAATATAGACTCAGGTACTCCTCTCCCTTTTTTCAGTACTTTTTCTCTGGAGGATAATGGTTGTAGAAGTGACAAATAAGTTGCTAGGAGTCAATTATATCTTCAGCACCAACCGCTGCCTGAATATCTTTATTCAGATGGCATCAGGCAAAGAATTTCATACACCGTCACACGCTAAGGCTTGTGATTTTAAGTGCAATTATATTCTTTCTGGATTTACGTCACCCAGGCCTCAGAGCTGCATTCTGTAAGTTTGCTACATTGTGCAAAAGTAGATAGTCCATTAAAAAAACAACAAAAAAACCCACCCAAAAAACCCCCAAGTGTCCTTAAACTGTTTTAAATTTAGGTTGTAAGAGTTATTAAGAAGAAGGAAACACAAAATTCTCCTTGTGGCTTCTGTTTCCCTCTATGCTGAAATGAATCAGTGAAAGGGGAAGTGACCGTGTAAGGCGATTTCCTGATGAGTGATGATGCAACATGGTTTTAATACTCCTGGAAGAGAAATATGCTTCCACTGGTTAGGTTTCTCCAAGATCTCTCTCAAAGTATGAATCCCTTCCTGAAGGTGCTCCTCGGACAGAAATCACCACTGAAGTGAACAAAGACAAAAGCCCCAAGCCTGTGCCTGAGGCAGGGTTTTGTGAGGACTGACAAAAGGCTTTATTATTGCTGGTGCCTGTTCCTGAGCACTCTCAGTGAAATGCAGCACATTTTGGGGAGAAGGATTAGAGCGCAGGAAATAGTAAATAGGGTGTTTGAGGGATGCTGTTTTTCCTTTCAGACCCCATGCCATGATTTGTCAGATAATGGGCTGGGGGCACTTTACACTTCTCTCTGGTTAGTCATACTGCAGTGGCTTTTGCTAGGTTTCCCTGCATAAGAACATATGAATTTTGTGGATTAATAGTTTTTATCCAGAGCTGCTTCATATTAAGCTTTTGCTTCCCATCTGCCATTCCATCTGTAATACTGAAACCTTTACTACTTCTCTTCTGATAATAAAAGCTAATCCAGCCTTCTAAGTCAAAAAAACATATTCAATATGCGGGGTTAATACAATATGATGAAGCCTAAATCTGTCCAGGGAGTAGTCTGGTATGTTCACAGACTGCAGCAGAATTGCCAGGAGCCTTTCATCCTTCAGAAGAGATGTCCAGAAGCAGATGTTAAGCATCAGACAGTATAAAGGCATGGGGGAAAATATTAGAACTATTCATTTTGTGAGGGAAACAATTAAAAACGTGTAAAATAAAACATATGCAAGCCAGGAAAATCCTGATACCCTTATTATTCCTCCTCATGCCTGAAAGTTGTGCTTGTGGAGTCTGTAGGTCCAGCAGTAGCACAGAGGAGGTCCTAATCCATGTTCCTCTCCTTGTTACTGCAGTACAAACCAGGGGCAAACAGCCTGGACATAAAGGTGCCTCCACCAAAAGTCTGTGTGTCCCTTTAACCACGAGGCAGCGTGGCATTTATTGCCCCAGTGAGATGATGTGGTGCATTATCCATGGTGCCTTGGCTCCATTCAGCTCTGTTAAACGTTCTCAGCAGGAAAGGGAGGGCTGGAATGGCTAAAGACAAACCCCCAGAAACAGCTCAGAGGTGGGAGGCTGTGTGACTGCCCCTGCTTGGGCTTGGGCTGGTGAAGAAAAAAGGAACAAATGCCTACAGGGTTCTCAAAGAATCATCTGTTACAGTCACAGAATTCATAAAGAAATGAAAGAAAACAGCACCTGCCTTCCTTTTCCTTAACCTTTTAAATTTTAGCGGTATTTTTTCATAATTTAAAGTCTTTTCTTTTGAGAGCCTCTTTCAAAACCGTGTGGGAAAGCTATTGATACCTTCAGCCTCTTACTTGACATGGATATCTATTTGCATTATTCATTGTCTCCGACAAACAGCATAAAGTAGTCAACCTTATGTTCAGGGACTGAAATTTCACTCCCAACAAGGTGAACTATGGTAGAGCATCTATTCATGCTGAATGTTTAATGTGCATTGCAGGAGTCCTTGGATAATGTGACAGGTGAAGTGTTGCACCACTTAAATTAAGAAGTTTAATGAGATCATTTAACAGTGAATGTCATGTCAGTGCTTACCTGGCCACAGAGCTTGTATAAAGAATAAACATAATGAAACATTTGAACTATTTATAATTTACAGTAAATCACTGAGCCTCAATCACCAAAGGGATCACCAAATCTAATTGCCAGGTAATGCTTGGTCTTTAATAAAGGTCAAGCAAAATTATGAGCAGAAGCTTGGGGAGTGCTTCAGAATAGTAAGAAAATAAAGTGTCTTCTTGATGGAGCCAGGAATGCAGATACAACTATATTTTCAATTATGGGCAATCAGGTATAACAAAGGAACTTAATAGAAACCCAGTGAAACCGCTTCTGTTCTGCTGCTTGACATTATTTTAGGATGAAGTTGTGTAGCCCTAGTTTCCCTAAAAGCCTGTGTTGTGAAGACTCAGTTAAATGAGACAGGTTCAGTAGAAGTTTTGGTCTGGCACGTGAATGAAATGTCTGTCATAATACAAATTGCACCTGAGGTACTGCACTCCCCAGGGAGGAAATGGGATGGTCTGACTGGGCCTGGTCCTTTAAACAGGTGCCAATATAAAGACACCAATCTTTGCCAATCAGAATAACCCTCAGAAATTAGGAAAACTGAGCCAGCAAATCACTGTTGACTGACCTGCCGTGCTTCCTTGTGTTGCCCTCTGTTGGTCGAGGTAACATTGGCTGATACAAAACCAAAGTGATGACTTCTAAATGAGGTCCCTGGGCCAGAGAATATTTGCCAAGAGTGAAAAGGTGGGAGTGCAGGGAAGGGGTCTTCAGGTTTTCATTCTTGTGAAAGAAGTAGGTGAAAATAATTGCAACCAACAGATTTTAGAAAGAAGTTCATCCTTTTTCAAGTTATTTTTCAGGTGCTAGAGGTACCTGGGAGATAATTTCCTTGTTTCTGCCACTGGCTCAGTTTCATCCCCTGCAAAGCATGGGTCACTGCCCTCCATGGAAACGACATCAGGGATGATTTCTCTTCTGTCAAATTTACCATGACCTGCCCCGATTTCACCTGTGACCAAATGACACAACCTTTGGAGTGGGAGAAGAAAGTGAGAGAATACAGTTTGCATGGAGTGAGAACACCAGACTGGAGCTACCCAGCTGCTCTTGCAAAACATCTCAGCGTTTGCAACGAGCAGGCTTGAAATGCAATATTGGAAATTCAGGAAAATCTCCTCTTAGAACTGAAACAAAGCCCTCAGCTTCCACATACAGCACTCCAGCTTTATGAGAAATGTCTGACACCCAGTGTGCCCTCCTGATGGCTGTGATCTCAGAAATCCCAAAGCCAGCAGGGCTGATGAGAGCAGTGTAATGGCAAATAAGGCAGAACCATGGGCTCACAATGCAGTTCCACTTTGTCTCTCACTTCTCATCAGTTTGACTTGACTTAATTTAACAATTCTGTGTCTCAGTGAGGTTCAGACTTCAGAGCTGTCCTCTGCAGGTATCTCCTTCCTGGCACTACATAAATTGGTGCTGGACATGAAAGCCTGGATAAAGGACACTGGCTTCCCAGGGCTGAATGTGACCTTACACCCCGTGTGGAGTGTTGCAGTGCTGATCTGAGTGCAGACCTTGCCACTAGAATAATGTACCAGGCACGAGGCAAACGGTGCAGCTCTCTTCAAAGTGCCCTTTGCAATGTTATCCTGGCTGAAGCACTGCTCAGTCGTCTCCTACACGGAGATGGGAGTGCAGCACAGGCAGCTTTTGCACTACAACATCTGTTAAAATGCCAGCGCCGGAGGTTTTTATCTCGGGATTGTCACTGACATTGTATGGGGTTTTGTTTGCTCAGAATATCTTTATCTGGCAAGCCAGATGTCAATCCACTCTTAGTGCTTCACAGGGAATCTTTTTTCCTGTCCAAAAGGAACTTTATCAGTGTTTTTCTTGAATCTGCATTCTCTGAGAATTTCAGATTTGCTTCTTTCTTTAATCCCTCAAATAACCTTTTCTCCTCTTCTTTCTTCCCTCTGTGTTTCTCCTTCACAGCCCCAGGGATATTTACAAAATCTACTTTTCACTTACAATTTGTCTTTGTGGACAAATAGTGTGGGGTGCCCGAGTCAAGAACAGAGTCCTTTGTGCAGAATTGTACTTTAAGTCCATGGCTAGCAGAATTCCCCACGAGCTGCCCCACACTGCAAACCCTTCCCATGGTGTTTGGTTGCTCACTGCATTCCTGGGCAGGAATCTCCAGTGGGGTTTGAGTCAGGGAAATCCCAGGTGTGACTCTCTCTCTTGTGCTCTCCCACAGCTTTGCTCCAGGAGACTTTACTTTGGATCAGGTGTGAGGTGGGTAACAGAAGCTGCAGAGACACAGGTCCTTGTGGTGTTTACCTGGGGTTTGTGAGCAGAAACTTTAATGTCTCTTCAACTCAGTTGTGTTTTGTCAGTTTTTTTTTCAGAAAGTTCAGTGAAATCATTATCAATTCCAAAAGCTAAAAGTGCTTGAAAGAGGGAAACATTCCTGTTATGGCATTGCATTTTAAACCTGCTCTCCCTTCGTGGTCTCGCTGAATTCTCTCAGGAAATTAAAAGTCTGCTGAAATTGCCATTAAGACACTCTTTTGTTTAGATTTCAGGATGCCACTTACAATAAAACAGCTGCAAAATAATATCTGGTGGCAGTTCAAAGTGAAGATAACACAACATGTGCTACTACACCTTTCCCAAGTCACTCTTAAATAGTTGAGAACCAAAAGGCCATTAAAGGGTGAACCAAAATGTTGTTCTGATTCTGTCCTTTAGTGGTGATATTGAAATAGGAAGGAGAGGGAGAGATGAATAGATAAATTCTTCCCCTTGAAAGTAGGGCTAAAAGTGTAAGAGTTGAATGGTATTTGATGTTGAAGATTTTTCAGCTCTCACAGCTCTGTCCAGTGCTGCAGAGCTTGGGTGGTGCCCAGGGGAGTGGGGCACCTCTGTGTGCGGTGTTCTTCATCTTCAGGGATGGGCTGCAGAATGCATCTCTTTTTCTAAAGCTGCCTTTTATTTTCCTTTGTAGCCCTGACTAGTGCTAAGTGGTCAAAACTTTATATCTTGAGGTACCGTGGGAGCTTTGGTGTGGTAGTGCAGAAATTCCAGAGCTGCATTTTGCTGTGCAGCCCCAGGCAGAATTAGGGACCAGTTGGCTTTTGCAGTTGCACCTTATTACAGCTGAACTCTTCTTTCTCCTGGTCCTGCACAGAGCATTTGCACGGTACCTCTGAACCTCTGGGTATCAATAGCAGTGCTGGGTGCCACTGGCTGCTTGTGACAGCCCATCTGCAGTTCCAGGCTGAGGGGAGGGACGAGGCCCTCAGTGGTTCATTGTAGCACACTCCACCCTGCCACACGCAGTTTGATTATATCCATCATTCTGCATCACTGGATGAACCAGCTGTAGGCACAAGCATCCCTAAGCTTTCATCAGGATAATTGCACTCTTTGCCACATTAGGAGCTGGTTTGGGGCCAAGTCTTTTCCAAATGCAGAGTCGATCTTGGTTTGAAAGTTTGCTGCCCCAAAGTCGCTTTTAGCAGGTAATCTTGCATTCTTGGGGCAGCTGAAGGTTGAAAGGTCTATAATCCAAATTGGTTATTTGTGTCACCTTATGGCTCTGACTGGGGCAGCCTCGGATGTTTTAGCAGCGGCTCAGATCATTGTTCTGATGATGGGATGCTCTGTGCCAGTCAGGTGCAAGGCAGCTTCCATGATTTCCATGGCAAGGGCTGGCAGGCACCGTGGCTCTGCCTGCTCTGAGGGTCACTGTCACTGCCAAACCTCTGTGCAGCTGGGATTGTGTAGGCACTGAGGCTGTTCCCGTGGGGCTCCAGCCGTGGTGCAGGCAGCAGCTGCAGAGCTGCAGCTGAAGGCTGAAACACCCTGATCTGCCTTCTGTGTGGGAAACTGGGACATGCGGTGTGTCAAGAGATCCCAGTGCTGGGTATCATCACAAAGTGCCTGGAGAACCATGCGTGAGCCACTGCAGCCCAGGAGGGGAGGGGCAGCCAGGACACGGCTCCAGGTCACAGCCCGTGCCCTTGGCAGTGCCAGATCACTGGTGACAGGTGAACTGAGGTTCACACACCTGTTCTAGAGTCTTTTCTGGAGCTGAAGCGAGCCACTGGTTCTCTTCTGCTGGAATAAGCCTGTGTTGGTTGCAGCTCTGCTGAGCACAGCGGTGAGCAGGGCCATCAGCCTCCCACCCTCCCAGGGCTCTCAGCAGCCCAGTTACATCAGGCAGTGGATCTGTGCATTCCCATTGCAGGCATCCTCTCTGCCACGACTGTGCCTCATACCCCAGCTCTGCATTCTGCACTGACTTACCCCAAAATGGTCCCAACCAAGAGTAGGGCAAGTCATCAGCTGGCACAAATTGTCAAAATAAGATCATTGCTCAACCCAAATAAAGGTAACAAAATGTGACCTTCTGTTGTTAAAACCAATTAAGTTTCCTTCCATCAACTCTGAGTTCATTATCCCTTTCACCCCCCAGGCCCTGTTCTTCCATCTTTTCAGGCTTGGTGCAGAATTAATGTTAAATCCCATTAGCCTGACCCCGTTTTCCCTGTTTTGCCTTCTGGTCCTTTGGATTGATGCACTCCGACAGGTTGATTCAGCAGCTCAGGGATCAAAGGGAGTGGCAGGCCCAGGAGGAGCTTCAGGAAGGGCCTGGTTTATAAAAATTCACTTTACTTTTATTGGAGTTTGTGGAAGTGCCTCAGCAGCGGGGTCTCACTGGGCGGATGAAGGGCCCTGGGCTGTGTCCCTGGCACAGGGAGCACAGAGGGACCTTGTGCTAGCAGAGTCCCACCACTCCTGCCTTGGGGTAACTCCAGCTAGGAGACTGCAGCTGCTCACTGGATGAGTGTATATTCCCTCTGGCCTTTTCCCTAGAAGGTGTGAGATAGGAGAGGACAGTTCCTTTACCCAGGTCCATCTCTCCCACTGCCTCACAAGAACCATCTGCTCTGGGGGCTGTGTCAGACAAAGCTGGCCAGTTTGAGTCCAGGATCACACTGTGAGTTAACCAGGGAGCTGGCAGGACCCAGAAGTGCTGAATGAGTTTTATACCCTCTGCCCTTTTGGAAGGGGCTCTCCTCCCTTTCCCAGCGAGAGGAGGCTGCTCCCAGCTCCCTGCTGCTTCCCAGCTTGGCCTGAGCACTTTCTGCTTCATTATTGACGTGGAACATTGGGTGGTGGCTGTGGCAGCAGGGAGTGTGTCTGGTGAGCTGTGGGGAGGAGGCTGCCCTGGGATTTGGGAGCGTGGCTGCCTTGCCTTCCCCTGCTGGGAAGAGGGGCTGTGACAGAGTGCCTGGAGCAGGGAGAGCAGGGGGGCATTTCCAGAGCCTGGTGTGACCTGGCCTCGGTGTGTGTCGGGCTTTGGAGCATCCTGGGCAGGGTGGGGTGGAATGGCTCTGGTTTGGGCTGACAGATGGGTGAGGGGGGGTGTCGGGGTGAGTCACCATAAGCACAGTCAGAGGGAGCAAGTTACCTTTCAGAAACTGAGAAATTACCAAAATTTAGCATTAAAGCTGGAAAAGTGGCACCTTAACAACTGCATCCAGGAAAGCAAAGATTTCTCATGAGCCTGGAGCAGCTGTTGCAGCTGATTGAGGAGCACACAGCTCACAGTGATGGACCCTAAACCCGAGGTGGATGTGCTGCTCCATCCTTCTGCTGCTCAGATCCATCCCTGGCACAGGGTCAGGCCCAGGCTGGCACCTGGGGCACTGCAGGGTCTCTGCTGGGGCACCCCCGGGCTGACAGACCCCATCCACCAGGCACAGCTCTGCCATGAGGAGCAGGGTGAGGGAGGCTTCCTTCTGCCCGCTGTCTTGGAAGAAAGTGAGCATTTGTAATTATAATTGCTCAACAACTATCAAATGGTTTTTCAACAATTAGCAAATCATTTTTCATACTGGCTTGTACAAATAAAATTTCAGATGCGTGTGGGAATGTATGAATTGGATGAAGTGAATGGTTGCTTTAAATCTGTGCTCGTATTTGATTTTAATTTCTTCTCTTTTTGCACAAAACTCTTGATAATTTAATTTTAGAGATGGTGAAAAAAACTGCTGAACATGAACTATGCCGTGTAAAATATACACGGTATAAACAAACAAAAAGATCCTATTCAGCCCGATATCTAGATTTTTTTCTTTTTATACAAAGTCTCACTAATTTGAGTAACGAACTTGATCATTTCTGCAGCTCACTCCACTTGCTTATTTAATCAGTGATTATTGTTTTCATCAAAATGGGATGTATCGTGTAGGCAGATGAGGTTCTACATGAATATGCAGCAGCAGACAAACACTGGAAAAACACAAAGCAGTGAGCATCACTCTGTACTCAATAAAATCCCAGTGCTTTTATAAAGCTAAAATTATATCATGTTTAGTTTTAATAATTAAATATCCTTGGGTATTAGCAGCTGGTTAGTCAAGTATTTCAGTACTCTTTTTTTCCAGATACTTTTCAGCAGATATTAAGTGGACTCAGATGTTTTTGTGAGATAGGATAATCCTGTCTGTTTAACTCTTTGCAGTGCTGCATCCTTACAAGTGATTTTCTGGCATCCATGGGACCATGGCCCATTAAGAGTTTGTGGTGGTTAAATGTGAGAGTTTTCTGTATTGATCCCTGCACTGAGGCAGTGATCAGAAATGGAATGGTTTGGTATCGTAATAACAGGGAAAAGCAACTTTGTGAAAAGTGAATTATCTTGGCAAATACTTGTCACCAGCTTTAGCAGCCATGCAGGAATTGGCAGATATTGCTTTTGCTGCCACTGTGACACAAGGGATGGGCCTTAGGGAAAGAAATGGCTGCTCAGGAGCTTTTCCTGTGGAGAATTGCCATGGACAAGGCAAGGAAAGCCAGAGCAGCCTCAGAGTGAGAGGAAGACAGTGCTGATTTTCATCTATTAACATGCTGTCACACATGGAACAGTGCATTTCCACAGCCTCTGAACTGGGAAACACCACAGAACCTTTGTGATGGTTTCCCACAGCCTATTGCAGGAGCACAGAGCTGGGTTTGTGCTCTGGCTTACACAGGCATAAACTGAGAGGCATAAACTGCACTGATTTTGGAGCATCACAGATACGAAAACAGAATAAAGTCCTTTGCATAGTACTTTATCAGTAGGAAAGAGGATAGGAAAAAGCATTTTTTTCGTTGATTAAAGGACTTGCAAGAGGGAGCTTGACTCCCTGTTGAAGGTACTAAAAATATTTTAAGGAACAAAATGTGGTTAATTTGTGTACTGAGTCCTTCAAAGATGCACTTTGGGCAGAAAGTGCATTTACCAATGTTTCTGTCACTCCATAGGTTTTTTTTCCAGTGAGAGAAAGCCCTTATTGTCATAAAGGTTTTTAAATAGAAATATGCTGGAAAGAGAGGTTGTTTTCTTTTCCTTACAGGATTAAATTAAGTAAATGACCTCATTAAATTTAGACATTCTGGGCATGAATCCTTATTAGACAAGTCTCAGTGTAAATAGCAGTGTGTGGGTAACCTCTTCGGGTGCCCTGCTGCTTCCTGCTCCCTGTCTGTCAAAGTGATCATTTACGTCAACTCTCAGCTTCCTTATTGATGGGAACCAAAACTGTGATAGCCCTTTGGCAGTGTGGTATTAAAGCAGCCTTTCTGTGCCAAATTGTCAGCAGATAGCCTGGGTTCCTCAGCTCCACACTCTGCATTCACTCAGGCCTCACACTCTGAATAGAAAATGGTTACAAACATTCACGTTTGGGCTCGTTGATGTCACCCACCTAACTGCTGCATTTTTGCCATGGAAATCACAATTCTTTCCATTTCTCCTGAGCACAGCCACCTTGGAAAGTTGCTGACTGACGTGTTAATGGCAGCTTTTAGTGGAAGGTCAGCTGAAGTGACCAAGGGGAACACTGGCCTCATCCCCTCCCAGCTGAAGGGGAACCAGGCAGAGGGGGCACTTCTCTCCTGAACAGCACAGAAACTCTGCCTGTGAAAGGCTCCAGTGCCAGCAGCAGCCCTGCTCTCACAGCTGGCACCTTGCTTTGGGACAGTGGCCCTGGGGACATGGCTTAGTGATGGGCTTGGCACTGCTGGCTTTGGTGGTCTTAAAGGTCTTTCTCAAATGAAGCATTTCCATGATTCTGTGTCTGGAGCTGACATAACGCTGAGTGATAATCATGTGATTCTGTGAATCTCTGGGTTACTTATCAAAAAATGCTAACGTTTTAGAGTGTAAGTTGAAGAGTCTAAACCCCACATTGCTGCATTTTTTCTGCACTAATCCGCGTTATTTTAATTTCCAAATATGAATAATGGGAATGCCAGCAAGGCTTGATAAACAGTTTTTGCCAGCACTGATAAAAATGAGCATTTTTTCATACGTACAGTTCAACTAAACTGACATCTCTTGTGAATATGGTGGGAGAGGAGTTTTGCTTTACTACAGTACATACCTTTAACAAGTTTTCTAGCCCTTATCTAAGTTAGACACACGTCTCTGCATTTACTTAAAAATATTTATTTGAAATAGGCATTTATAGGCCTTTCTAGCAAAGGCTATCTGTCAGGCACTCAAGTTCTGGGCTAGCAAGATGAAAAAAATAAATAATGGTGGTGATGTGCTGATGATTCATAAACTTAAATAGAAAAATAAATAGAAAATTGTTTAGCAAATCAGGGTGAAACGTTTCCTTCCTTTCTAGCAAAATGCCTCTGAGCTGCCTGCATCAATACCAGGTTATTTAGGGAATAAGTCATCCTGCACGTAGCTGATTTTCTTTGATTATTTTCCTGTGTACCACGTCTTGTGCAGTCACACATTTGGAAGGTGCTTCAGAAGCTTTTGTTATTCAAGTATTTTTCAGTGCATTTGTTGTTGTTAAGCATACAAATAACCTAGACTTAGCAATTGCATGCAATTAAATTTATGAAAGGAAAACTACCTTAATATATTTCACAGTTTTACTCTAAAATACAGTAACTTGCAACTTATAGTGGCTTTAAAATCAGAGAAAAAGAGCTGCCTATGGCATGGTATTACAGGGTGGTGTTTTTCTTATTTACTTCTTACTGCAGCACCAGGGATGCTGAGAAAATGTCATTGTCACAGAAAAATTAATTCCTAGGATCAATTCAAAGGTACTCCTGGGACTGAGGGGGTTTTTTAAAAACATTTTGTAAACACCAGTGAGTTAAATCTCAAAACATTGGTGAGTTGGTGCCATATCTGTGCTAGAGATGGACAATCTGAGTCACAACTGGATTGGCCTCCCGGGAAAAGTCCCCTTAATAAATGGACTTGTGCACCTAAGGGATGGAAGGTGAGTTAAAGGACAGCTCTGAGCTCCTCACGTCGTGTGTAATCGTGTCACATTCTGCTTCTGAGCACGTGGACACGTGGGCCCTTACCCACAGAGTGATTTATGGCACCACAGTGTGCAAGGTGCATCGTCCTGGGAGAGCTCCAGGTGTGCCACAGCCCAGCACAGGCTGCTCAGGGCTTCAGCAGAGCAGAGACACAGGGCTGGCACCGTTGTGTGTGTTTGATCAGGTCCTGGAGATTTTAAATGCTTGTGCTGAAATTGTGCTATAAAATAATTGGAAATTGAGTAATTTACTTTTTTCCCCGGTGAATATTTAAAGACAGTCAAAAGCAACAAGTTACAAAGTTTTAATGAGTGCATGTGGTGAGAATTTTATTTTCCTAAAAGCTGTAGGGTTTATTAGATGATATAGGGCTGGAGTTTGTCATTAGCCAAGGGCCTTTCAGGGTTTCATGGGATATAGCTGGAAAACATTCCAAACAAATGAATATTCTATTTTAAAAGAATAATGAGACATTGAGGATTTTTATAGACTCCAAAGTTTGCTAAACCAATATCTCTAATTAGATGGAGAAACTCTCTATAGAGGCTTTGCATCAATGGCAGTACACACAGCAAATGTTTTAAGCATTTACATATCAAATACTGCTGGCAGCGTTTTGGCAGCAGTCCAGAGCTGTAGATAGTTTTAATCACATTTGTTCATTAATCCTTGGTGGAATTCTCTTATAAGGTCTCTTTAGGATTTTCATTTAAGCATGTGCTGCTGCTTCTCAGCAGTGGGCTTATTTATTTATTTTATAAATGCCATCTGAAGCCTTGAATTTATAGAAAATAGGTTGTGGAGTGGCTCAGGAAGCAGACGATGGAGTATATTCTATTTTCTCTCAGTAGATCTCCTTTGTACCCAGGCATTTATGTACTCTCACTAGGAAGAGGTTTATTCAGCAGTGTGACATCTAAAAAAGACTTCCACTCTTTTTTGACTATGCTAGTTCTTTTCTTTTCCATAGGAAGCAGACAATGGGTGAATGGGAAGCAGTAATTGAAAGCACAGCAGAGATGAGTATTGCTAATAGAGTGTGTGGAGCATCACAGAGCCCTGGCAGAGCTGCCCTGAGAGGAGCTGCATCCCTGGTGCTGGCTGAGCAGTGCCTGCAGCCCCAGGGCAGGAGGGTGGCACTGACACACTCAGGTGTGGATCCCAGCCCAGCTGCAGCACAGGTGCTGGCTGAGCAGTGCCTGCAGCCCCAGGGCAGGAGTGACACTGACACACTCAGGTGTGGATCCAGCCCAGGTGCAGCACAGGTGATGGCTGAGCAGTGCCTGCAGCCCCAGTGCAGGAGTGACACTGACACACTCAGGTGTGGATCCCAGCCCAGGTGCATCCCTGGTGGTGGCTGAGCAGTGCCTGCAGCCCCAGTGCAGGAGTGACACTGACACACTCAGGTGTGGATCCCAGCCCAGGTGCATCCCTGGTGCTGGCTGAGCAGTGCCTGCAGCCCCAGGGCAGGAGGGTGGCACTGACACACTCAGGTGTGGATCCAGCCCAGGTGCAGCACAGGTGATGGCTGAGCAGTGCCTGCAGCCCCAGGGCAGGAGGGTGGCACTGACACACTCAGGTGTGGATCCCAGCCCAGGTAGAGCACAGCTCTCCTCTCCCAGGCACTCCAGCGAGCTGCTAAGGCAACACTTCTCTTCCATTATCTTGTTCCTCCCTTAAACCTGACTTGAAAGACAAAACAAACCATTTAACAAAGCATTTTACACTGTTGTAAAAGCAGAGGTATTAACTGTCACCCAGAGCCTTCCTCATGCAGCTGGCCTTTGAAATCATCTGTTGTTCTCATTTTTATGGTGCATTTTATGAATGACTGTTGTTATAGAATCAGCTTTGCTGAGAAAGGCCTGCCATGCTAATCTCTGTTCTGTGATGGATAGCAGAGGCTAAATATAGCCCTCCCCTTTCTTTGCATTTTTAGATGGCAGGCTTGTTTGAGGTTTTTCCTTACTACAGCCTGGGTCAGGCTCCTCTGAACCTCCCCTTGCACTAAATTGCCTTTGGAGAGGCAGGAGGACTTGGGAACATCAGTGAGAGGGTCAGGCTGCCTACCCAGGGTCTGAAAGCTGAACCCTGCAAAATTTTTTCTTCTCATGCTGCATTTGCATGGTTGATCATCTTGCTGTAAGTGTTCAGGAGGAGGTTTTGTAGGTTTTCACTTTTTTCTGTTGAATTCTGCTGTTGTTGTGTGCTGGGATTCTTGCCCTGCTTCCTGCACAGCCCTGCAGCGTGTTCAGGCAGTGCAAACACAAAGTCAGTGTTTCCCCTCCAGTTTTTCATTTCAGTCCCCAGTGTCCAGGCCATATTCTGAAATTATTGCCATGCTCAGCATGTGTGTGTGCTCACTGAGTGCCTGGTGTGCCTGCTCACTCCCTGGCACTCCCCAGCCCCAGGCCAGGGGCTGCTCATGAGGAAACACTGGCAGCAGACTTTGCTTTGCTTTGGCAATGTTTTCTGAATTTCCTTCTGGGTATGGCACTCCCCTTTTTCTCTTCCTTAGACCTGTAACTCCAATCTCGACCCTAACCCCAAGCAGAGCCCCAGCCCAGGGGCTCAGCCACGTCCCCAGCTGAGCAGTGCTGTGGGTTGAGTCACTTTTGCCCCTCTGGAGCCCCACTGATGAGGGCTGCCATCCTTGAGCCCAGCCCTGTGGGGTTTGGCTGAGTTTTGCTGGGTGGCATCTCAGCAGATGGCACAGTGCTCTGCCCTGCCACCCCTGCCCACCCCTGCTGCAGGAGGGAGGCTGCAGGAGCTGCCCGAGGTGAGCTCAGCAGAGGTCTGGGGGATCTGGGCCCCCCGTCCCAGCTGGCAGCCTGCCCCTGCTGAGCACCAGCCTGCCTTAGTGGCCTCAAACCTGCTTTGTTTCCCATCACTCTTCTTCACTTGTCATCTCCTCGTGGCAGCCCTCCCACACACACGATCCTTCTCCACGCTTGGAGTTCAGTGCAGGATTAGTTCTGCATCTCTGCCTGGGTGCTGCACACCTGAAAATGCCCATTTTCCCTCAGCCTCTCTGGCTCCCACCACGCTCCCTGCCTGCCAATGATGCAGGTAACCAGCTGGCTAATCCTGCTCCCTGCTGCCTTGCCCTCTGAGTGAGTTTAATAGCAGAAGGAAATAGAAGTGGGAGCTGTGTGGATGCATCCATCAGACCTCAGGCACCAACTGCAGAAGGCTTTTTCCTCAATCTGTAGTCGTGCTGTGTTACACACTGGGGGAACTGGTGGGAATGAGATATGGAATATCAGTGTATTTCTGATCAGTAGCATGAACTACCCTCCCTCTTCCCATGGCTTGATTTCCTTCTTAGGAAGGCTCTGTAGCACTTGTTACTTTCTGTTTCACCACGATAGTTAGTAAACGATTTTGTGCCAAATTTATGCTCAGCGAATTATCCCTAAAATTTGTGGAGCTACAGCAGAATTTCATTTGGCAGTGTGGAGTTACTCTTGCTCCCAGTGACGTCTTCAGCTGAAAATCTCAGCTTTCTATTGCCTTACTTAGAGAAAAAGGGCCCCTGTCTCCAGTCTTTGTCCAAAGCAGTGCCAGAGGCACTGGGAATAGCTGGGGCCAGAGGCACTGCCGTGGCAGAAGTGTGGCACCAATCTGTGCCCAAGGAATGTAGGAAATCTACCCCAAAGGTAAAGTTTTCTGAAAGGTGAGGAGGATTTTAACAAATGCATTAACATCTATGGCATGTTCAATACCTTTGATTTTCTTCTTAGTGTCTTATGGCGGAATAAGTCTGAGGTGATGAGCAGCATCCTCATGATGTTGGGGCCAGAAGTAGCACTTTGAATGAAAGCTTAATAGAAATTCAGTGTGCTGCCATGCTGAGCATAGAATTGGTTGACTGCATAAATCTAAATGTCAATTAACTAGAAAGTTTTACCAAATGGAACTATGATGTTTTAGTTCCATGTTGTCAGCACATGAAAAGAAGCATATTAATTGACAAGGAGTAAAACTCTGTATGAGTTCTTTAAAACAAAAATTAAAAATATTCAAAGTAGGACCAAGATAACAGCAATGTTTTCAAGAAGAGGTAAAATGTCAATTATTGATTACTTTGAGAGCTAAGCGTCATTTGGACATTTATAAGAATTATAATTATCTAAAAACTGAGAAGCAATGAGAAGTTTGTGTGGCAGCCCCAAGACCCAATACACTTGGCAGAGTACTGCTGAGTAGCAAAGTACAGGTTGGTGAGCAAGCTAGAAATGATGGTGTTTTACTGAGTGGTGTGGAGTGTTACTTTGGTTGATTTGATTTTTATCCTGCAAGGAAATTAAAGCTCAAGCACTTCCAAACTTGATTATATTTCTAAAGATCATCTTTGCATGCCAGCTTTTGCCTAGAAACTCACCCGAAGATGTCAGCCATTGAAACCATTTCATGTGGAAGCATTGCTAAGTAAATTCACTAAATGCCTATTCATCCCAGAAAGATGGAGAGTCACTGGAGCAGCAAATGTGAAAATCTGCACAGCTTACTCTACAGAAAGCAGTTTCTGGCTTTGCCAAATTGGGATGCAGAGTCTGACCCTGGGAGGTATTGCAGCTGCATGAGGCAGTGAGGGAGGAGGGTCCCAGGGCCCTGTCTGTCAGGGGTTTGATTGACAGATAATTCATTTGGTCTGGATAAAATCAATGAGTTTATGAAAATAGTTTACTTGGCTGATAACATTTCCAGGTTGCTGCAGCCTGACCCCAGAAGTTAAACACATTTTGTACAGTTAAACACGTTCAGGTTTAACTTGGCTTTCTGTGGCTTATAATAATGAAATGTTTTCAAAATACAGTACTATTGACAGCTCTTTTATCTTGAGTTTCTCTGCCATCAACTTCATTACAGACCATTGCTTAAATGGTGCTGTATCCATAAGGTTGTGGGTTTGAATGCTATTCAGGAGATTAAGATCTTTTTAATGTGATTTATTCAGTTTTCCTAAATATGCTGACCTAGATAAATAGAGAACATTTTTGCTCCATTGTTAAAGAAATAACAGACCACAAAAGCTGTCAAGCGTAAATACATTCTTGGACATGTCAGCTGAAATTTTGAAAATGCTGGTGTCAGATTGCCTGTCATACTAATTGGAATTAACCTTCTAAATTCCTTTGTTCCTATTAATTATATTGCCTTTTTGACATCAAAATTCTCTTGCTTTATGGATTCCAACCTTGGCCTCTTCTCTATTACGCAGTGAAAACAAATAAAATGCCAATAGATACTGAGCCAAATTCCCTAGGAAATATCCAGCAAGGCATGTAAAATGGGACTATCAGTGCAGTCATCTTGCAGCTGGATTTTCATACCTAAAAAGTGTTGAGCAGTATTACTTCATACATTCTCTGTTATAGTGCTTAAAATACCTGCCAAGGCTTGATAAGAAATTTGTTAAGGTGCAATAAAGCTGTGCTCCCTTTCAAGTACACTTTCCTGAGCAGAGGGAGTCATTGAAGTTTAGCAGCAGGATGGAAGTTTTTTTTGGAACCACCTCCTTCAGACTCTGAGAACGGCCCCCAAATGAGAACAATAAATATATAAACTGCTCTAGACACAGTGGTTTTCTCAATGTAATTTGTGCTTTTGTTCTTTCTCCTGCAGGACAAACGATCAGCTGGTGGCATTCCTGTCCAGATACCGGGATATGAACTTCTTGAAGTCACACGGGAGGGACAATGCAAGGTGAGCTGGCCCTTTCCTCTCCTTATTTCAGCCAAAGCACTGAGAATTATTGGATGGTGATGGTTTTCCAGCATTAGCTGATTGAAGAAATCCCTGGTCCAGGAAAGAGAAGGAGGAGGAAACCCTTTCCTGAGGATGGCTGTTTCTTGTCCAGAATGACTCCTTCCCAGAGTCAGAGATGCTTTTGTGGGCAGAGGGGCACTGAGCAGGCTGATGGTGCTGCCTCCCAGGGACTGGGGACAGAGGGATGTTCTGTGAGCAATGGCAATGGCCCCACACCCAGCACTGCCCAGGGGGCCCCAGGCACTGTGGGGACTGGGGAGCAGGAGCTGTGTGAGCTGAGGGCACTGGGGAGCAGGAGCTGTGCTAGCTGAGGGCACTGGGAGCAGGAGCTGTGCTAACTGAGAGCACTGGGAGCAGGAGCTGTGCTAGCTGAGAGCACTGGGAGCAGGAGCTGTGCCAGGTGAGAGCACTGGGAGCAGGAGCTGTGCTAGCTGAGAGCACTGGGAGCAGGAGCTGTGCTAGGTGAGGGCACTGGGAGCAGGAGCTGTGCTAGCTGAGAGCACTGGGAGCAGGAGCTGTGCTAGCTGAGGGCACTGGGAGCAGGACCTGTGTTACACTGGGGAGCAGGACCTGTGCTAGCTGAGAGCACTGGGAGCAGGAGCTGTGCTAGCTGAGAGCACTGGGAGCAGGAGCTGTGCTAGCTGAGAGCACTGGGAGCAGGAGCTGTGCCAGGTGAGAGCACTGGGAGCAGGAGCTGTGCTAGCTGAGAGCACTGGGAGCAGGAGCTGTGCTAGCTGAGAGCACTGGGAGCAGGAGCTGTGCTAGCTGAGAGCACTGGGAGCAGGAGCTGTGCTAGCTGAGAGCACTGGGAGCAGGAGCTGTGCTAGCTGAGAGCACTGGGAGCAGGAGCTGTGCTAGCTGAGAGCACTGGGAGCAGGAGCTGTGCTAGCTGAGAGCACTGGGAGCAGGAGCTGTGCTAGCTGAGAGCACTGGGAGCAGGAGCTGTGCTAGCTGAGAGCACTGGGAGCAGGAGCTGTGCTAGCTGAGAGCACTGGGAGCAGGAGCTGTGCTAGCTGAGAGCACTGGGAGCAGGAGCTGTGCTAGCTGAGAGCACTGGGAGCAGGAGCTGTGCTAGCTGAGAGCACTGGGAGCAGGAGCTGTGCTAGCTGAGAGCACTGGGAGCAGGAGCTGTGCTAGCTGAGAGCACTGGGAGCAGGAGCTGTGCTAGCTGAGAGCACTGGGAGCAGGAGCTGTGCTAGCTGAGGGCACTGGGAGCAGGAGCTGTGCTAGCTGAGGGCACTGGGAGCAGGACCTGTGGTACACTGGGGAGCAGGAGCTGTGCTAGCTGAGAGCACTGGGAGCAGGACCTGTGGTACACTGGGGAGCAGGAGCTGTGCCAGCTGAGGGCACTGGGAGCAGGAGCTGTGCCAGCTGAGGGCTGCAGCAAAGCCTGGCACGGGCACAGCCTGGCTGGGGGAGCCTGCAGCAGCCTGCAGTGCCAGTAGGAGTGAGGATGGGGCTGGAGCTTATCACAGTCTGCTGGAGTGTGGAGGTCCTTGAGTCAAATCCTTCTGCATCCACCCTGCACAGCTCTCAGGAGAAGAGAATGTGCTGTGTTTCTCACCAGTCATCAGTAACACTTAAACTTGCCACTGTGGTTTGGGGGAGCAGCAGTGACCAAACACCATCTTCCAAAGGCTGGAACAACCTCTGCAGATGGAAGAACTTCCCCATCTGACTGCAGTGCTCCTGTTGTCCTATTTATTCATAGTTTTGCTGTTCCTCCTTTTTGCTAGTTCTGTACCATAACAGCATTCCTACTGCACTTCCAGCAACTCCATATGCTGAGTCCCAGTGGCTTTGCATCTAAAAAATATTGTTTTATTCTGCTTGGGTCACCAGGTCTCCCCTTTATTCTGTAGAATGTCAAGTGTACCCAGAGAATGTGACACGCTGAGGTGCGTGTTCAGCACAGAATAACTCACAGGGCTCTCTCTCCTCATGGCCGTGCTTACTCCTGTCACTAGATTTATCAATTCTGTCATGTTCCTGTTTAAATTAAGTCCTCATGAGCATTCATCTTGTGCATGCAGAAATTCTGTAGCAGGTAGTAAAAAATAATCCTGTGAGGAGTAATATTTAAAGCCAAGTCAACAGTTTTCAGGGGAGAGTACCTGGTGTGGGAAATGCAGAGTGTCAGAGTGATTGCCAGGCTCAGCTCTGGCTGGAAATAGTGATCAACAGCAGAGTTAGTGTAGGGAAGAGGGGAGAAAGAGCCAGGGAGAAGCAGTCAGTCTCTTATGCCTCCTTGCTCCTCTGGTGCACCTGAGTCTTCTCAAATTCCCTGAGCTGGCTAAGGAAAATAACTAATGAATTATGACACACCAACATCAGGCTGTTCAAATACGCCAAGTTCAGCTGGATCAGAACAATTTAGATCAATTAAACACACTAAGTTGATATTAATTTAATAATGAAATGAGCTAATGTGCCACTTGTCCTTCCGTCACAGGAATGACAAACTCATTTAGTAGTTCAGTGGTTCTCTTTGTATGAACTACTAAAAACCTTTTAGCTTATTATAACATGTCACTGTGTTTTATTTTTTTTCCTGGATTTCTACCATAAATCCCCTGTGCATCAGGGAACATGCTTGGGGACACACATGCAGATTTGCCATCCCTGTCTGCCATGATTGCCTAATCCCTGAGTCCCACAAGTGCTCCCACTGCTGACCACTGGATGAATGGATCCTTTCACATCACCCTTTGGCATGTCCCCAAATTTTCTGTCAGGGAGACAGAGTGACTTCCCTCCTCCTGCACAGCCCAGGCAGCTGGAGACACACTCAAGCCAGCAGCTGCAAACGCCTCTGAGTAGTGCTGGTGTTTGGGAAAAATTCATTCCATTGTTTCCAAAAGCTGATCAAAAAGTAGTTATCCCCTGTTTGCATTGTGGGTGAATTTCCAGCTCTACATCCACCTGCTGAGAGAGGAATATCTAAAGTGAAGATCTGGCCTGCTATTTCATTTTTAGTGTTTGAGTGACTGTGAGTTTGAGACAGCCTTGTCTAACTGGTCAGAGTACCCTGTGCTCTCCCCACTGGCACACAGCTGCCCTGACTGTCACAGTGTGCCCAGGGGTGGGAGCTGTGCCCAGACCAGGGAGGTTTGTCCCTGTCCCCAGGGAGCAGGAGGATGTGCTGCTGCTTTACAATGTTCTCCCAGCCCCTTGTGACCTTTGCCTGGGGAATTTCCACCGTTCAACCCAGTGACTCGCTCATTTTAGGAGTAAGGGATGATTATTTTTTTCTATTAATTTTTCCAGTTTTTAAGTTTTGCTCTTTGCTTTGTCCTGTCACAGCCCAGGGGAAAAGAAATACCCCATGAAGAGAATGGTATGGCCAAGAGCTTAGTAAGGTCTGGAAGGGAAGCAACAGCCTTGAGGATTGGCAGCAAAAAGTTAAGAAAAAAAGGACAGCTTTTAGAACACAGGCCAGTGTCCATGTTATTGGGCAACAGAAGAAAACTCCCTCAGGATATCCTAGCCCAAAACACACTGGAACAGAATTTTTTGTTTAAAACAACTAACTGAAGCCATGATAAGGGAGAGGACACTGAACTACACTGGCTGCTGCCCTGTATACAGTAATGATTTAGCTGGTCCAAGGTGTTTTTCTCAAAACATGTGAACTAATAATACAGCAGCACAGCATCTAAGCCTAACTGAAAGCAATGTATAACCCTTGCTAATTCTTTCAATTTTAATTTAGGGATGAATAATGGTTCCTAATCAATAAGCTTTTCAACTGTCGAAGTCTGCCTTGTAAACAACTGAAAACTCTTAATTTTAAATCGTCATAGTCTTTGGATCACACCACAGAGAAAGATGAGAAGTGCCATCTTAAAGCTGAAATGCTTGTACAGCTCAATTACTCTGCACTTTGTATTCCAGCCATGCTCACAATCAGTACATGTTTTACTGCCAAGTAAGGAGAGAAACCAGGCTTCCTTCTATAGAGTTAAGTTTTCTTTTAGTTATGCCAAAGTCATGAAAAAGTGCATCGCTCTGATTTTCCTTTGGTGGCTTCAGCAGAGAGAATGGACATGAAAAGGACTCCTTCACCCAGCTGGGGAAGCATTATTTCCTGCCAGAGGTGGATGTATGGAATGAAATTGCACGCAGTGGCTGGAGTTGTTACATAGAGCTTAGTGGGCAACACATTTCCTCCTCTTTTCAGTGTCTCAGACTATTAACAGCCAGTGAATAACCTGGCAGGTGTAGAAGCTGTTGCAATTTGGAGTACACAGAAGATTTTTTTCTTCTTTGGCAGGAGCAGCACCTGGCTGATGTATTATAAAACATAAAGACAATCAAATGTGACATCTTCAATGACAGGCAGGAAAAGGGGGAGTTTGCACAGAAACCTTTCCCCAGCAGTCATTTGGGGAGCAGTGTAAACATGCTGTGAAGGCTGGATGCTGTTAGAGGAATCTTGAGCTCACAGGCAAAATACAAACAGTTAAAGAAAAGACCCTTAAAAGTTTAGTAGGTATCCACATTCTTCTCTTCTGCTGCTTTTTCCTCCTCATTAATGCTATTTGCACTTTTCTTGTCCCCTTTCTGGCTTCTGGGTTCCAGATAACTTCAGAGGTGTTGGTGAACTTTACCAAGGAGCATCACAATCCCATTCCAGTTCTCATAGGATGGAGCAACCTTAGCTCCAAAGGACTGGAGCACGTTCCCCAAATCTCCACTGCTGGCACCCATCAGTTCCCCCCATTTCAGTGTGCCTTTTTCCTCAGTGGCACACTGAGGCTGTTTGGTGGTGTGCTGTACACGGGGTCCGTGGGGGTCTGGGGCTCAGTTAGGAAAATGGATCACACAGTAAATGCTGGTGTGTATTGCACTGATGAATTGCCCAGTAAAGTACCCAAATACCAGGGAAAAATGGATTAATTATCGCTGGTGTTGGAATAGTTTAAACACATGTCCTAGCAGCACTTAGCCTGGTGGTTCCTTTGGCACAAATTACCCTCGGCCTCATACTTTTTTGCTAAAATTTTTAGAACTCTTGAGTATTCTGGAGCACACGGACTAAGATCTATTTTTTGCTTGGAAGTAGTTCAGCCCAACAGTTGCATGAGAAGTGCAGCGACTGAAATAGCAACATGCATCTTCTCTGCAAAGAGACTGCGCTTTAAAAATTTAGACATTACAGCTAACTTTCAAATGTTCTTAGTGCTTTATGCTAAGCATTAGGGGAGCCATAAAGCCTTTACTGCTTCAGCTTGACAGTTTGCCTCCTTGTAGGGCTTTTATTTCTGCTCGGTTTTAGAAAACAGTGCTCTAAGCTGTCAATGCAAAGAGAAACAAAAGCAGCCGTGTGTCTTGACGTGGGACTAAGCAGGATGTTCTTTGTTCTTAGGGTGTACAAGCAAGATCATCCCCTGGTTCAGGAAGGTGCTTTAAGTGAGAAGGTTTGAAGTGGCCATACTTTATGGGGCAAGGATGAATTGGAAGGAGGTGAAAATTGAGATACTGGTAAAATAATCAGGAATCTTATTGCTGTATGAGCAATAAGGAGCTTTTATTTTCAGGAGCTTTTGCTCCTGAAATAAGTCCCATCAGGAAATGAGCCCGATCTCACTGGAGCAACCTCAGTCAGGAGAGGAATTCTTTCTGATGTTGTTGATGTTTGTTTCTGCGTTGGCACTAAAGCTTTGCAAGATTGTTGAGATAGTTTTGTGTTTAAATATTTTCTTCTGAGTAAGGGAATTAACAAAAGATGAGAATTCTGCCCTCGTAACATTTTTGACCTCATAACATTTGCATTTAGGATGCCACAGTTAAAGCACATTGAAAAGCAAGTTACAATTATTCTTTCTCCTCTTTTCTTCCATCATTTCTGTCTGTACTGAGAGTTATTTTCAAGGCCTTTTGAAACAGCAGGAATTGTGTGTTCTGTGCTTTCCACACGATGCCTGTCATTACGGGTAGAAATCTTCCTCATCCTGACAGAGTGAGTAGGTGCTGTTTCTGTTTGACACTGTTCCCCTTTCCAAGCTTCAGCTCCATTTTGGGAGTGGGGGTTCAGCCCACAGGAAGAGGTCTCAGGAAACATCCTGCAGGATCCTGTCCTTAGAAAAACAGATGAGTATCTGGTACCATACAGACATTGTGCTTAAATAGCCAATTGCTAATTATTTCAGATGTTGTGAATACTGCCTAAGCCTTGGTGGAACAGAGTTCCTCATGGAAATGGAGTGAAATCAGGGTCAGCTGGACTCAGTGGGCTCCGTGGAGGCCAGGATTTGTGCCCTGAGCAGGCAGGGAACAATTCTGCTCTGCACAGGTTTGGGATTCATGAATCTGCTTATTATAAAGCATTTTTCAGTGCCTGGTTTGTGGAGATGTATAGGAGCCTAGAGATTGCTCACAAATTACTTCTTGCAACTGCTGCACTCAAGATTGTCAAATTACTGTTCTGTGCTTTCTAACTGGTCACCTAAACTGCAAATTACTGTTTTATGCTTCCCAACTGATTGACTCTGGTAAGTGTTTCCAGGGTGGCTGTGCAAACACTGCTGGCAAGTGACTCTCACATTTCTCATCTGTAAAAATATTTAATTGACTTTTCGCACTGAAATGGACTTTGTTGCTGTAATTGTCATAAAGACAATTAAAAGAGGAGCAGATAAAGTCAAAGCATGCAGAGCTTGTCCACACACACTCAGGGAAACATGGACGTGGTGCTAGTGGAGCTCCAAGCTCCACAGATTCTTGCCTTGACATTGACTTTTGACCGGTGAATGAATTGTTTTGTAACTTTTATTCACAGCACTTATTCTTAAATCCTGAGTAATGATGACGAGGTGCTGGGTAGGTGCAGCTGGTGAACAGTGAAATGTCCGTGGGAGGTTTTCTAGGCAAGAGGCCAGAAACAGGAAACATTTAGGAAGAAACCTATTCACCTTAAAAAATACATTCTTTCCAGAAAAAAACGTTTTAGTGATGACGTTAATGATAAGTGTCGTTCAGCAATCTGATAGTCTCTGATGCTTTAGGAAGTTTTATTCATTCATAAATTTCAGAAAACAGAAAACAGCAAGCTCTGACTTACATACTGTGTAAGTAGAGCATTCAGGAGCAGGGGTCTCTCCAAGCTGCCGTGGTTTGCACTGTTTTGGAGAAAACTGTCCAAAAGGAAGATATTCGATTGTGATGGTTTTCCTGATACTAAGAAACTGTGCAACAATATTTATTAGCAGTTAAAACATATGATTAGAGCTGAGCTGTGTTTATACTCATGCTGTAGGAGTATGTGCTACACAAGTTACAAATGCTTTATGTGTACACAATCCTAGAATCTTGCCTGAAATGCATTTATAAATATTAAATAAACTACAAAGTAAGAGGAGTTCCCTGAGCTGGGTTGCAATCAGGAGCTGCCTGGACTGACATCTACCCTCAGTGACAGACCCCGTGCTGCAGGCAGGAGGGTTTTCAGCAAAATATAAAAGTAATTCTGGCACCGTGTAAGCCCTGAGGCTGCATCCACACAGAGCCAGGGCACAGCAGCACCTTTCACCCAGGTCAGTGTCTGATTGCTGAGCTCAGGTGCCAAGACACCTTTGTGATATCCTGTGTTTCCTGCTTACTTCTGAGTGTAATCCCAGGCCCTCAAAGCTGGAGGCTCTTTAGGAAGAATTAAAATGGATAAGGGGAAGCATAAGATGTCTTAGATGGAGTGTTCTATGAAACAAGGCAGAATGGCATGCTTTTCTTAACCCTAGTCTTATTTTAATTCTGTTTTCTCTTGGTTGACTCTTTTCATAGTTATTTCCCTCCTGTTGTTTGTTTTAGGTTAGGAGAAACGTCAGTTGTCTTCAGCTGATGACAATCTGTTGTATTTGGCCAAGCATCCCTTGGTTCAGTTGGGTGTCACTGTCCTGGCCAGGGCGTTTGCAGCTGGCACAGGTGTGCCAGTCTTATCTGATGTTCAGGGTCACAGGAAGAAGCTGGATTTTTCCACATTGACTGAGATTAAGGAAATGCTATTCCTAAGCCTTTATTTTTTTTTTTCTGTACTTTTAATTTGGGAGTTATCTGCAAGCTGTTCTGTGAGACCCAAGAGAGAAAGACAAGGGGAAAAAACACCCTTTTTTTGCATTTCACTGCTCTTTCTGAAGCTTGGTCTGGCTTTATAAAATGTACTGTTTTGGTATTCCCTTGAGCATAACCAGAAACTAATGAAACACAGCATGAGACTAGAAACAAATCAGTAGGGTCATGCTTTTGCCCTCCATCTTCCTATCTTTCTTTTCAGGTGGCTGCCAGCATTCTTGGATGGCTAGTCAAGAATCCTTATGAACTGTCTGTAGTGCTTGAGAGTTTTTCATTTCTTGAAAAGGCCTCTGTGGCATACCAATACCCCTTTCCCTCAGGCAGTATTCAATGTGCTTAAAGTTCTCGCCTGCCTGAGTGCCAAAATCGCTATTGCTGGAGTGGCTGGGAGCATCAGTCATCCTAGCAGAGAGCCTGGAGGGAAAAAAGGGAGCCTCACCCACCTTTCCCACTTGGGTTGCAGCTCAGCTCTGTGTGCCAGCAGCCCCTCCCGTTCAGCTCCCAGCAGATCTGGGATGCAGTGGGTCCCCTGGGCTCCCAAGGAGCACAAAGGAGCAGCAAGCACTCGCCCAGGGCAGAGCTGTGCCTGCACAGCCCCTGCAGCATCAGTGCTTCACAGGGCACAGGGATGATTTGCCTTGCTGATGCGTGTTCTGTTCAGGTAGGGACTGTGTGGGAAGAGGCCCAGGAAGGGTGATCCTTCAGAAAAACACCTGCTCTCTGTTCAGTTTGTGTCTCAAACCTGGTGTGGTGTTTCTAGGAAGGTTTCAAGAAGCACAAGCAAAAGGGTCATTTCTTTGGAGATCTCCAAAGGCACTGCAGCCCCTCAGCTGGGCTGTGCTGCCTTGTGGAGGGTGAGTGATTGGAATGTACATTCACTTTTCTCTAATAACCCAGCTGTGTAAGGTTTGGGAGCTGAGGTTTGTTGTGAGAACAGTTGTGCTCCCAGGAACTGGATTATTTCGCTCCATGTCCTGAGATTTGCTTTTCCAAGCCATTAGCTCCCAAAAACCATAGAACTGTGCACGTACAGAAAAAAAGGAGCCTGTCAACTGTTTTGGGAAACACGAAGCTGTGAGTCAGGATTTGCAGGGACCTTCTCATCTCGAGTGTGGTCGTGCTTTGTGCTGCCACGTTCAGACAATGAGGCTGGAGCTGTGACAGTACCATGTGATGCAGGCTGAGGGAGTTTCTGCATAGAGCAGTTGCTGAAATAGCCAGGTGGTTTTTTTGTTTGAGGGTTCCTATTGCAGTCAAAGAACCTCCTGTTTGAAAATGAGAGTAAAGGGTGATAAATTGGTAGAGATAGCAGTTGAAAGAAATTACTTCATGGAAAAGAACTTTATGTTCCTGTTTAAATCTGGTCAATACAGTTCTGTTTTTTTCTTAAAATAATTAACTCTAATGAGCATTTAGTTTTGAGAGAAATAAATAAATGACCGAACTTTCAGGCACATTAATATTTGATTTGGAGATAACTGCATAAATATTGAATTTGAAGATTACATTCCAGAGCACTGCATTAAAATTGCATAACTTTTCTATTATCCTTCATAATGGAACATGAAATTAGAAACTTGTTCATGGAAAGAAAAATTTCTCAACTCTCATTTACACGTTTTCTGCACTGTTGTGTTAACAGAGGAGCTCTTCTCATGCTGTGAAAAGCGACATAGCTATCACTAGGACATAGACCCTGAAGTCATTTACGGTCCTTTTGAAAATTAATATGCACCATTTCATAATTGCATCTCAGCTCTTGATTGGTGTAGAGCAGAACTTGAACCAGGGAGTTGGCTATGGGGTTAATGCTCGTGTTGCCAGATGCAGGACTCCAGAAGGCTTTGGTGTTGTTCCTTAACTTTTATTTCTGTTCCCTTTCCTTCAGTAGCATGTGTTTGAGGGTCCCTAAAACGTCCTCTTGACCTGCTGGCCCTGGAGCACCCCAACACAGCTCAGTGGGGTTCAGGAAGGGAATGTGGGGGTTCAGGAGCTGGGGGCTGGGGCTGGAGCACCCTGGCACAGCTCAGTGGGGTTCAGGAGGGAACGTGGGGCTGGCCCTGGAGCACCCCGGCACAGCTCAGTGGGGTTCAGGGAACACGGGGCTGGCCCTGGAGCACCCCGGCACAGCTCCGCGGGGTTCAGGAG
>VWZT01009833.1:12696-29299 GCA_013397055.1 Pachycephala philippinensis
AAAGCAGCCGGCGGAGGCTCGGGGTGCCCCGGTACCGGCACCGGGGCTCTCCGGGGAGGGCTCGCTGCTGCCGGGGCACCCCGAGCCTTCCTGCGGGGGTGCGGGCTCCGAGCACGTGGGGCTTATTGTTTATAAAGCGAAGGAGCGATTTGGGGCAAAACCAGGCTATTTAAGGTAATGCTGCGATTCTTGTAAGTTGTAAAGAGAGTGAAAATCCCTTGCGTGGGGGGTTAAAGTGTGGGTGCCCCCCCCGTGCACCCCTGGGTGCCCCCCACGCTGTTGGAGCTGGGAAAATGCATTTTTATTCGGATTGAAGCAGACAACAGCTTGGAGGGGGGAGGTGTATGACAAAAACTACCTCTTTTTGTCTCCAAAAAAGGGGTGCTCCTCTTTCACGTGCTGGAGAGGGGTGGGGAGCACCCACAGGTACTACTATGCCCCCAAATATGAAGGATATGGGTGTTAAAAATACCTCCCGGGCCCGATTTCCCCCCAAATTAAGGATGCTGGGGGTCGATCCCGGTGCCTCCCGGGGGTGTTTGGGGGAGCTCGGGCTCGGTTTGGATTCTCTGATGGCTGGTACAGGGTTGAGCCAGCACATCCCTTGTGAAAGCAGAATAGAAAGGGGTTATTTTTTGGTCTTCTTCTGTTTTCAGGCTGGGGTAGGCGGGGTGGGGGATCGCTGAGGGGAAAAAAAAAATTGCATTTCCTCAGGAAATGGAATGAAAGCTGGGATTCCAGGAATTTGGTGTTGCGGAGCCGTGGGGGCTTCATGGGTCCCCCCACGGCGCGAGCGGGGATTTGTGCCCGGAGCTGCCAATTTCAGCCATGTGCGAAGTACTAAAATACGTGGAAAAAAGTGAAAGGGGTTGGAAAAAAATAGGATCTAAACAGAGATTTTCCCCACGATAAAATCTTGCAGTTGAGGCTCTTTCGCTGGACGGTTCTCAGGCTCCAGGCGGGCGCCCAGGGGAGATTTTGGGGCTGTAAACAGAGATTTTGGTACAACCAAGGTGGGAAACCACCTCTTTGTGTTAACCCTTTCTCTTCCCCAGGTGGGTTTTGTGGTTAATTAAACTGAGGCTGGGGTTTGGGATCCGGGGAGGGGGTGGGATCCAGGGAGAGGATGAGATTTGTTATTAAGTGTGCAAAGGGAGGTTTGGGAATGCTGCTGTTGGAAACAAGGCTGAGAACTGGTGCTTTCATTCTGCCAGGGGAAACTGAGGCACGTCTGTGTGGGGTTTGGATCAACTCATCCCTTTGGGATTGATGGCAGCGGGATGGGGACATCCAGATGGGTGTAAACCCCCTCCCTGCTCTGATTGCGGGTGAAGGGTTGTGAGTGGTGCCGCTCGGGCCATCGGTGGCAGGGTCAGGGTGGATTTTGGGGGGCCCAGCCCCTCGGTGGGGAGTGGAGGGTTGTTTGCTCCGTCGGGAGACAACCCGGCTGGATGGCAGGGCAGTGCCAGGGGGAAGGAAACGGCGGCGGCACGAAAAGGGCCGGCTGCCAACCCGTGAGGTTTTCCTTGTTTTTCTGCCGGGGATGAGATAAGAGCCGGGCACAGGCACAAGATAATGCCCGGGGGACACGGCGCCGGGAGGGAGCCCGTCCGCGGCTGAAATTCCTGGTGCTGTCGCCTTTGGGTGCTCGCAGGGACGTCTCCGGGTGTTTCACGGTGCGCAGGGTTCACAGATGGGGCGTGGAGCGTGAGCGAGGCAGCAGTGTCGGGGTGAAAAGCCATTTTCTCTGCTGCCAGCCCTTGCCAGGTGCCTGGCACTCCGGGGTTCCCTGGCACAGGGGGGTCCCTCTCCCCGCTGTAGGGCGGAGGTGGATCCGGCTTTATTCCAGGCTGAAGGGGAGGTTGCACAACCCGGCCCCGGGGGAAAGTGAGGCGGGTTCGGGCTTTGCTCAGCTCTTGGCTCCAGCCCTCTTTGCTTTCCATAACCTTCCTCTGGCGTTTGTGTAGTGCTTTACTACCTCAGAGCCATTCGGGATTTTGCTCTCCGGAGCAGAAGGTGGCTTTAGAAGGTGTGTAAACCTTTTTTGTCCTTCATCCTCTTCCTCAACCCCGGGCCGCTGAGCACCTCTGTTGCTGATTTCCCTGTACAGATGTCGACCTACAAGCGGGCGACGCTGGACGATGAAGACCCCCTGGACTCCCTTGGTGACAGTGATGGGTACCCCAATGGCTTTCAGGTACAGCTTCATGTGTCTTTTAGGGAGGAAAAAGGGGATTTTGTGGCCTGGCAAGCAGCAAAGGGGGTGCAGAAGGGTTTTCTGCCTGGGACCAGTGTCTGGGGGGTAAAGTCCAGTGTGGGCAGAGCTGTGTTGGCTCCTGCCACTGCTGCCCTTCGCACCCCTCCTGGCACAGGGAGCCAGCAGGGCCATATCCTGCCTCTACTTTTTCAACACTCCACCTCCCAGTTTTTCTGCTGGCCAAATGCCTTCCCAGCATGGTTGGGGTGAGCAATTATCGCAGCACTGGGAGTTTTGTCCCCACACAAAAGGGGATTAGGTTAATTCCTCCCCAAGCAGTGGCAAAGCAGCTTAAAGAGGGCTGAGGGTGGCAAGAAAAAACTCCACGGCTGCCAGTGTCCGGCCTCACAGAGAAAGGTTCAGGTCTGGAGAGATGCTCTCTGTCCTGGCCCCAATCCCAGCTCCATCAGTCTCTAGAATGGTGGTTTCTGCCCCAAATGTGTTTTTACTTTTCCCGGCGGGGCCGTCTCCGCTTGCCGTCACATCGAGATGTTTCCTGGGGATGTTTTTCGGCTGAGTGGGAGTATCCTGTTAAGGCACTTCCCGATGCAGCCCCCACCCTGTCCCAGTGCTGGCAGTGGGGACGGGGACAGCCGTGGGGTTACGCTGTGCTCGAGGAGGGGTTCAGGGTGGCACGGGACAGCAGGTGAGCCCTCCGAAACGCTCGTCCCGCTCCCTTTCCTGCCATTGTGCCGCCCTTCCTGCCCGGTTTCTGGAAGGCAGCTGCTGCCTTTCCCAGCCCGATCCATGACGGACCCCTTGCCGGGGCTAAATTCGTGCTGTGGGCTGTAGGAAGCAAAATGGGGGCTGCGTCAGTGAGTTTCTCTGCCAGCGGAGAGACGACGCTGCTCTTCCCGCAGGTGAACTTCCGCGGCTCGCAGAGCAGCCGGGGGTGCTGGGCCGAGCGGACGCGCGCCGAGAAGCAGCTGGTGGCGCTGGTGGGGGTGCTGGCGGTGCTGCTCCTGGCCTGTCTGCTGGGACTCATCTTCCAGTACAGAGCCAGTAAGTCCTTTGGCCATTTTTGAGGGGCCAAAACTCCCCCAGCAAAGGGAGAATCCTGGGCTCAGCCTCTGTGTGCGAACACTGAAGCAGAGCAGCTTATCTGAGCAACCAGAGGGGATGGTTTGTTCAAGCTTTGAGCAAACAACTGCACAGGGATCCTGCCCCCTTGACCAGGGTGGGTTGCTGGGGAGTTCTCAGAATGGGATATTTGGTGCAAGGGTGGGATGCTTACCTGCACCTCTCACCCCGGGACAGGATTCTTGGGTATCAAACAGGATGTTCAGGTGTGGGGTGGGATCTTCGGGCTCAAGACAGGATGGTCACCTGCACCCCTTAACCCCAGGGCAAGATGCTCAGATGCAGGATAAGGTGTTCCTCCGAACCTTTATCCTGGAGCTTGATGGCTGAGCATGGGATGGACCGTTTCCCTGCATCCTTCACCCCAGGGTGGATGACTGGGCACTGGGCAGGATCCTTGGGCACAAGATGAGATGCTTGCCCTGGGATGGGATGATTGGGCAGGATGCTCAGCCACAGCTCAGGATGCCAGTGCATATCGCTTGCCCTAGGGCAGGGTGTTAAGGCACAAGGTGGGGTGCTCAGGCACCTGGTGGGGTATTTGCCCGCATCGTTCAGCGCAGGGCAGAGGATGCTCTGTGGTGCCGCTCATCCTTACTGCAGTGGGGCAGCTGAACCCGTCCCTGCCCCCCCAGGGCCACCCGCCGTGTGCCTGTCGGAAGCCTGCATCTCCGTCACCAGCTCCATCCTCAGCTCCCTGGACCGCGCCGTGAATCCCTGCGACGACTTCTTCAGCTACGCCTGCGGGGGCTGGATTAAGGCCAACCCCCTCCCCGATGGTCACTCGCGCTGGGGCACCTTCAACAACCTCTGGGAGCACAACCAGGCCATCATGAAGCACCTGCTGGGTGAGTGCGTGGGAGCGGTGGGACCCTGCAATGCTCAGGGGCCCCATTAGGTCCAGGGGATGCTGAAAACATATGCATGGAAATATGAGGTTGGAATTGAACTCCAGCGTCAAACCAGTCCGTGACACACATGCTGTGAGGACATTGAGAAACAGATCCTGGCTGTGTTTGCTCTCCTAGATGGTCCTGAGATTTTTGACTGTGGTGTTGCAAGTCTTTGGTGCCGAGTAGGGAAAAGGGTCCTGGCCTCTGCCCTGTAAACCCCATGGTGGCATTCCCAGGACCTCTGAAATTCAGGATTTGCACTCCAGACTGCATCCAGAGGCTGTAGTGCCCCAGTATCACCCCAAGGATATGTGTTTTCCTGTTCCTGTAACTTCCAGCCTTTGTGAGCAGCCTTTTGGGGGGCTGGCTGCTAATATGGCCATTTTTTGGGGGGCCAAAACTCCCCCAGCAAAGGGAGAATCCTGGGCTCAGCCTCTGTGTGCGAACACTGAAGCAGAGCAGCTTATCTGAGCAACCAGAGGGGATGGTTTGTTCAAGCTTTGAGCAAACAACTGGCTCCTTATCAGCACTTTCCACTGCGCCAGGGCTGATTATCTGGAAAGAGAAGGTTTGGGAAGAGTGTTGTCTTTTGAGAGAAAGGGGGTGGCGCGGGAACAGCTTCGTCCCTGGCTTTTCCCGCAGAAATCTGGCACTGGTTTTACCGGGAGAAGAGACTGGGCCGCCAGCCAAGTGGTCGCGTTCGGCATTTCCTTGAATTCCTTGGAGCTGAGGGACCTTTAGTTAATAAAACCACACAGCTGGGAAGCCAAAGGTGCAAGCTGTGTCATCAGGAAAATAAATAAAAAAAACCCAAAAACCCTCTAGGGAAGCAGAATTTTAGCTGGGGAGATGAAAGGAAGGTTTTGGAGGCAGAGGAGAAAAATGGGTTTATTGTTCCTTTTTGCAGGAATAAATAATACAGGGCTGGGGGGCACCAGCACAGAGGCAAGGGCAGCACCCGGGGCTGGAAAATGCTGGGAATATCAGAGCTGCTGGAAAAATGCTTTCTGTTTTTTCTTTCTTTATCTTTTGTCCCCAAAGAGTTGGGGCAGTCACTGTGGGTGGGAAAGGAGATGGGGGGCAGGAGGCCAGGAAGGGCTGGGGCCAATGGGATGCTCTTGGGGGCATGGTGGGGACTATTGGGACAATCCTTGGCGCCTTTTTGGAGCCTAGCCTTGTACAAAATGGGGCTGAATCCTTCTGGCTCCAGTGGATGGCCATCCCGGGGGCCCTCTGTGATTCTCCCTGGGTGCCTCCCACAGAAAACACCACAGCCAATGTGTCGAGCGAGGCAGAGCGCAAGGCACAGCGCTATTACCAAGCCTGCATGAATGAGAGCAAGATCGAGGAGCTGCGTGCCACCCCACTCATGGAGCTCATCCAAAAGGTTTGTCCCAGTCCTTGTGGAAAAGCCATCTTCGCTCTGCAAAATGGGGGGAAAAGCTCAGTTGTGGGCAGTCCCAGCACCCTCCAGACTCCATTCTTGGTGCTTCCTGCAGAAGAGTGTTCCCCAGGTCAGGCAGGCAGAGGCAGGGATTTATAATCCTATAATGGGGCTTTTTAGCCCCCTTGCAAGATGTTCCCCCCCGGATGGATATTGAGGGGATATTGAAGCAATTCCAGGTGGCTGTTTCTTACCCAAAAGTTGGTTGCTGTCTGTCCCCAGCTTGGTGGCTGGAACATCACAGGTACCTGGGCTGGTGACAACTTCAACGAGACGCTGCGGGAGGTGACGGCGCATTATCGCACCTCGCCCTTCTTTTCCGTCTACGTCAGCGCCGACTCCAAGAACTCCAACAGCAACGTCATCCAGGTGGATCAGTCGGGGCTGGGCCTGCCATCACGGGATTACTACCTGAACAAGACGGAGAATGAGAAGGTGAGGGTGTTGGGGGAAATGTGGGTTGGCTGGGGGGATGCCGTGGGTGGGTGGCACCCGCCATGCGGATCCCACCTGTCTGACCACGCAGGTGCTCGCCGGGTACCTGAACTACATGGTGCAGCTGGGGATGTTCCTGGGAGGCACCGATGAGGAGTCAACGCGGCGGCAGATGCAGCAGATCTTGGACTTTGAGACGGCCTTGGCCAACATCACCATCCCGCAGGAGAAGCACCGGGATGAGGAGCTCATCTACCATAAAATGACAGCAGGAGACCTAAAGGTAGGGATGGAGCTGGCGAGCTTCCCCGTTCTGCTGTGGTTTGGGAAGTGGGGTGGATGGGTGGAGGTGACCCAGCTCCTCTGGGAATTCTGATGCTAGCTGACACAGCCTGGGAAGCTCTTGTGCAACAGCTTGGCCCATGTCCTCCTTGGGGAAATCCCATCCTGACCCTTCCTCCCAGCCTCCGGACCACCCCTGGGGCTGGCAGCTGTCCTACTGGCACTGCTGCCCCTGGACATCAGCCAGGTCACCTCCCGGTGTCCCCAAAGGGGCTCTAATGACTTGGGTCAACATTTCTGACACCGACCCCACTTTCTTTTCCTTTGTGTAAGGAAATTGTTTACTCCCCTCTAACCTTTCGAGGATGCTGCTGTTACGGGAACTGGCCTCTGCAAAATCAGCTGAATCCATCAAATGGGGACTGATGCAGCTGATTCCAGCTCAAGAAGCAGCTGCCACCCCCCTGCAATGGTTTTTGGGTCCGTAGCAGCGCTGTGGCTTTTTCAGGAGCTGGCACCGGCTGTGGACTGGATGCCCTTCCTCTCCACGGTCTTCTACCCTGTGGAGCTCAACGAATCAGAGCCGGTTGTGGTCTATGCGAAGGAGTACCTGGAGCAGGTTTCTGACCTCATCCTGCGCACAGATAAGTGGTGAGAACCCCCAGCCTGTACAGAGACACAGGTGCCCAGGGTGGGCAGGAATGTGCTGCTGCCTACTCACCACCTCTCGCCATAGTCTCCTCAACAACTACATGATCTGGAACCTGGTGCGGAAAACCAGCCCGCTCCTTGACCAGCGCTTCCGGGATGCAGAGGAAAAATTCATGGAAGTGATGTACGGGACGAAGAAGGTGAGGGTGGAGTCCCCGGTGCCCTCCAGTCACCGTTAGAATGGTGATGGCTTTTTATGTCAAGGCCCTGTCATGTGGCATCCAAACAACAGAGATACAGGGCAGCTTTTTGGGGTGGCAGGGGGATGGATGGGCCAGGTGGAGCAAGGGGTGGGAATGGCGAGGGCTTTGTTCCATGCCGCCGCTGATGACCACCTCTTGTCCCATGCAGAGCTGCCTCCCGCGCTGGAAGTTTTGCATCAGTGACACGGACAACAACCTGGGCTTTGCCCTGGGGGCCATGTTTGTCAAGGCCACCTTTGCGGAGGACAGCAAGCAGGTGGTACGTCCCCAAGGCAGCAGCATGCGAGTCCCGGTGCTGGGAAAGCCTCTCCTATGGTGGAACTGTTGGGGCAGACAGTGTTTCTCTGTCCACCTTGTTGTGTTCACTGTGCATCTCCATGTGCCGGGTTTTTCACCATGTGTTGTCTTGGCCTCCCAGCCTCTTCCTCCCTGTGGTGTGAAGGTCCTTGACCTCTCTGGGACAGGAAGCCAGCTCTCTGGACTGACGCTGTGCTGCCTTGTTTTGTCTAGGCAGAGGAAATGATCGCGGAGATTAAAACTGCCTTCGAGGAAAGCCTGGAGACCCTGCAGTGGATGGACGAAGAGACGAGGAAATCAGCCAAAGAGAAGGTGAGGCGCTGGTGGCTGTGCTGGGGAGAGGGTGAGGGTGGAGGATGGTGGAACCGGGCGAGCCTGTCCTTCCATCTCTGGCACTGAAAGCACTCTGGTCCTTGTCACCCTCCAGGCAGATGCCATCTACAACATGATCGGCTACCCCAAGTTCATCATGGACCCCAAGGAGCTGGATAAAGTCTTCAATGACGTGAGTTGGTCAGATATGTCCCCTGGGTCTTCTACAGGATGTACAGGATGCAGCCATATCACCATGGCCTCAGGGCAGCCTTGAACCCCAGGTTTCCTCCAGAAGGGTCTCACTGATGTCCTTGGCCCTTCTCTACGGACTTCCCAGAGAGCTGTGGGCCAGTCCTGGGGTGGCTCTTGGGATCCCTGCCTGGGAAAAGGAGGAGCCGTTTTCCGTAATGGTGATTCATTGTCCTCCAGAGACTCCACAGATGTTGGAGAGGAGGAGAAACAGGAGAAGCCATAACTCTGCTGGCTGTGGAGGCTCAGATGTGACTGTGGAGGGAGGAGTGGGGCTGGGCAATCACCACACACCACTCACGCCTTGTTCTTTTGCAGTATGAGGCCGTGTCTGACCTCTACTTTGAGAACGTCATGCAGTTTTACAACTTCTCAGCCAGGGTCACAGCTGACCAGCTCCGGAAACCGCCAAACCGGGACCAGTAAGTCCTCTGCTCCACTTCCCTGTTGTATTCAGTGGGGAATATCAGCATATCTGGAGCACTGGGGTTTCGTGTCCACCAGCCTGTGCTGGTTTTGGGGAGATAAATTTAGGACAACAGCTTTGCAACAAAAGTGGATGTTGTTGGAGCAAACACTGGAGATGGTTTGTGTTGCCATGTTGGCCGTGTTTGTATTCCTGCAGGTGGAGCATGACACCTCCGACAGTCAATGCATATTACTCTCCCACCAAGAATGAGATTGTCTTCCCTGCCGGCATCCTCCAGGCCCCCTTTTACACCCGTGCATCCCCCAAGTAAGAGCCATGGGAAAACAGAGAGGGCAGGATTCCCGGTTTTCCTCCTGTACCCAAATCTGAGGCTAAGTTTCATGGCTGTGGGGAGCAGAGGCTGCTTTCTCAACCTCTGCATTGCCCTCCTGCAGGTCCCTGAATTTTGGTGGGATTGGCGTGGTGGTGGGCCATGAGCTGACACATGCCTTTGATGACCAAGGTATGACCAGGGCCAGGTGGGTGGGCAGCTGGAGGGGTGGCCAGTATGACATGAAGAATCCACTGTGTTTTTGCAGGCCGGGAATATGACAAAGATGGCAACCTGCGTCCCTGGTGGAAGAACTCCTCGGTGGAGGCCTTCAAGCGTCAGACAGCGTGCATGGTGGAGCAGTACGGCAACTACACTGTCAACGGCGAGGCAGTCAATGGCAAGCACACCCTTGGGGAGAACATTGCCGACAACGGGGGCCTCAAGGCTGCCTACCGGGTAGGACCACGGGGCTGGGGAGGTCCAAAGGGGGACATGGAGTGGTGGGATTTGTGTTGTCTCCTAAGCCGCCTGTGCTCCCTGGTCTTCAGGCATATCAAAACTGGCTGAAAAAGAATGGGGATGAAGAAACACTCCCAACTCTTGGCCTCACCAACTACCAGCTCTTCTTCGTTGGCTTCGCACAGGTAGGTCACGTGGCGATCTTGGGAGGGTGGGCACACGGGTTTTTGCAGGTGGAGCATGCCCAGATGGGGCTGGGAGGGTGTGATGGCAAAACTGAGTCCTCTAGAGATGATGTAGTGGATGGAGAATGAGATTGGGGTGCTGCTGGTTACAAAGCAAGACAAGCTGAAGCTGGCGCCCATCACGCAGGCAGAGGGGCTGGACTCAGCACCGAGGCGGCCCCGTGGTGGTGGGTGTCAGCACTCAGGCCCCTCGCGCTCCGTTTGCAGGTGTGGTGTTCGGTTCGCACACCGGAGAGCTCGCACGAGGGGCTCATCACTGATCCCCACAGCCCCTCGCGTTTCCGCGTCATCGGCACCGTCTCCAACTCCCGGGAGTTCGCGGAGCACTTCAGCTGCCCCCCGGGCTCCCCCATGAACCCCCTCAAGAAGTGTGAAGTCTGGTGATGGGCGAGTGCCCAAGGGAACCAGCGGCGGGTTGCTTTGTCCTCTGCCAACAGCTGGGCTTCCCCAGTCCTTTGAGGCTCAAACCACTTCTCCGTGCCACGGAGAGCCCAACTCTTCAGCCGGAGCAGTGTCTGCGTCCCCGGCATTGTCTGAGGTTCAATCCACTGTGAAAACTCCTCATCCCCCTGCTTGTTGGTGAAATGACTTCGGTTTGGGGGTCTCTTCTTTCCCACCATGAGCAGGCCACGTGTCGAGGCACATGCGTCCGTGGGCACTGCCTGCATTTACACACACGGCGCTCAGCCTGACCCACCACCTGGCAAAACCCCTCTGTTTTGGAGGTGATAAAGGGAACCCCCAACAGCGGCAGGTTTGTCTGCGTGTCTAAATGCACCCAATGTACCACCTTGTCTCCAAAGATGCGCACACGAGGGTGGAAAATATTTTTAGATATATTTTTTTGGGGGGGAAAATATATATTTTTTTTTCATGTGTTGTGGAATACACTGGAAATTTTCAGGGAAAATGCATTTAAAAGCCTTTTTTTTAGTAAAAGATTAGTATATTTATTAATTTTTTTACTTAGTGCAGCTGTAGGTGCAGTACCCTGTGGTGACAGTCCCTTGGCCAGGGAAGCTGGGTAGGGCTGTGGATATAACTTTCCAGTCTTGGATCCTGCATTTCTCTGGGAGGGACTATCCTCAGAGGATGCTGATGGGAAAATTAGGGACAGCAGGCCTGGGGACAGGGCTGGAGGATGCTGCAAGTCACAGGAGGCTGTGCTGGGATGCTGCAGCTCCTGGGATTAGCTTTAATTTCAGAGTGTAAATGGAAAAATTGACGTAACCAAAGATGTAACCAAGGTGGTGATGGGGTGGATGAAGCATCCTGTTCTCCGTCCTGTCCCCTCTGAAGCCAGGCAAGTCAGGATTTCCTGGCCCAAAAGCTTCCCAGACAAGTGCAGGCGGTTCCTGCCGCTGCTTCTCTCATGCCGAGCCTGCCCTCTGCCCAGGAAACTGCAAGCCCCGAAAGCACCATGTAGCCCCAAAACTCTGTCCCTCCACAGCTGGTTTGGCACCGGTGTGAGAAGTGATCAGGATGGGGCTTTTTTAAGGGATGTTTTTAATACTCATTTTGAGGGGAAAGCACTGACAGGAGCTCAAGGTGCTGCATGTTGTCACCTTCTTGCTCTAGACAATGCAGAGACCTAGAGGGATTTTTAATATTTATATGTAAAGGGAGGAATGGAAGGGGCTGGATTTTTGTAACTATTTTTTCACCCTATGCATGGGGCTTATTGTAATTGAAATAATAAATACTTTTTACTGGATTTGGAGCCAATCACGACTCATATTTTCTTATAGCAGGAGAGTCTGCATCCCTTTATTTATGCTTTTCTCCCTGTCCACACCACTGAGACCATCCCGTGCTGACAAAACTGAGCCAGGGAGGCTTTTTCCAGCCTGTGCTTGGTAAATGCTGCCTCTCTTGGAGGCTAAAGCCAGGTTTTTTTGCCCAAAAACCCCACTCTTACTGCGGGTGGCTCTTTGCTTTCCATCTCTATGGCATGGCCCCACGCAGCTCCCCGGCAGGGAGGTCTTTCCCGGATGCTTTTCCTTCCTCCCGGGTGAGTTTTTGGCCGGCTGGGCTGTGCTCAGATCCAGCGGCACAGGCCCCGTACAGGTTTCTCTCCAAACTCTCTTATTTATGGCCTGGTGATGCTGGTGGGATGCTGCCAGCTCTGTAACACAGGCCAACGTTCACTCTGAGCAGATGCTCCATGGCTTCATCAGGCTTGCCCAAAAAATGCAAGGCAAGACCTGGACTGCAGGCTCCCAGCAAGCCTCACCCCAGCACCTGGCAGGGCTGATGGCCATGAAACAAGCCAAGTGCTGGGTACTCCTTTGCTATTTAGCCTTGGAATTGTTATTAGGGGCTGGATTTGGGGCAAAACTAGGAGGCTGCAGCCCACTGGTAACAAACTTTTGGGAACACAGAGTGTTTCTGCTGCTGGCATGGGCAGGACTGAGCCAGCAGTGAGCCGGGGACATGGGTGTTGCTTAAATAAAACATTAAAATACCTCTCTGACTGTTTTTACCGTGTTTTCTCACCCAGATGGAATCAAAATGTAGTAATAGCACTCACTTTCTGCTTGCACGACTCGGTGTGAGGCCCTCGGTTTCCTGCAGCGCTGGAGAGCGGCCGTGGCCGTTGTTTTCCCTGAGATCTGCCTGGAAATGGCGCAAACCCGCAGAGGGCGGTGGAGCCGAGAAAATCGCTGCCTGCACACTCCAGTGCCGGGCTGCCAGGAGCCAGCGGTGTTACCAGAGTCCTATTTTGGTCTGGATGTGGCCCCACATGTTTAAATTGTGGTGGAATACCTGCATTCCTAGGGAAAGAAAGGAGCAATGTGGGCGTAAGGCGAAGAGGAATAGAGTGGTGCTGGGGTGAGAGGGTGTTTTCCCAGCTGCAAGGAGCAGGGGAGGGAGCACAGGCGTCACATGGAGATGCTGTTAGAAGTGGTTTAACCATCCAAAAAGGAAATACTTTGGCTCTCTGGGGCTTACTCGCAGGGAGGGACCAGGCAGGTGATGGCTCAGGGACAGCCCCAGGGCAGGAAGGACTTCGAGGGTGACCACTAGCTGTGTTGTGGTGGGAGACACCGTGGTCAAGGCTCCCCGTGCCAGGATGGGAGCGGGTGGCAGGAGTTTTCCTCCCTGGGAGGCTGCCGGGCGTAGGGAGAGCGGGCAGGAGGTGAATCATCCTGCTCTGTGCCAGCGCCTGGTGTGGGCTTGCCTGGTCCTGGGTGGTATTTGCTTTATTTTGCGCTCAGCTGTGCCCTGGAGGGCTGAGACGTTTGCCGAGGTCTGAGCCCGGGCAGGGGGAGGAATGGGGGAAGCTCCAAGCAGGACTTTTTNTTGTCTGGAGGGTGTTGGAAGAGGATCCGTGCGGGAAAAGCAGGAGAAGCCAAAAGAGGGAGGCGCTGCTGTGCTGCGCTGGGTGAAAGCGGGCACCGGGAGCATGCTGGAGCCTCCAACCGGAGCTGGAAATGGGGGCTGTTCATAGGTTTGGTGGGGCTGAGACAGCTGCTGAGAGGTGAGAGGCTGAACCCAACCATCTGAACTGCCCTTCTCCTTCCCGCTTTGTTCCTTCCAGGTAGGATCTAACCCCTGGCACATCACAACACTGCTGAGGTCACCTACTGAGACAACCACATTTTAGGGCCAAAAGCTTCCCTGAAAAAGCCACACCTTCCTGAAGGCAGGAGGATGGGGAGTGGGAGGTGGAGAGCAGGTTTCTAAATCCCACCTTGCAGCTGGGACCTGCTCATTCTGATCACTCTGAGTTTTCACTTGAAGCCAAGCAACGACAAGGCTGTCTCCTCACTCACTCCCAGGGCTCTGTGCTTTACGCTTTTCTCTTCGTGAGTATCCCTCCAGGAAAGCAGCCATTTTCCAGTGATACCCGAATCCTGTATTTTCCTAAGTTCACCAACAGCTCCAGCATCCCTACTACACTCTGTGCTGTGGGGTTGTGTCTCTGCTGTGGCAGGTACACGAGAGACTGGTGGGACTGGAGAAAGGGCTGGTGATGCTCTGAAACAGGAGCTCAGCACTGCAGGCTCCAGCTGCCCACGGTGACACATCGGTTCCCAGGTGCTAATAAAGCCAGCAGGAAAAAGAGGAAAAATGAAATGGAGAGGCGGGAAGAAGGGTGTGAATCCAGCTGGAACTCACTCAGGCTCTAAAATCTGCAGGATTTGTTGGCCAAATCATCCTACGTAGGGTAGAAGGGAGACATATCTGCTTTTTCTTCTCAGGAAAAATTAAAAAGAAGGGAAAAACATGGCTGAGGAGAGGCATTGACTCGGGAAGGGCTTTAAGGCAGAGCCAGGAGCCTGGCTCCTTTGCTTGGCCAGCACATTTTGGGAGCTTCAGCAGACAATATGGTGAAAATGCCATTTTTTCCCCTTTCTGAACAGGCAAAAAGTGTTATATCCAAAGATCGTGGAGCTCGGAAGCTCTTTCGCAGCTGTGTTTACAGGCAGCTATTTCTGTAGAACAGAGGCAGCCATGGATGTCAATTTGCTTTTGAGATTAATTTTCTTCCGTGAAAAGGGGGGTACCCGGAGAGGGGCTGTGCCAGGGAGTGGTCACGGAACGGCACTAGCCCCCCCAGAACACACAGCTCTACTTGCACTCTCCAAAGTACCAACAGCCAAGTCTTCACCAGCTGTGGAGGGAGAATTGTCTTCCCAGCAGGAGAGGTGTGCTGTGAACACAGCAGCTCTCTGGCATGCTGGGAGATCTATTAGTCCTTGGGCAAATCCCATACCATGAGAGGAGTTCCTCCTTTATTCTCCCATTTTGGGGGAGTAGACGAGTACCTGGCTTTTCTTTTAGATCATTCTTATTTCTCTCTTCAGTTTTCCTGGTGGGGAATCAGTTAATATGGCAGGCTGAAGGCTGCTGAGGAAAACTGACTCAGAAAAAAACAGCCAGAACCCCCTCTAAATATTTGTTCCTGGGTTCAGATGGAAATATTCCCCACTCAGGACTTCTGGCTGGCAGGGCTTGGTTGGGCTCTTTCCCCTCAAAAAAAATCTCAGTGTTTCCTATTTCCCCCCATTTCCCACAAGCAGTGTGAGGTATGTATGAGCTCACCTCCTCCCAGGTATTTCCCTTACCCCAGTGCAGAACAAAGAGCACAGAAAGGGACACTAAGCAGCACATGAGTCACCTTCTCCTGCCCCACTAATGCCTGCTGGCACTGCAGGAGATGGCTGTACCCTCCGGTAGCACGTGAGTAAGTAAGAAAATATTCCAGTTGCGGGGCTGCTTTTAATGGAGACCGGGGTGGCAGCTCCCAGCTTTGCTTCTGAGAACACACCTCGGAGGAGGGAGAGCTTCTGGATACACTGCAATCCTTGTGTGTCCTAAACCTGCCCTGCACAACCCCATTGTTCAATAACTCAGAGTCTGACTCCAAACAGAAAATGTACTCAAGACCCTTCTACTATTTTTTGCCCACTGTGCTGAGTTTTGCTCCAGTGAACAACACCCAGTCAAGATTCTCCACCTTCAGATTTATATTTAAAACTCAAAATTACTTCTCTGAGTAGAAGCAGGACCATTGCACAGATAGGGACAGATGTGAGTCCTCGGGTAGGTTTCCTTTAGTGCACAAGATCTCTCTTCTCTCAGCTTGTGTTACTCTCCAGGTGCCTGAATACACCACCACGAGAGCTGTTCAGTAAAAGAAGCTTTTCATGTTTAAGGGTTTATTTATGATTGCTTTAAAGCATTATCTTCCTCCTAAACTTGCAGCTGCTGAGAATTTGCAGCAGACGGGACACAAACAAACTCTGGGAAGGTTTCCTAGAGCAGCCCCCCAGGCTGGGTGACTGGGGCAGCGATACCTGCGGGTGCAGCGAAGGTGCCGGGAGCGTCTCCCTGGGACGTGCGGCGTGGCAGGAACCTTGGAAGGTGCCAGCGGGTTGGAATGAACCCTCGGCAGCCAGCGGCGAGGCAGGACAAGTCAGGACAATCTGGCAGCTGCTGGAATCTGTTCTGAGGTGCTTTTTATCTCCCTGAGATGGTACAAACCACCTTGGCCGCTGCCAAGCTCAGCTGGTGGCTGTGAGGAGGATTCTGCGGGTTAGATGTGAAATGGTGAAGATGGTGATGGTGTGGCAACCCTAGGGGGGTGATGGCTTCGTGTGACAATGGGATCAGGTGGACACCTCTCCCCACAAGGGCAGGTCTGGAGGGTCCCCATTGCCACAGGAGGGCTGCCTTGGGGGTGCCGGGGGTCCCTCACAGCCACCCTGTCACCCTCAGGACTGTCTGCCCTCATGAGGGGCTGAAGTGTGGCCCCTGCCAGCTGCCCCAGCAGCTGGGAATTGGGGCTGGGGGCTGTAGGGCTGGTAATGGTGCTGGGGGTGAGGTTTTTAGGTAAGCCCCTTCCTCGGGCCCGCAATGGGGTAGATACTGCGGGACCCCTCACAGCAACGGGGTCCCAGGCTTCCGTGTTGCATTAAGGGCTGCCGGCCCTCACGACGCCTCAGGACGGGCTGTGGTGCTGCCCGTTCCATCCCATCCAGAAGCCAGGAATTGGGCCTGGGGGTGAGTTTTCGGGCAGGAGAGGCCCGCGGTGGGGTGGGTGCTGAGGGACCCCATGGCCCCCTCACAACCTCGGGCCAGTCCCTCATCGCCGAGCGTTGCCGAAGTCTCGCCGAACGGAGACGAGGGTGCCCGAAGCTGCGCCCGCGCCGATCCCGAGGGACTCCGAAGATCGCCGAGAAGCTCCGAAGAGCCACGAGCGGGGCGGGAATCCCTCTTCCGAGCCCCTCCGAAGCTTCCCGAATTCTCTCACGCCCTCGTGTTCCGGAAATAGCCGAAGTTTACCGAGCGTGGGGGTCACGGGAGGTGCTGGGCTGAGCGGGGAGGGAGGGGGAGCAGGGCAGGGCGCTTGCGCCCGCGAAAGCCTTTCCGGAAGAACCCGAGGTTTGCCGAGCGGCGCTGGCTGACGAGAGACTCCGGGAAGAGCCGAAGGTTGCCGATCAGCGGTGGGCCGAGCGACTCCGGAAAGAGCCGAAGGTCGCC
>VWZT01009833.1:29929-66443 GCA_013397055.1 Pachycephala philippinensis
TGCGAGGTGGGGGTTGTTGAGGGGTTCCCGGCTCTTTTTTGTGTGTCTGTGTGTGGGGCCCCCTGCAAAGGGGGGCTGCACCTGCTGGGATGGTGCGGGGTAAGGGGGGCCGTCCGCCTCCCCAGTGGGCTGGTTTGGGGGTTCAGCCGTTTCCAGGGGGTCCCTTTTCCCCCTCCCCCAAAGCAGCGGTGACCCCAAGGGTAAACTTTTAATTATAAATCGTTCTTCAGTTTTGCCTCTGGTCCTGCCCAGGTAAGTGCTTTGGTTTTGTTGATTTTCCAGGCGAATTTAAACCTAGGGTTTTTTTTATTTACGGCTGGGGATGATTTTCATGTGATTTATTTTATTTTATTTAATTTTTCCTACTTGGCTGGTGGGAATAAATCTCAGGTGGAACGTCTCACTGAGCAGCTTTCCCTCCCAGGCCACGCGTGATGGGGAGGAGGAGGAGGCTCCCACTCCCCAAAATCCCCCCACCAAAGCGGCCGCTGCTACAAAGAGAGGCCGGCGGGGGCTGCGAGTGTTTTTTAAAGGTCTTCGGTTCTGTGCTGCGAGTAGGCCCCGAGTCAGGAGGGAAATACTGCAGGGATCAGCAGGAAAGTGCCTGCCGGCCTGAGGTTTTGTTTCCAGCGTCCGACAGCATCCCGTGGCAAACTGGCTGTTCTCTTCCCCCCCTCCCTGGAGTTTTGGGGAGAGTATGAAGTGAAAAACACACTTTTTGAAATATCTCAGTGCTGTGTTATCCGGGAATGGTGCAGGGACGGTCGGGAGTGTGTTTTCCTATTAATGTTTGGCGGTGATTTGGATTTTAAGGTGGAAGTGCAGGGTGGTTTTCATGCCGAGGGCTCTGCCGTGCTGCCTATGCTCTCAGAACTGTGCTCCCTGTGTATGAGCATTTTCCTGCTCTCACTTTCATTTTGGAGGTGGGCAAACCCAGCCCTTTTATAATCAGTTTAGGTCCATTGTTTTCTTGAGCTTCCGGCAAGAATCACCCCTGCCATGACAACAAATTCATTGCTTAAATCATGAGACTGTTGACGTTAGAGATTTGTTTGGGTCAAGTGAAAACCCCTGGTCGTTCTCTGTGCTGGGTGATTTTTGCCTGGTTCGTGCTATTCTGTAATTCCAGCGGGTGCTTTAGGAATAAAAAATGTGGGAAGGTGCTGTCAGTAGAGTCGGTGGGGTGGTGGTAAGTAAAACTGTTGCTCAGGGAAAATTTGCTTCAGTTTTGAGGGATGTGCCAAGAGTTGGAGTGGGACTGCCGGCCAGCGTGCACAGGCTGTGCCCAGCTGAGGTCCCAGCAAGGTGCTGGTTAGTCTGGGAAGGGGCTGTTTTATCGGGAATGTGGCACTTGGGTGCCTTGGCAGTTGAAGGCTGAAGTTTGCCTGGCTCTGGGGTTGTGCTGGGCTTTCCAAAGCACTTTATTCCCTGGGATATTTCTCCGGGTGTTGCTGAGGGGGAGCCTGGTGGTGGGTCGGATGAGGGGCTGTGCTGTTGTGGTTGTTGCTTTTGGTGAGTGTTGTCGTGAAGCACACGAGGGATGAAGTTTGGGTTTACGCTGAGCACAGCCTGAAAACAAAAGGGCTTGGAAGGACTTTCTCTTCTTCCTCCTTGTTAATTCCATTTCTGAGAAGCTCCTGGAGGAGCTGGGGACCCAACTGGACACTGTGAGCAGGAGGGACAGAGGGAGGGAGAAGTGTTAGATGGATATGACAAGTTGGTGTTATGAAAGTGGGGAGGTTAAAATGACACAGTTTCATTTTTATTTCTAGACATGCCTGTTTTGAAAACATTGTGTTTGACCGATATCTCTCCTTAACTCCTAAACTACTGATTTGTGCTTGGAATATGTACAAACAACGTTATTTTTGATGCTTATTCAGGTGTCCTGGTGAAGCTTATTCAGGTGCCCTGTCTGGTTTTATCCTCCACCAAAACTGTGTTTGATTGTGAACAAAAGCTGTTACCTCTCAGTGCTGCTCTGAGTGAGGCTTGGGGAGCAGAGTTCATCCCTGATTTACTGGAGTGCAGGGGGTCATCTGAGTTCAGCCTTATTTTTAGCCCTCTTTGGTTTCTTTTTTTTCCTCTCTGTTTTGATACAACTGTTGAGCCACTGTTACCTCACAGCAGATAAAAGAGTTGCAGGTTTCTCTGACTTGGGCTTTTTAAACCAGAACAGTTTCTTACTGGTGAACTTTGTAACTTTGGAAATACCTGTGGTTTCAGACTTAATGTATCATGAAATTAAACAATATCTGTGTAATTGGAAAAAAATAAGAATTGTGTGAGAGAGAAGTGTTCAGTATGTGCATGTAGCAAGGCATGAGGGAGGGAAAATGAAAATACAGGGGAAAAACAGAATTTTTTTAAAAAATAATGTTTTTTGAGAGAAAGAGAAGCTGGAAAGTGATGGACGTGAAGAGCAGAAATGTCTGGATGTGAGATTCATTCTGTTTCCTGCTAAATAGGAAGTTATTGGAGCTGCTGTAAGACAAGACAGACTTGTGAGGAATTTCCTTAACACAGTGGCTTCAGGAAGTTAAATTTTCTGTGTAAAAATAAGTTGGGATAATTTTGTGGCTCTGGTAGTGGTGAGTATTCAGCCAAACCTGATTTCAGGCAGAAATTGTACTCAAAAGTTGTCCGTATGGATAAACCTTTCAGCTGGATTCTGACCCTTATTTGGGAGGAAAGGACAAGGGAGGGTGAAACGGCACGCAGAAGGGATATTATAAAAAATAAATCCCAATCTGCCCTCCTTGGCTTTGACTCCCAGACTGCTTCTGCAGGAGAAGTTCCAGTGAAGTCTGGAGTGAGACTTCTTCCATAAAAATGTACAGTAACAAAGGTGCTGCAAGTGCACTGTGGCCCTTTGTGGTTTTACCTCGATGGTGCTTCTGACACATGTCACACTGCTCCCTGTTCTTTACTCTCCCACTTAGGAGTGAAGTATTTTTTGTGCATGTGTTACATTAAGCTGCTCTTTCAAAAGTCCCTGTGCTGGGAATAAATTTTGTGGATCAATATAATCAAGTCACCAGTTTCTTCCCAGCCCAGATGTGGGCAGACATTGGCCTGTAAGGGACAGGCAGGTTGATGGATGGCACCTGGGTCCCCCAGCTGCTGGTTAATGTGACACTGTTCAGTCAGAGCCAAATCAGAGCCGTCTGCAGCTCGGGGCTGCTGTCAGTAGGGTTTTGTTTTCTTTTCCCAACTCCCTCACATTTAGAGGGAGTTCCTGGTTGTTGATGTGCAGGCACCAGTAAGCTTGACTTTATTCTATCTCTGTGGCTGCTTCTGTGTGGGATTGGGTATCTCTGAAAAATTGGGTGTTCTCAGGTTGTTGCAGGTCGTGGCAGGCTCAGGGTGCAACAGACCATTACTGATTTTTTTTTTCTCTTCTTCCTCCTTGTTAATTCCATTTCTGAGAAGCAGAGAGGAAGGAGCTTGGGGGACTGATTTCTGTGTGAATTCCATCATTGCTGTGCAAGGAAACGTGTGTTTTGCTAATGTTGCCTCAGTAATTTAGTTTTAGTTTTTCCTGCATTGTTCAGCTAACTGTGCTGTAGTCCCTTTCAGGAAGTGGTGTGCTGATTCCTGCTGTGTTGAGTGGCATCTTCTGGATGCAAGCAGCTTCCCAAAAGCCCAGGAAGACAGCAAGAAATACAGGATGGCGTTCAGGAATGTCTGAGGCTGTGTGGGGGTGAGTTCCTGGCAGTGCTTGCCCAGTGTCGGGATGCAGGCCATGCCAGAGTAGAGATCTGCCTTGGAGATCTGGTTAAATCAAGATTCTTGAGGAGGATTTGGGCGCGCGGGGTTCTCTGTTGTCTCTCTATGAACAAAGAGTTGAGCTGGAGGAGAAAGTACCCAATAATTTTTCCCAGGAGAGAATCTGCAGCATGCGCCGAAGGGTCGGGGTCTCTGGGTTGCCGCGATCCCCTCCGGAAGGTTGCAGCCAATGCCACCTTCCCTCCCTTACTTCCATTTTGAGGGGTGTTTCCCCAAACTATGGCATGGAGCAGCTCTGTGCACTCTGGGGTTTGTCTGCTGATGACTTTGGAGTTGAGGACAAGGCATTTGGAAGCTGCTTGGGCACAAAAGTCACTTTGAAGAGTGTGGTTGGGGCTCTTCTGTGAAGCACTCCCTGTGCGGCTTTGACATTGGCCGGAGCGCAGTTGGAAATCCTCTTCCAGATGCCAGTGGCAGCAGTGTGTGAGGAAGGTACCGGGAGCAGTACGGTCCTGAAAGGGAAGGAGTGGTGAGAGGTGGGAAGGAGGGACCAGGCTGAGATCAGAGGTGTCCCTTGCTCCCCGTGTTTCTGAGTCGAGGAGGGAACGTTCTGAGATCTCGGCTGGATGAAGGGGAAGAAGGGGCAGAGGTGTTGCCTGGGAAGTGTTTCTGTTTAGAAGTGTTGAAGCTGTGGAGATCAAACATCTTGGGAGGGTCAGAGCAGCAGGAGAAGAGCTTGGAAAAGAGACTTTCCCTGCTGCTCAGTGGTGGTGGCTCCTCTGCAGGGGAGGGACGGGCACGGACTGGGGAGCGTGTTGCCAAAAAGTTAAGTGCCTTTAGCCCTCTCTGCCATCTCCCCTGTTGATGTTCCCGAGCCTTGGCACATCTTAGTGTTCTTTCAAGCAGCAATAGCTTTAATTTATTTAATGACAAAAGCTAATCATGTTAGAGCGCAGATATGTCACTTTACCAGCTTTGTAAGATTTTTGTGGTGAAATCTCTTGGAGAAAACCATTCCAAAAATGTGATTTCAGATGGCTTATTTTCTCCTCACATCCAAGGACAGGATTGTGTAGGTTCTCTGGCACAAGTTGGTGGGACAAGGTTACTTTATCCATTTAAATATATGTGTATTTAATGAGCAGCTCTGATTTGGAAGCAGTTTGTGTAAGAAGTTGTTGGGAGAGTAACAGGAGAGTCAGAACAAATAACTTCCCTTTTAGATGTTGGGACGTAGAAGGATTTTTATCTGTGTGTGAATGGATTTTGTCCATCATTTTCAGGCTGAAAGGCTTTTACGTGTCATTAGCAAACATTGGGATGTGTTGAGCTGGTGCATTTGCTTCGCTTTTGTTTAGTAGTAGGAGTTAGCAGTGAAGATCTCCCTACAGAAGGCAGAGGTAACCTATATTTTCTTTTTCTCCTAATCCAGCAATTTCAGGGCTAGTCAACTGTCAAGTTTAGTTGTGTGTAAATCCGCTAATATGATTAGAGTTGCTGGAATTTTTACTCTGGGGAATTACAGATGGGTAGTATCACTGTTTTACAGGCATTGCTTTGGTAGGAAACTTTATCTGTGACTTGAATGTGGCTGCTGGCAATAGCAAAAGCTTTTCTGGAATGAATGGGGAAGAGAAAACTGGTGTTTGTTCCAAGGCATGAACATGTGGGGGGAGGAGTCGTGTGCCCCGTGGTCTGGAGGAACCAGGGGAACTAATTTTTCTTCTTGTTTTTTAAGGGAATACAGTTGATGAGACTCTGACTGTGCTGTGTTTTACGCTTGCTGCAATTTCAAGCACTTCTCTGTACAGCTTTCCTTCCCAAACCTTGGACTCTGTTTTGCCTCCCAAATAGGAGCTGATGATGTGGAACAACTGGAAGAATAAAACGGAATGTGTTCTTAAAAAAGAAAAGGATCAAAGGGAGGAGAGCAAAATCAGCTTTTAGGCTAGTGAAGTTTTCTCGTGCATGTTATTCCTTTGGTTTATTCTTTACCTTTGGAAGGTGTCCCAGGACGCACTCCCTCTTTTTGGAGTAGGTGATGGCACACTGTTGCTGATGGGACTTGAGTCAAATTGCTGCTGGGCATGTAACTAGGTTAATGGGACAGCGTGATTATTTTTTTTTCTTTCCTGAAAGGAAAATTACACGCTCTGTATTTCGATTGTACCTGAGGAGTTGTTTTTACCTTTGTTTGCTGGGTAGTTAAGGTGGAGAGAAAAGGACAAGTTTCCCCACACTGAGATTGTATCAGGTTTAAATCAATTCTGCCACCAAAAATAAGATGTTTTGGTTGTTGGTTGTAACACCTTTGTGTTTCCTTTATCTACATGAGAGTTAAAATATTTCTAGAGCTTTAGATAGGCTTGAAAAAAAAGCCAAGTGGCTTCCAGAATATGTGTCTTGGAAGAAAAACTTATCTCGTCCTCGACCGATCCCGGTAGCACTCTCCAAATCCGTCGATGAAGTGTTGAAATGGGTTAGGACTTGTCGAGGTGCAGTGAGCAGCTGCTCCTTTCCAAGTGCTTGAGCTCAGCAGGAATGAGACTCCCATGCTCTGGAGTAGGAGTGTCTGCGCAGGAATAGCTGTAAAAGCTGGAAGCACAAAGACTGTCCCTGCTTTTAGCAGGGGAGGGGACTGAATATGGTGGGAACAGAAATTTCCCTGCCAGACTCGGAGTTTTCTCTTGGTGCTGTGAAAACACCAAGCAAGGAGGAGTTAATGCAGTTAAAGGTCTTAAATAACACAGATTTTCCTGAGTTTGGAAACTTTTGGAAGGTGGAAACCAGTAAACATTGCAGGGCTGCTCTGTTTGGGGTTGCCAGATGATGATTGTGTTTGGGTTTGATTTACACGTGAGGGTGACTGTGAGTTACTGAGTTACTCAGAGGAGTCAGAGGAGTCTGACTGCAATGTCTGTGTCACTTGTGGTAGGTGAAAATCCATTTGAGCTGATGCTATGGCTTTGCTGATGGTGGTCTGAAAACAGATTTTCCTCTTTTATGTGTTATTAGTAAGTCATAGAAGTTACTGTGCCTTGAAACTGGCATTTTCTGGGCTTATTTTGTTCTCTTGCCAAAAGGCAAAAATCAGAGGTCTTTTGTCTTTCAAACTAAGCAGGAGACTCTTCCTATGTGCATCAAAGGGAAAGATTTTTTTAGTGATGGTACTTTCAGCTTTGGTTTTTTAGTCAGCTGTTCCCTTGGGAAGGCTCCTAAGCATCCTGAAGAAAGGACCTTTCTAGAAAAAAAAGAAGTGCATTTCCACTGAGTCGTGAGACCCAGCCCTTCTGTCCTGGGGCTGCCACAAGATCTTCCACAGAACCGTCAGGTCTGATGTGAAATTCAGGCTGAAATCTGGTCTGAAAACTTTCTGGAAGTCTTGAATTCCTGTTTGGGATGATGTACAGGCTGCACACCGGACACTTTGTTTTGCAATGCGCAGCTGAATCATTGGGCTGACTCAATATATTATACTGGAAAGGGAACTCAGCAGGGTTCTTATAGCTGAGGGTGAGTAACCTATGCCAGTTATTTGGGGGGAATTCAAGAACTGAAACCAAAAAAAAGTTTAAAGCCTGTTTATTGTGACTTTTAATGTGAAATTGATGGTGCACCTTAAACTCTGGAGTGTGCTGGGAAGGGGATTTCAGCAGGTTTAGCATGGCAAGGCTTGTGTGGAAGGTGCTTTTGGACGTAGTATTTCTTGAGCTGGCGAGACATCTTGAGTTCCACTTGCTGTATAAAATAAAACCAGCTTCAGTTTGTGTCACCCTTTCTCACCAGTGCTCACACAGTTATAAATACTTGTCACTGGACAATCTCTCTCCCAATACTCAGCTTTTCTGGGCTCTGTGTTTTATAATTTAGAGTTGTGAATGCAAATAATTCAGCTGTCAACCTGTCCAGCTTGAGTTTTATGTTTTCCTTCAGTGCTGTGTTTTAAAGTCAATTTCAAAGTGCCTTTATGTCTGTCTCTTCAAAAAGAAAAAAAGACCTAATTTTTGTTGATATGCAAATATCACAAAGCCCAAGTTTCAATGAGTTTAAGCCTTAATTTTATTGATTACATTAACAAAACACTTTTTTAATTTTAAAAAAGTTCATCTGCACAAATAAGCTCCTTTTGTGAGGTTGTGCACCATGTTTAACTTGAAATGATTCCCACTTTCCCCCAAACCACCCTGTCTCATTGTGGTGGTCGTGGCAGCGGTACCTGGCGTTGCCGGCATTCACCGAAACAATTGGCCCTTGGCACAGCCCCATCCCTGCCTTGCTGCAGCCAAAGCACACTTTATCCACTCAGGCTGATGTTAAGATCATTAAATAAATGAATGAATTGTACTGTCACCAAATTCTCATCCTGGCAGCCAAAGAACATGAGAGTTTTGTAGCCGGGACCTCTGTCCAGAATGTCTTATTGAATGCGCGGGATGTCAGGAGTGGGAACAGTCAGCAAAAAGCTTTCTGGTGAAATGTGTGAGCCTTACAGAGAGTTACGGCATGGAGCGCTGTAAAAGCTTGAATTACCAGACATCTGATCGTCCAGGATGAGTATTAATCAGCCTGGGAAGGGTGTGGAGAAAGGAGCTGGAGCAGAGCAATAAAACAAGGGAGCGGGACAGACACAGAGAGTGGGGAGAGCTGCTTCTGTATTGTCAGGTCAGCTCTGTCTTGTTGTTTGAAAGGAGTTTTTGGGGGAAGAATGCAGCCAGGCTGGAAGTGTTGAAAGCAGGGATAACTCTTGGTCTCCATCAGGGAGTTTGAGGTTGTGCTGATTGAGCTAAAACTCTTAAAGGTCACTGATGGTTTGGAAGCTCTTGGAGAGCCAAGAGCTCTTGGAAGTCTGCTGGACTTCTACCACCAGGAGGAGAGGGTTGCAAATATCCCCTCAAAGGAGGAGAATTCACTTGCTCCTCAGGCTTGGATTGCTTCTTCTTGTGGTCTAGCTCCATCCTTGCTTTTAAGATGTTGTGCTTAAGATGGTGTTTTTGCTTAGGAATGGGAGACAGAAGATCTGTATCATCCACACTGGCTGCCAGCGGGTCCGAAATGTCTCTGGTTTGTGGGGAAAAAGGAAGAAGATGAAGTCGTTTCAACCAGTTTGGTGAATCAAATTGCATTGCAGCCCCTGATAATGTCAGAGGTGCTAGGGATAACCAAAAATATTTGATTTGGTCCATTCCTGTTCTGCAATGTTCCAAAACATCAGCGTTTAAGGGAAGAATACTTATCTTGTTCTTCCCTTCCTCCCATCCAGTGGTTAAGACCATTGTCTTAACTATGGTTAATTTAAAAAAAGGCTGCTAAAATAGCACTGGTCACCAGCACAGTCCTCGGAGCTTCGCTGTCCATGCTTTTAGGTGGTGATGGCACTTGTGGCCATGGTGGTGGTGAAATCCAAGTGTCTGGGCAGTGTCTGTAGGTGGAAAGTTCAGTCTTAAAGCCCTGCTGGGACTGTGGAGATATTGCAGTCTGAAATCAGCGTGGCTGGGGTTTATGCTCATCAGAAAAGGAGCCGTCATGCCTGTGGTGGTGTGTGGGCTGTCCTGTTGATGCAAATAGGCCTGAGCAGCCAGGGAGGGACAGGTCCTGAAGTTCCCATTTCTTTCCCATCAGGTACATCCTCAGGGACTTCTACCTGTGTGTTGGTTCAGCTGTGTGGCATCACTCCAGAGAGCACTGCAGCAGCTGCAGCCTTCCCTCTGTGTTTATCCCTGTTCATGGCCTGAATTTGTAGAATCCCAGAATGGTTTGGGGTTGGGAGGGACCCTAAAGCTCCTCCTGTTCCACCCCCCTGCCATGGGCAGGGACACCTTCCACTAGACCAGGTTGCTTCAAGCCCCATCTGACATGGCCTTGGATCCAGGATCCAACAGGCAGAGCCAATGGAAGTAAACCAGGATTTCTTTGAAAGGGAGATGCTCAGAGGCTAATTTACTGCTCATTTTCAGACCCTGGTGGGGCAAATATATTGTTGCTGTTCTTCTTTCTTGGATTCCCCTGCAGAGGGGTGTGTGAAATGTGCACCAGAGATTCCTTATGAGGGAAAATTGGAGGTGCAGAGCATTGAACTGAGGAGACCCAGGGCTCCTGTCCTACCTACATCCCTCTGTGAACTTTGGTTTTTGTGCAGCAGCGTAAGATGTGTTGCACTGCCCTCCCTGGATGCCAGCTTTCCCAGGATTTCATTTTGTATGACACAGGATTTTAACTCAGGGGAATCCATAAGCTCTGCATGTGGCAAGAAGGTACTTAGGATTTCATTCCATTTTGATAAACTGCTGAAGTAAAGATTATGGGGGGGAAAGTCACGAGGCATTACAGAATTGGGAGTGGAAATGAGCATCAACGCTCTGGGAATCATCCTTCTAGAATTCCTTGCTCAGCTGACAGGAGGACCATTACTCTGGGTGACAACACTGCTGTCACCACAGCAGAGTGACCAGCAGAGCATTGCATTTCCCCATGAGGTCACAGCGTGAAGTATTGGAGACACCACAGGAAACGCAGCTGAGTGAATGAGACAGTAAAATACCAGGCTGTTTGATATTCCTGCTTATACGGATGGAGAGCCTGGCTCAGGAATAGATGGATGCTGCTGCAGGGTCCCCAACCCCCAGGACAGAAGCAGGGGCCGTCCCTGTGGAGCAGAGGCACGTGGGGGATGTAGCCTGGTAAGCTCCAGTGGTTTATTTGTGATTTTAGGGCACAGAGTGGGCAGGGGCAGTTCTGTGTTAATGGCATGTGCAGGAAGGGAAAGTTCTGCTGGTTTTTAGTACTTTACAGAAATTTAGACCCCTGGGTGAAAATGGCCATGAACGAGCGGCGGTGCTCGTGCCTGGATGGGAACTTTCGTCTCCAGTCACATAACAACGTGGCCCCAGCTGCAGTAACTGCTGGCTCTGAAGGGAAGCCAGAGATGGGAGGTTTTGCTTTGTGGATTCAGCATGAGGGAAGGTAGGCTGTTATACCCGCACAGAAGTTTCTTCCAGGCTGTAAGATGAATAAGGGCTGGAGAAAAGCTTGGGAACCTTTCTCTGCGATGAGATCCTTTTCCTCCTGCTCTGCCTTCCTCCGTTTGTGCCTTTTTAGTTACATCACCTGGCCCTGTCTGCTTTGGCTCTTGGGGTTTTAATGCTCTTACCTAGTTATGTGTGTGCAGGGCAGACTCAGTATAGAAATAACTCCGTGTGTGTGTGTTAAGTAACTGCTCTGAAGGAAACAAGCCCCGAACAATCCCAGTTTTCTCTTCCTGGTGGGGCTGTTGGGACTGGAGTGTGTTTCCCGGTCAGTGTCCTCTGTCCCCTGTGGCAGTGGCTCTGCACTTCCCAACCCAGACCCAGAGTGTGTTTATCAGGTTGCCTCAGAGCAGCAGACGGATGGGGGCTGAGCAGGTCAGAGCCTCTCCCTGAGCTGGTATCGGGCCAGAAACTGCTGTTTCAGCTGCTAGTCAGGGGACAGCTACATGGAATTTGAGGACCTTTGTTTTCATTGGATTGTGATTCAGTTTGTGTGAGATAGTGCCTGGTTTGGCTGTTTGGTGTGAATTGTTTTAAGCTCAATGACTGAAATACAGGAGTATTTGAAAACAACTGTTGTATCTGCAGTTGCATTTCAGAATGGAAAAGGTGGAAGATGGGTGTGGCTTCGGCTGTGTTGTCTCCTCTGTGGCATTTTATTAAAAATCCTCTTTTTTCTGCCAGACTAGATGTGCACAAGCATCTGATGCAGCCAAAGGTGCAGAGAACAGCTGAAGAACCATTCCTGTTCCTTTTGGAACAGACCAAAAGCCAAAGTAACTCCAAAAAGGAGTAGGCTGGTGCGTGCGTCTGGCCAGACAGGAGATCAAAGCCTTGTTCTCCCTGGCTGTCTACTCCCTGTCACTCCTTGTCATCTCCATCAGGCCAGCTTGCTCACAGCCTTGCTTTGGATATTTTTACAGCATTTACCAGGAGATTTGCTCCGTCTTAGCCTTGTGTAGCTACTGTTCAGTGTGAGACTACTACTGTTACTTTTTTTTCTGCTTGAAAATGCAATAAACAAAAATAAAACGATCATCACAAGTTCTGGCTCTGACATTGCCTCATGTCAGATTTGCCTCTGTCCCCCCTGGCTCTTGCTTGGCCACTGCTTGGGAATTTCGTGGGTGTGATGTTTTTCTTTGAATGTATGTCTCCTGTTAGAGAGTCCTGCTTTTCCCTCATTTCTTGAACAGTGTAGTTTCTTCACTCTGAAGACTCCTCCTTATTCTCTGGGACCAATGGTTCTGACCACCTTAGAGCTGCCTCCTCCCCAGGGATGGTTGCAATTAGTTTCGTTGGTGGCTTTGCTTGAAAAAGTGACCCAGGAATTTTTCCTAGTACATCTCTTCTCCCAACTCTTCTGCAATGTCCAGAGCAGCTCTGGCTGCCCCATCCCTGGAAGTGTCCAAGGCCAGGCTGGACGGGGCTTGGAGCCACCTGGGAGAGTGGAAGGTGTCCCTGCCCATGGCAGGGGTGGAATGAGATGAGCTCTAAGGTCCCTTCCCACCCAAACCATTCTGGAGCTCTGTGATTCTGTTCACTCCCATGTTCAGCTGTTTCAAGGAAGGATCATTTTACTGTCGCAGGTCAGGGAGGACTTTTGAGCTGCCAGGCCAGGGGTGGGTGTGGTTGGCTCTGTGAGGGGTGTTATCAGCTGGGGCAGAAATTCGTTCCTGAGCAGCAACTGGAGGGTTTTTGGCAGCCCCTTTGCATTCCATCGTCTCCAGAGGGAGGTTTGCAGTGTGCAGAGGTGCCTCCGTGTGTGCTCGGGGCTCTGGGAGCTGGCATCCCATTTCCCTGCTGAACTATTCCATACATAAATGTGGTTTTTAACACTTACCAAATGCTTGGGAGCCAGAGGCTGCTCTAGGAGAACTTCATCGAGGAAAGCAGTGTAAAGATCTCTCTTAGGTACTGGATTTATTTTCCCTTCTGTTGTAGTTAATTGCAAAAATAAGTGCAGTTAAAAGTATCCAAAGGACTTTTTTCTTTGCTGCACCGTGCTGCGAAATGCCTTGTTCAAGATGCTTTCTTCCTCAGTTTGGATCCTTTTTAAATGCTGAAGGGCATTTTTGAGACTTCGTTTTAACTCCGTTTTACGTCGTGTTTATATGAAACAGACAAAAAAACCCCCAGTGCTTTGCCAAATATTTTTGGAAAGAACAAGCTTTGTGGATAATCATTTTCATGTTCTACCTGCTCCTTGGTGTGTTCAGACGGTGGAAGAATCTTCTCTCCCCTGAAAAAGGCTTTGAGAGATTAACCTTAAGGTAGTCACTTGAGGCAAGTTGATTAAGAAATATACGGAACGTTAGATTTAATCAAGATTGAGTAATGGAGTTAGAATTGACTGTCGCTTCTGGAATGCAGTTATTTTTAGGTGGGGATTGGGATGCGCTGCTCCCCAGGTTGTCTGTACCATGGCTCTGAAGGCAGACTGATCCAAATGCTGCTGGACAGAGCGGATCTGCTCCAGTTTGGTTCTTGCAGCTTCATCCTGTTAACACATCCCATAGTAAACGTTGTGACAAAGCTTGGCAAGTCAGAGCAAGGGGATTCCACTGCAGCACTGAGGGTTGTCTCCCAAAATACAGCTCAGATATATCAGAAAGACATTGAGCTGGTATTGATGGAGGGACCTCACCTCATTTTGTCTTTGTCTTCCTCCCAAGGGGCAGTGGAGGCACAGCTCCACTCTCTGCTCTGTGGGCAGGGGCAGCACCCAGGGATGGCTGGAGCTGTGCCAGCGGGGTTTAGGTCGGATATCAGGAAAGGTTCTTCCCCACAGAGTGCTGGGCACTGCCCAGGCTCCCCAGGGAATGGGCATGGCCCCGAGGCTGCCAGAGCTCCAGGAGCATTTGGACAGCACTGCCAGGGATGCCCAGGGTGGGATTTTGGGGTGTCTGTGCAGGGCCAGGGGTGGGACTCTGATCCTTGTGGGTCCTGTCCAGTTCAGGATATTCCACAGTTCTCAGAAACATTTGGTGAGGCACTTAAACCTCACCTTTTGATCACTTAGTTCAGGCACTGCCCTTGTTGCCACTGGTGTCATAGTGTGAGGTCCTGAACTTTTTGCCTGTGTTGGTTTTTTCAGTGAGTGCCTCAAGGGAAAGGGGTCTTGTCCAGCTCGAGGCCTTGGCCCTCTCTGTGGTGCACTGCAGAGCCGTCCTTTGTCATCTTGCAGGGGATTTGTGGCATAGCTGAGGTTTGGCTGGGTGTTTTCTCTTGCCTGAAGGTGAGAACAAAGCTGTTTCTTTGCTGTAACTTTCTATCTTCAGCTCAGGAAATCAGGAAGTTCATCTGGATTAAAGCTTAAGAAACAGTGATAGGCCAGGAGTGTTGGAAACACAGCCCTGGGAAGTAACATCCCTGCCCCTGGCAGAGGGTTTGGTTCTTTAAGGTTCCTCCCAACCCAATGGTTCTGTGAAACAGCTGAGGCTGTTTGCTGTTCCTTGCTGCTCCAGAGAAGCCAGGTTGCAGATTGATTGAGTGGAAGAAAGCGGGGTCACTTCCATGGGAGGAGAATGAATCAAGATTATTTTGAAGGAGCTTCCTCACTTTCTTGACATGCCCTGGCTGCAGAGAGAATCAGAGCAGCTGTCTTGCTAAATTCCTCTTAGATACAAGGGTATTCTGACAAAACAGTCTTTCCAGGGACTGAAAAGTAAAGATCAGCTGCAGGTGTTGCATGATATTGTCATTTTGGTTGTGTCTAGCAATAATATCGATTTCCCTTTGCAACCTTCAGTGCCAGTGGGCAGAAAAGGCCAAAGCTCGTGTGGTTCATCACATGGTGCCCTTAAGCAAGGAGTTGTTCATCTGACAGCTGGAATTGTGTCTTTTTTCTGCATTATTCCCAGGCTGGGCTTGTCTTTGCTATGCCCAGGGTGTCCATTTGTAGGTTTGGATTTCTGGGTCAGTGTAATCACAGGGTGGGAGTGGTCAGGATGTGAAGTTACCCACGAGAGAAAGTCCTCTCGAGAGGCCTCAGGTATGCTGCCTGTTGTAAGCGTTAGGAGCAGGTGGGATCAGAGGGCAGGCTTTCATTTCCATGGGAAAAGCACAGTGTCTAGGATCACTTTACATGCTGCCAGGGGCAGGACAATATTTTAACACCATCCCAATCTCAGAGCTGACTCGGGCAGCTGCAAAATGGGGTGAGATCAGTGAACAGAGATTGTCTCTATACCCAAAACATGCATCATCCTCTTTGCAGTTTACCACTCAGTAAAAGCAAAGAGCATAAAACCAGGAAACCTCTACAGATGCTGTTTTGAAGAAGCTCACTTGGTTGACATGTTTTGCTTGTGTTGCTTGTCCCTCTAAGCCTCTTTATGCGTGGAGTGTCGGCCGCAGCGTTTGTACTGAAAGCTGCAAAGAGCCCAACAGTTGGGACTTAAATCCACCTGCTCAGTGGCACCTGCACTTGGTGCTCTTCTAGTGGCCCTAATAATCTTAATGAGGTTTTTGTGTGGCTTTTCCTAGGTCTTAATTTTGTTCCACATGAATATTCAGGTATAAGCAGCATCTTGGAGCTCTCCTGTACCATGTATTAGCATATTTGAGAACTGCTTTCTTCCCCCCTCGATTGTTATATTGACTTTTATCATAGATTGATTTTAAATGCTGGCATTTCATAATTGCATCTCAAAACATGTGTTATCTAGACTGTACAAAGCAGAATTAAGTAGAACAAATACATCTTGCTTTATCTGGAAACAGGGTGTACTTTGCTGCAGATTATTGATGTTCTCTTATCTATGGTGCAAACACTAAAGCTTTGGAGTAAGGAGTTGTTATTTAATTCTGTGTGGTGCATGTTGTGATTTGAAATATAAATAAATATAACTTACTCTCTGGGTTTGTTCTCAATGACCAGCACAGCAGCTCTACCTTAGGAAGGTGGAAAGGAATCTCCTATTTATATCCCATCGCTGTTCATCATGCCGGAGTTGCCAGGGGAAGCCCAAGTCATTGCCAATCAGCAATAGGTGTTTTAGGCACCTTTGGTTTGTTTCTTCTCTATTTCCACATTTCTTTAGACTTTGGTTTCAAGCTTGTGTATTGTAGCAGCTGCTGCCTTCACTGGAGTTTTGAGTGCACGAAGAATTACCCGATTTCATGCCAGATAGTAGAATCATGGAATATCCTGAGTTTGAAGGGACTCACAAGAATCATCAAGTCCAGCTCCTGGCCCTGCACAAGACAACCACAGGAATCACTTTCTTTTATCCCCCTAGGATAACTTTCTTTTTTCTCTCTGCTTGTTTATTCTTTCTCACCTTCGAGGGTGTTCTGATAATTGGACTTGAGAGTATTGGACCTGACATTTTAAAAAAAGGTAAAAATAAAAGATGTGATGCAAGAGCAGCTGTAAATTCCCCCTTCTGCAGCAGCCACAGGTCCTTTGCTGTTTGCTGTGCAAGGGACTTGGTTTTTAAGTTCCTCTTCCCCTCTTTACAAGCTGCCTGCTTGATGTTGCCATTCCCCACCTGTGAGGAAACAAAGGAAGCGAAAAAATATTCCTGCAGTGGAGGGGGAGAGAGTGGCAGGAGTGTGTGTGTGAGTGTGTTTGAAACGCCTCTTTGTGCTGCCAGGGGTATGTTCAGATACGGCTCCGGGCTTGGTCCCTCCGACTGGATTTCCCCTCTGGATGGCTGAAGAACAGTAACTTTTTTTGCACAGCTGGCTGTTTCTAATGAGACCTTCCTTCATTTTCCAATGAAGCAACAGATCAGCACCTCTAAAAAGATCTTTATCTCAATGGTGAAGAGCAGGAGTCCTTTCTATATTGAAAAATCCCGAAAGGAAACGGCGTCCTGTGCGAGCTGTGGCCCGTGTGAATGGGCTATCAATCAGTTTAATTAAAACTCTGGTTATGGCAGGGTTTTCCTCCCTTTTAGTTCAGCTACAACCCAGGGAGGAAAAAGTTTTTATCTTTACAAGCTGTTCTTGCAGAAGTTGGTGCTGTGATTGCAATTAAGAAACCCTTATGTTTTAGGCAAATAAATTAGCTTGCTTCTGTGTATAAAGAAATATCTTGCCCCTTGGCCAGCTCCAAAAATAGATGTGGAGTGAAAGTGAAGTGTTTAAATGCAGCATATGGATTAGCTCATGGGGTGGTGCAAAAGGATGGGATTTAGCCAACTTTGCCTTTTGTGTGGTTATCCCAAGTCAGGCTGCTGAAGGAAAATGGAGCCACTGAGTGTGTCCTGCGTGTGGAGTATGCAGGAGCTCCCTGGTTAGGGCAGGATAATTGAGTGATCCTGGTGCCGAGAGATGGATAAACCTTAGAGGAGTGGAAATAGACACTTTGTTGGTTTTGCTCACTTAAATGTTTCTTCTGTACATGGGTGAGACTCCCTGCAGAAATCTCTTCATAGAGTCTGTGTTTGCATCAAACCTTGGCTCTGCTGAAGCACAGAGGGTTCAAACTTTGCTTTCTGCCCAGAGGCTCCAGTGTGCAACAAGAGCCCAGTTTGGGAGAGAAGAGGAGCAGCCCAGTGTGAATTCATGGCTTTGGGTTTTTACAGGAGAGTGCTTGTGTTCCTCGGGACATATGGGCCACAGAAAGGTCCATGATGGCCGCATCTTCCACCACATGGAGGATCCTGCCTCATGGACACTCCTGGTGCTTGTGGCTGTGTGGCTGAGGCAAGGAGTGTGTGTACCCCTCTTTCGACACCTGGAGGAGAAACATGCCCAGCAAGCGTCAGACCCTTGGAGGTGGTGCTCACCTTTATCAGTCTGCATTTCAGACTGGTGGTCGCATGTGTCCATGTTTAAATGGGACACCAGTACCAACTGGGACCCTGCTCCTTTGATCATTTATAGATATTTTGGTTTGCTGTTGCGCTCTGCTGAGTTTTATGGTAGCACTAAGAAAACGAGGAAGGGGGTGTTAGTTTTGTTTGGTGGAATCAATACTGAAAAAGGCCGGGTGCTTTGTAGCACAGTGGGGAATGATGTTGAAATGGGGAGCAGGTCTCTAAATGTGAAGGACTCAGAGAACAAACACAAACATTTCCTCAGTCCCAGGAGTGGAACAATAGCTCATTGTTGGGAGGAAGGGATTGCAGAAAAGCCAGCAGACTCAGAAATAGGGGGTTATTTTCTATAGCTTACTATTTATATTGCACTTGGAGGCTCTTTGGGGACTAGATGTCCAGTTCCTGGAATGTGTGTCCCTTGGTTGAGGAAGGCTGGGTGCGAGCAGAGCATGTCCTCAGTGGGCATTTGTTCTGCACAATGCCGGGGTTACGGGTGCTTGGAACGCTGCTCTCTGTGTCCATGCGAGTCCCTGCTCTGCCTCGCAGCCTGGCAGCTGAGGGGACGTCCCCTAAAGAGACAGGACTCTTCTTCCTCCCACCCTCACTTTCTTTCTGCTGTCTATCGGCCGCTGAATGGGTTTGCATTGACCAGAGAGACAAAGGAGGCTTTCAGGCCCCGGCTTTCGCCACAGCCAGCGCGCTCTGGGCTTTTGTTAATGTGCTCAGTCCCCCCTTTCTCCCCGGGCAGCCTCACACTCATTGTTAATGCAGCTCCGGAGCAGCACTGATAGTTCTGAATTCATTTTGTTTGCTCAGTTTGCAGGAAAAGTTGCAAAAAGCTGCGGAGAGAACGTGTTGCCTCTTAGATTCTCCGCAGAGTATTTTCTTTCATGCCTTTCGCAGGGAAAAGTGGATTGTGTAAACAGATCCTGGCAGATCCGTGCCCGAGCGGAGCGTGGCGGGGCAGCGGCAGCGCCTGCGCGCGGAGCCCGGCGCTCGTTCCACTGCCTGGGAACACTAACTGGCTTCCCCCACCCCGCCGGATTAGGCTCCATGTTGCCCTGTTTAATTTTGTTATTGCATTAGGCAGCTAAAGATGTAAGTGCTTATTAAAACAGCTGCTCTTCTAAGTGCCGAGTCGGGGGGTGCTGTGCAACAGTTGGGAGCTCACTCGGCACCACCCCAGACTGACTCTGTTGTGTGAGGGGGTTGTGGTTTTTAGCGACTTGAAGGCTTGAAGAACCGTAGTCCTAAATAAATTAAACCAACTTCAGATAGATACAGCAACAGTGGGATGGAAGGTGGGAGAATCTCCTAGGTCAGCATTTCAGTGCATAGAGATGACCAAAAGCAAAGCTACTTTTCCAATTCCATGTTAATAAACCTGAAAGGTGCTGGTAGGTGCTCTCTAATCGTTATGAAACATCACGATGGAATTAATTCGTGGAAATAAACTGTTAGGAAGCAGCTGATGGAGAGCACTGGTGCGTAGCAGGCATGCAAAAATAAATCTGAATGCTTGTTGGGGGTGAGGATGGAGGTGGAATGGTTGTTTCTTACTGTAAAGGCAGGCAGGTTTGGGGGCAGGGGGGTGTGCCCCAAAATCAAATGCACTGTTGGGTGAAACAAACTGGGAGGACAGGACAGAGATGAGTTTGATTGTGCAAATGAGGTAGTGTCAGCCGTTGGGAGATTACCACAAAGGCTGTTGCAGGATTCCAAACACCTCAGTAAAGCTGTTTTTTCTAGAAGTAGTTGGGGCTTTGGTATTCTGAACCAATTTTTAATAGCATGTAAAGCTGTGTCATCTTTGGTTACCATTGCCCTGACTGGAACATGAATTGTGGAGCTGGGGGAAGTGAGGCTGTATCTCTGCACCTTTTAAAGGATAACAGAACCCTCTGTAGTGAATACGTGACAAACGGGGAGAAAACCAGCATTCAGACACGTGGAGGGCCCCGAGCGAGTCACGGAAGAAATCCTTGTCAAGAGAGCATGACTGATTTTTTTTTTTTCCCCCAAATGGAGAATGAGTTAGACTTCTCAATAGATGGCTGCTGAGCACACACTTTCAAGCTGGAAAAAGTAACCCCGGACAGGACTGTTCATCAGTCCCCCCCAGCCAGCTCGTGCCTCGCCCATAGTAAGTACCCGTCCTTGTGTGTGCTTGTTTTTAAGGGCTTGAAGGCTTGAAGATCCACAGTCCTAAATAAATTAAACCAATTTCAGATAGACACAGCAACATGGGGATGGAAGGTGGGAGAATCCTCGAGGTTGGTGTTTCTTTGCCGCCTGTCTGGAGGGATGTGAGTCTGTCAGATTGCAGTGTACTCCATGCTGGAGTGAACTCCCCATCCCTGGAAGTGTCCAAGGCAGGTTGGACAGGGCTTGGAGCACCCTGGGATAGAGGAAGGTGTCCCTGCCCATGGACGGGGGTGGAACAGGATGAGCTTTAAGAGCCCTTCCAACCCACACCATTCTGGGGTTCTGTGACCAAAAAAGGCACAAATATTTCATTAATTACTCAGAAGGGGTTAGTTTATCCAGAAACAACTTCACAAGTGGTCGACCACACAATATAAACACTCCTCCTGCTTTGGTAAGCGTTGGCTTAATTCTGTTATTCTTGTCAGAGGGTCTGGTTCTAGTTTTTTGGGGGTTTTTTAGCTTTGGAAGTCAGTGCCTGGGGTAAAATCCCTGTGTGGCAGCAGAGCCCAATAGGGGGAGTGTGAACTTTAACTAAAGCCTTGTCTGAATTCCTTCCAATTTCCTGTACAAAGGATGAGCCTCACCACGTGTCCAGAAGGCTAATAAATGTAGGGGCTTGTAAATCAAAAGGGAACTGAATCTGAAGCCCCTGGGGGCTTTGCTTTGCTTAAAAAGTGTGGAATGTGTCCATGAGACAATACTCAAATTGTCCTTTCTTAATAGTTTCTTTAAAATTTATGCCCAAACTTACCCAACAAAGTAAAAATAAGTTGTTTCCTTGGTGCCTTCAGTGGAAGTGAAGTGCTTCTTGGTTCAGTGGTAGAGGGTTTAGACCTCAGGACTGGACCAAAAGAGCTGGATTTTGGCACACTTAGCCCTGACTGAAGCAAGGAATGCTCTTCTAATCCCCCCTGCCCCCAAAGCCATCCAAACCACAGCATGTTTCAGCATCACCTGTGGCACAAATCCACCCAATGGCTTTTCTCTGGCTGCTGAAATGCAGGTTTTCTGATCTTGGTTTCCTTTCTGTTGGGAGGAAATCTGCCACCTTCCTCTGCAAGTCTTTCAGGAAGGTTTCTTCTAATAAAAACCTTGCTTTTAGCAGCCCTGTCATTGGCTTTGACCTTGGGTGCCCTTTTTACTGCTCTTCTTTTCCTGTCTTTGATGTTGGAGCGTTGCATATTTGTGGTGATTTCCACAGGCATGTGCTGTGCTCAGACAGATGTGGCTGCACTTCCGGACTTAAAACACCAGCGCTCGGCCTCAGTTTGATTAGGTTTGAGTAAAGAGAGATTTTTGTAATGAAGAACCATCAGCCTGAAACTCTTAAATCAGGTAATTAATTATAGTGGGAGTGTTGTCAGAGTGCGGAGGTGGGAAGCAGCTCTGGGATGGCTGGGAGGGGATTGATGTAGCTGAGTTAGGAGGGGTCTTGACCACACTTGTGTGGTGCTTGACCCTCTAAACTTCATCAGCCATGGGAAGGGACAATCCCTGTTTTAGTCCCTTAAGCCTTTGCTATCCAAAAACATAAAATCCAATTGCACGCCTCTTACACTGGCTCAGCTGACCTGGCAGACGAACCCGCGGAGGCCTCCGGGGCGGAAGAACCCAGCACATTAAATGTGTGTGTTTGACTTGGGTGGTGCTGAAAACACCGCTGGAGCTGGGGCAGTGGTCGCTTTCCAGTGGGCTGATCTTGGAGATTTCTGTTTCCCTGACATGGGACGCAGGAGATGAGTCAAAGGGTGACAGAAGGAGCTGCTCCTTTGTTTCACTGTGGGGCTTGTACTGAGAGCGGCCGCATTCGCACCCAGCTGCTGGGCTTTGAAAGAATTGGATCAGCTCTGCTTTTTGTTCAGGTTCTCGCATTCTCTTCCTTAATTTCCTCTCCCATCACTGTGTTTTCAGCTTCAGCTTTTCTACTAGGAAATGAATACGAACTTGCTTTTTCACACCCTCTTACTAATTGTCACAGTACTTTTCATGCACACAGTTCTGTTTCAGGTATTTGTCTTCTTGAGGTCTCTTTACATTGTTGTTTTTTTTCCTTTGAAAGTCTGAACCTCCTTGGAAACAGGTGCATGGAGATTTATTCTGTGGGGATACAGATGATTTGTTGTGTGCCGATATGCCAAAATCAGTGCAGGGAGTGGGGTAGGAAACCACAATTCAGGTGCTTAAGGAATATCTGGCACTGCTGTTTCTTCCTTTTACTAAGTAGTTACTGGATTTCAAAAGCTTTTGGGGGGATGAGAACCCCAAATTTCTTTTTTCTCTTCCCAAATGCCATAAATATCCATTTCTTATGCTCTACCATCACCCACATCTCTCCAAAGAAAGAGCGAGTCAGCTGTCCCTGCTCAAAGGAGGTATTGAAGAGCCTGAGTCCCGGAAGCTGGCGCAGGCTGGGTCGGGAGTGCTTCATTCAGAGACTGGGAGGCCCCAGGCCATGAGGGGAAGGCAGGATCCCAGGGGCTCTTCTGCCCGTGGGGATGAGCAGAGAGTCATTAGTGCTGCTCGTTACTCACCCTGCAAAGTGTGTGAGTGCCAGGCTCAGAGCTGAGTCTTTTAATTCAGGCAACAAAGCATTGCCACGTTCCGTGGGGTTGCTCCCAAATCAATGTACACGCCTCATCCTTGGAGGCTGAGCAGTGTTAAAAATCATCAGGCTTCAGAAGTGGGCAGAATGCCATGGATTGTGGTTTGGGTTGGAAGGGCCCTTAAAGCTCATCCCATGGGCAGGGACACCTTCCACTGTCCCAGGTTGCTCCAAGCCCTGTCCAGCCTGGCCTTGGACACTTCCAGGGATCCAGGGGCAGCCACAGCTGCTCTGTGCACCCTGTGCCAGGGCCTCCCCACCCTTCCCAATATCCCATCCATCCCTGCCCTCTGGCAGTGGGAAGCCATTCCCTGTGTCCTGGCACTCCAGGCCCTTGACCAAAGTTCCTTAGGGCAGGCTGTGAAGGGTGCCTTGGACATTCTATGCTCCAGTGTGGAGACTGGAGTGAGCTGGATGGAGCAGTGGTGGATTTCAACCCAGCCTTGGTTGTTGCTTGGTTCATGATGGAGGAGGAGAAAGGGCAGCAGCTGCAATTTAAGGGGAACAAACCAACTGCTCACTCAGCTTGGCTTTCAAACCTTGTTTATCACTGTTCTTGCTGTGACAGTCTCGGGAAGTTCCGAAATGCCTTGTTCCTCCTGCTCCACCTCCAGCAGGTTACAGAGGAGACATCCCTGCGCTTGCAAAAATCCTGAAATAGGGTCTGGGGGATGCTGTTGGTCACTGTGCTTCGGGGACTGCCTGGGAACTGGGGAGGAGATGTGCTCCAGGGCTGCATGGAAGCTCCAGGTGGGACCTTGGCTCCCATGGGGATCAGCTGGGCTCCGGCAGACACATCACACTCGTTACTCATGGACCGGTTCTGACGCTCTTACAGACGTCACGGAACAGAAACCCTGTTCTGGAGTCAAGTGCTCTTCCTCTGATGTCCAGAGCCAAGGGGATTAATGCCACTGAAGGAAAAAATGAGATGATGATGATGATTATTGTTATTATTATTAACTTTTGCTCATATGGGAGTCCCTGTCCTTCTGCAGCAAGAGTGTGAGAGACCCAGGAGCCGGGAAAACATGTGAAAGCTGATTGTTCAGTGTAGATTTCAGCAACTCCTTACAAAGTAGCAGATCAGGCCAAGCAACATAAAATGAAAATAATCAAAGTGGCAATTGGTTTATCCATGATAAAATTAATTCTTCCCTATTTCATAGGAGCTGCATGGGGAAATTTGAAGGTTTTTTGCTTGAGCACTGTTCTGTGCCTTAATGTCTGTTTCTCCCCTTGGCCGCTGGCCCCAACTCTGTGCCTGCCGTGCAGTGAACGGCCTCATGTGGGTGTTTCCATAGCTCATCTCAGGTTCCCAGCACCATTCAGAGGGTCCTAAAAAGTGCTCAGATTTTTCCATTCAAGAGCCCCTGCTTTCCTGGATGTGTACCAGCTCTTCTGTTAAGGAGGCAGGAGAGGATGAAGCTGGTGGGGTGTGTTTCAGTAGCATAAGGCTTTCCTCAGGTGGAGGGTTTTTTAACCCTGGAAGCAACAGTAACAGTCAAAGCTTCACTACCCCAATCCCTTTGGTTAGGAGGAGATTCCTAAAGGATTTTTCTTTTTCAGGACTCTTTTTTCTGTCATAACAGGAAATTCATTTTCTAGTAAATAACAGAAAGTAACTCCCTGCTGTCTGTGGGATCATGCATGGATTGCTTTGGGATTTGCCATGGTGCATATCAGCCAGTGTTCAGACGTGTTGGCTTTTCCTTGGGTGCCATGGCAGCACCTCACCTCACCGGTGACAGTTTCTACAACCCCACCCGTGACAGAGATGGTCCTTAAAGCAGTGCCACGTGGGCTTTTCCCCTCTGCCCTACAAGCCACGATGTGCTTCCCACTGCCACAGGGCTCTGTCACTGCAAGGTGTAGATTGAGATTACATTTACCCACCTGGCTGAGCAACCACTTCTGCTTGGAAAACAGCCTTCTCTGTCCTTTCTCTGTGCTCTGTCCTCACTTGGCCTCCCAAAAGCTTTTTGATTTCCTATTTCTACAAAAGGCCCTGTACGGGGTCACCGTGGTGGTTCAGGAGCATCTCTGGGCACGTTGGGTGTGAGTCAACCCAAATGGAAGTGTCCACTTAAAGAGCAAGAGGAAAAAGCCTTTTTGTGTAGCCAAGGCCAAGTACTTCAGGCTATAGCAAGTGTGATTAAATCAATCGGAATTCAAGATCTGGAGCTCCTGCTGGGGATTTCCAGTTGGGTTTCCCCTTCAAGAGCGCCGTTGGTTATATCGGAATAGGGGGAAGATTAATAACCCGTGGGATGAAAGGGAAAGAAGTGTGTTACGTAAAAGTGAGGATGGCTGATGAAATAGCTGACCTTGCAAAATGCTTTCTCTTGGCTGTATGCTCTTAAATATGGAGGAACACATCACAGGATGTGGATACAATCTCTTGGTTATATTTAAAATACAGAGAGGCAGCATGCTTAATATTCCACTTAACTGGAGAAGCAACTTCTCAAGCAAACTCTGATCCATGACTGTAAGAAACCTCACACAAATCCACAGGCAGTGTGTGTGGTTTATAAAAATTTGGACATTTACTTAGGTAAATCTTGAAATCACATGTGTATTTACTGTAAATGATTCTATCATTGTCTATATTGTCAGGTAATCCATTTAGTGAAGATGTGTGAGAAGTTGTGAACAGCTCAGCTCAGCACACTTTAATTAATGGGGATGGTCTCTGAAGAGCTCTGTGGGTTAGCTGGGCTTGGATGCTTTGGAATTTTACAGCATCTGTTTTCTCTTTTTCCTTAAAGAAAACTCAGTTATCTCTGCAGTTTTGCAAACTCCTTGTCTATGGGTCCTTAAAAATTTATTTTTTAAGTAAACAGACTCAGCCAAATTGACACAGACTTAACCAAAGTGCTTTAGATTAAATGTGAATTTGCCTGGCTTTGAGGGAGCTAGGTTTTGGGGTTTTTTTTTGCATTCTGATAATTTGTTGCTAAAAATGTGATGATTTGGGGGGATTGGAGTGTTCAGGGGTGCAGGTCTGGCTGTGCCTGTGCTCAGCACCAATTGCAGGAAACATCAGCTGATGTTACGTAACAGGTACAGAATTGCACATCAATCCAAGGATATGGTTAGTGAAACTTCTGCTGGCAGAATTGGGGCAAAAATGCTGCAGGTATTCGTGATTAGCCCCTATTTAATTTTTTTAAAGGAATATTGGGTTTTAATCATAGGTGGAAAAGTCGTAAATCCATCCCTTTTATTGGATATGATGCAAATACACAGGTAGCACTTTGTCCAAACTTGGATGCAAACCTTATAAATGCTCCTGAATTGCTGTTCCTGTACAATATTTAAGGAATATATTTCAGCAGTGTCTGGGGAAATGAAAAGTTACTTTAGTGGTAGCAGCAGCATGACTGCACTGGAAATGGGGGGGTGTTGTGCTGCTGTCTGATCCAGAGGAGCTTTTCCTCTCTTGGGACACCAGGGCTGTGTTTGTGCTGCCCAGGTGAGCGCTGACCTCGCATACTCCTGGCTTACGTTAAAGCCACTCGCTTGCGTAAGTGGCTCTTACACCTCTCAGTTCTTGTGCCACCAAATGACACCATTTGCCCAGGAGAATCTTAGTGCGTCTAACCTTGGCATGCGCTGGGAAAACAGAGGAGCATGAAGAGTGAGATGACTCAGGAGAAATAGGAAGGGCGGGATGCTTTTCATCTTAAAACATTATGGAAGATTATGGAATAAGAGCTCTTTATGCAGATAGGGATGTGATAACTCTTGGAAAAGCCACATGTGGTGCTTTGGGCATCAGGAAAATTGTTTTCAGTTAAATCTGCTTAAAAATCTACATCGCTCTGTGTTTTTTGCTGTGCAGCATGAGGATGCTTTAATTGTTCCTGAATTTAAGAGGCTTTAATATCTCCAATGAAACAGGCATAAAACTTCCACCTCCAGCATGGAGGTTCCCAGTGATGGTGTAAATATCCATGTGCCTGACCCCTCTAGTGATGGACATGGTTCCTTGCTACACTGAGGGCAAACGCCCCAAAATGCTTCCTGGTGATCTCTGTCCCTGCTCCTGTGGCTCTGTGAGGGAGCTCCTGGTGTGATCGCCCCTGTCCCGGCAGCTTTCCTGAGGGCTGCACCCTCTTTTAGTGCTGGTGAGCTGCTCTTTGGGATCCTGGGCCTCAAAGCTGGCTCCCACCTTGAGGGACCCCTCAGCTAAGGAAGGATCCCAGATAACACCATCGCTTCATCAGCTTAGAGCAGAGTGCAGCCAGTTGCACAAGCTGCTGCTGAATTACTCTTTCTTAAGCTGTGCCAGAGAACTTCCTGCACTGAAGTAGCACGAGCTGGAAACTCCTTCCTTAACAAGCAGTTTGTCCTCCAATACCAGCATTGCTTCCTCTGAGGACCTTCACACGAAATTATCACAAAAAAGAGGAAGCTGGTTGAGTGGCAGCCACATATCTCTGGTATTATGGGATATTTTAAAAAGTCTTGCTCCTTGGTCACTTATGTAGGTAGATTATATATGGACTTACGTTGGACTTGAGCTTGGGAGCAGCCACAGGTTTGGTGCTGTGGATGTTCAGCAGCTTCTGGGCATAATTCTCATATGGAGGAAGGCTAAATGACAATTATCTCCTGGTTTCCTTGTGCAGGGATGAGGGAGGACGTCAGCCTTCTGTCTCTAGTTCCATTAGGCTGAAACCTTTATGAATTTTTGCTGAAGAACTTTATAGTTAAGCACAAATGGTCACCTCCTCCCTCCCCTCCCTTCTGCTTTGAAGTCCTCAGATGGCTGGAGGGAACAGCCTACATGGAGACATGTGCCCGGTGCTCCTTGTGCCAGCTGGGAATGCCCCATATTGAATTGTGAGAGCTTCATGCCTAGATTTCAATGGTAGATTCCTTGATTTTACTTTATTCCAGTGTTGACTGTTATTTTTTGCTTGTGATATCCATTAAAGAGATTCCCTGGGTGTAAATCAGTGCTCAATGCTCCACTTAGTGTCACTTCCTATAAATACTGTTCCCACCAGTGCACTAAGGGGTAGGAGCTGGGATAATTCATGAGCTCCAGGCTGGACCTTGTCCGTGATCTCTCCTCGCTCCCTGTTCCCAGTGCTGGTGATCTCATTTCCCACAGCGCTTAGTCCCTAAACCAGAAAAAGGAACAAATTAAAGCCCCTCGCCTAGCAGATGATGTGGAATTGCAGCCTGACCCCTGCATAAACTTGTCCTCCCTTGGAATTCTCCTTCCAAACACCCTCCTGCATTCCAGTCACCACTTGGGTCATACTGCACGTGGTGACTGGTCAGGGGGCTGTGGAGGGACAGATCCCAAAGGGACAGGTCCCAAACATCCGTTGCAGCTCAGCTGGTGACCGTAGCAGTTGGTTGTTGTTTTTAAACAATACTGGGAGCGTTCGTAGGGGTGGAGCTGCAGGACTTGGACCCGTCCCGTGGAACAGGATGGGGTTGTGCGCTGCTGGACACAGGTCCGGGTGCCCTTCCCAAAGTGTCCTTCCAGGGGAGGCAAGAGCTGACACGTTCAACGTGGTATGTAAAACATCTCCTGGAAGCTGCAGCGTGCTAATGAACTAATGGCACTGAAATGAATTGCTAATTAAAGAATTAGAAGCCTTCAGATCAGGTAGTAGCATAGAGAACCATCTCAGTGTTGAAGGGAAGCAGTGGGAGATCTGTTCTCAGATAAAGTGTTGCTTTTCCCACATACTCCTGTATATTTTCTTTGGTAAATGCATGACAAGTTTTGTGTCCTGTCCTGGGGCCTGTATTGCCTTGAGGATCAAGTGGTCCTTGTGGTGTCTGTGTTGGTTCTTGCTCATTTGCTCTGTACCACTTCCCTTCACCTACACAGACTCCATCCCTCAGGAATAAGCTGCATCCTACCAAGATTCACCTCCCTGCCATCTCACATGAAGGACTAAAATAATCCTGGAGAATCACAGGGCTCCTTGTGACTCCAGCTGGTGTGAACATGCCCATTGCTTTACTTCCTTTCTCATAGCTTCAAAATCCACTTTGGCCCCTCAGGGCCGTTCTCCCGGCTCCGACAAGACTGTCGTGGAGGTGTGGAAACACGAAGAAGCAGGGAAGAAAGGAAGAGCCTGGTGTGTAGGAAGAGCCTGATGTGTAGCCATACCCAGTCCCTCCACTGGAATGCAAAAGAGGCAAAGCCACAGGGCAGGATGGAGAGTTCTGCCCTGGCTGAAAAAGGCACCGGCCTCTGGTTCATAGTGTGGCTTTTGGGATGTTCCGGGGGTGCTTTCATGGATGTGGTTTCGTGTTGGGATGAGAGATGTCCCTCTGAGCTGCAGTGGGAAGGGTGGATGTGCCTTTGCTGGCTAGGCTTGTGTCTTCACCCTGGTCTCAGATGTGATGATCATGTGAGCGTTTGGTGATTTAAATCAGCTCACGGAATCCACGGAAAACTTCACCCAGCCAGGAAAAAAAAATAGTTTTCTCTTGAATCACCAGGCTGAGCTGGTTCACCAAGGAATCTTGTGATCTTTAGTCCTTTCTGAGGAACATTATTCCTTGCTGAGGGAGGTGGCAGAAGCTGTGGGTGCCAATGTTTGGCAGCTGGGCTGGTTTGGGATCCCATGGAAGGTGACCGGTGCCTGTGGCAGGGGCTAGGGAAGCACTGTGCCCTCAGGGAACCATGCCTCTGTTTTTTTCCCTCTTCCCAGGGACACTGGGGCTACCCCATGACTGGAATTATTCCCCCTTGCCCCTTTAATTAACAGTGCTCCAGAAGGTTTCTAAGCCGCACTGCACGGCATGGAGCAAGGGGAAGATCAGCTTTTAGATCTACAGCTTGCAGCACCTCTGAAGTCTCTGTTTCTTTCTCTGCCTGGCCACCCAGGCATGGATTGATGGAGGAATTGCAGGATGGAGGACTTGGGCTTTTTCCCAGCTTTTTCTGGTTCTGATCCAGGATTGTCCCTTGTGTTTTGAAAGCATGAGATGTGCAATGTAAGAGCCATGTAAAGTAGTAAGAGCCACTGACTTTAGTCTTGCACAATAGATTATTATTATTGTTGTTATTATTATAATTAATATTATATATTACTTTCATTTTACTTGAATAGACAGATGAGCTTTTTTGTGTTGGAAGGGCAGCAAGTTGAGGTGTTGGTGTAGAGGTAGGCAGTCTGCTGGCTGACACTAAAAAGGATTTTATTTTTGTCAGGGCCACAAAAATAAGTATTTGGGTGGCAGGGGAGCTTCAGAGCTTTGTCTCATTTCAGGGAATAGCAGGGGTGTAATAGCTGCATAAAAATCTTCTAATTAAAAGAAGCAGTTGAGCTATTTAGGCTTGTGAACTGCCACTAAAATGCTAATTATTTCGGAATGTGAGAATGTCTGGAAAAGCTTCTTCGTCAGGAATCATGAAGGTTTCTTGTGTTTGAATCAAGTTCTTGGGTTATATAGAAGCCCAGAGTGGTTTGGGCTGGGAGGGGCCTTAAATCTCATCCAGTCCCACCCCCTGCCAGAGAACAAGGGACAGGATGAGAGGAAATGGCCTCAAGTTGAGCCAGGGGAGGTTCAGGTTGGATATTGGGAAAATCTCTTCACTGAAAGGGTGGTCAGGCGCTGGCACAGGCAGCTCAGGGCAGCGGTGGAGTCCTCAGTCCTGGAAGCGTTCAAAAAACGTGTGGATGTGGCACCTGGGGACGTGGTTAGTGATGAACATAGCAGTGCCAGGTTAATGGTTGGACCCCGTGATCTTGGAGGACTCTTCCAACCTTAATGATTCCATGATTCTGATGTTTGGGATCACCAGGTTATGTTCAGACCTGCCTCAGCAGCTCTCTGGGGTTACTGCATCCCTGCAGTCCTATGCAGGGATGTGCTTGGGGAATCTACACCAGGAGCATTTTATGGGGAAGGGCAGCCTTCCCCCAGGTGATAGCTTAATCCTCCACCTCCTTTCCATCCATGCCTGCAGGATCCTGCCCTTTGGATTCACCTTCCTGACAGTAATTTTCCTCTGGTGCCACCTGATGACTTGTAGGTGCCATCAGTGCCTGCCCTTGCCCTCAGGAGCCTTGGGAGCAGAGGCCTCTGTGTTCCCTCTTTTCTGCTGGGAACTGCCCAGGGACAGCTCTGAGAGTATCCAGCTGCTGCAGTTGCTTTCTTTCCCAATCAACTTGTCCCCTGATAGGAACCTAGAGCTGGATTTGGAGTTTTAAAAGGCAAAAATGAAAGGTCTGGGAGGAGGGACAGAGTGATGAGAAGTTGCTGCGTTGTAAGGAGGGGACAGCTTAAAAGCTGATTTCATCAGGAGCTGTAGTGATGGGATAAGGAGTTACAGGTTCAAACTGAAAGAGGAGAAATGTAGGTTAGATAAATAGAAGAAATTCCTCCGTGTGAGGGTGGTGTGGCCCTGGCACAGGTTGCTGTGGCTGCCCCATCCCTGGAAGTGTCCAAGGCCAGGCTGGATGGGGTTTGGAGCACCCTGGGACAGTGGGAGGTGTCCCTGCCCACTACAGGGAGTGAAACTGGGTGATCTTTAAGGTCCCTTCCAACCCAACCCATTCTGTGATTGCCTTTCCCATCCTTGTCCTGCAGTTTCGGAAACCTCAGTGGTTTCTTGACCGACAGAGCTCCCAGACAGCTGGAGGTGTGTTCTCCAAGAACGTCACCCCAGCTGTGGCAGCAGGGTGACAAAGATCTTCCCTGGGACATGTTGGATGTGATTTATTCCCACACTTGGCTGGTGCCTGGGAGTGTGCAGCTCCTCTGAAACAACAACAGGGAGACGCAGGTTTTCTTTCCCTGCTTTTATATACCTGGGAATCACCTGTAGATGTGCATTTACACATTGTAGGATCCTTACAAACACACTCTTCCTGCTCTGACCCTGTGTTTTGATCACTTGGTATTTGTTTTAAGAAATAAGGAAATGATGTCTTGGTGTAGACCTTAAGATGACAAACAAAAATCCAGGTTTGCCTTTAATATGTGGATGTAAAGAGCAGCAGCACCAAAATCCTTCATTCCCACGCCTTAGCTCCCTCCTTGGGCAGAAAGCAAAGAAAAGCTTAATCATTGCTGAGAGCAGCACAGCTCCGGCAGAGATCTGGAGTAATTTCATGGAATTTTAGGAGATGTTTAGCCCTGTATCACATGGCATGAGCCCAGTTTCCTGGCACTGCCCTGCCTGGGACTTTTGGACTCTGTTTTTGGGGCCAAGCTGTTCTGAGCTGGCTGGGTGTGCATGCTGCCGGCGTAGCACGGCTCTGCTTCCAGTTTATTGGGTGCATTTTGGAGTACAGGCCTCATCTGGAATATCTCCACATGAGATATTGGCCCACCAAAGTCCTCTGTAACTTAGAGCCTATTCTGCAGAACTCAGCTGGAGTCTCCAGGGCTCACCTGGTTGAGCCTTTTTCCCCCACCTTAATATTTTGGGCTGTTTATAAGGTGCTTGGCCTGGGGTTGTGGCTATAGATCCGTGAGGAATCACTCGGAGCAGCGGGGGCTGTTGGAGGACAAGTAGGGCTGCTCCAGGTTCCTGAGTGTTGCCTGTTTCCTGCAGCCTAATGGGCGTTTCAATTAACATGGACAAGTACAAGCATAAATAACCCTCCTAAAATTAAATGGGATTTTAAGGCTGCATCGGCACATTCCCCATGATGCCGTTGCCTCTCCGTGGCAATGCCGTGATTTCCAGCTGAAGGGAGCTGATGAGATGTATTGACTTTCTCATCTCTTGTATTAGAAGAGTCCATATATTTTGAGAATAAAATGTGAATTGAAAAAATTTGGAAGTGGCTGGTGTTTTATGGAGGAAAGAGGACAAGTCAGGTGGTGAGTAGTTGTCTGTAGCTGAGCAAGAGATGCTCTCCTGGCACGTTGTTCACCTTGTTACCTGAGCTGGCTCAGGCACGACCCAGGGAGCCTCTGTGGCTTTTTTTTGGTAATTACTAATATTTCACAGCTTGGTTCAAACCTGGATTTAACCTTATTCAGGCTGTGCTGTGAAAACCCACTTCTGGGAGTGTTAAAAATACACCTCAAAGTTCATAGCCACAGAAATATTCCGTGCGTCGCCTCCAGACCCGTCCCCCGCCCACCAACACCCCGCTTCAAGGAAAATCCCAGCAGGATTAGCGGGGTTTAGACACAGTTTCTTCCACCCCAAACAACCTTTTCAGGTCTCAGCTGAAAATAGCCAGTTTGCCTCCATGCTGAGGTTGCAGTGGAGGGAGGCAGAGATGAACTAAAAAAATCAGGTTGCCCTTAGAAACCCATTTGTATTGGGCAGAAGGATTGATTGGGGGTTTGTGGGGTGCGGGTCTCGGCAGCCCCCGGGAGCTCTCTGCGCCAGGAGGAGCCTCACGGGGTGAGGCCAGGTCTGGGGTGATTTAGTGCAGGTGAGCTGTCTCAGTGCCGGTTAATTTAGAGATGCAAAACTGAGCCTGGAAATAATGAGCTCTGGCTAATTAGGTGCTTGTCTGCAGGTGGAACTATTGCAGCTGGTGCTCCCAATATTGCTGGCTAGTATTTGAAAGCATCATGGAATCAGTGGGATGCTGGGAATACAGATAATTTGCAACAAAGGGGGTTTTTTTCTGTTACCTTCCCCCTAGCCCCCAGCTTTCCTTTGGCATTCCTCTTTGGCTTGACTGTGAGATTATCATACGTGGACCAAAGACAGAAGGGAAAGGATGAGGGGAGAAGGGCTTTTTATACAGGCAGATACTGACAGGACAAAGGGGGATGGCTTCCCAGTGCCAGAGGGCAGGGATAGATGGGATACTGGGCAGAAACTCTTTGCTGTGAGGGTGGGGAGGCCCTGGCACAGGGTGCCCAGAGCAGCTGTGGCTGCTCCATCCCTGGCAGTGTCCAAGGCCAGGCTGGACAGGGCTTGGAGCAGCCTGGGACAGTGGAAGGTGTCCCTGCCATGGCAGGGGTGGGATGGGATGAGCTTTGAGGACCCTCAGAACCCAAACTAGTCTGGGATCCTGGGATGTTCTGTGGAATGGATATTTAAAGGGATGTGAGTTGGAGGATTCGGAGACGTGGTCAGGTGCAAACAGGACGTGTGCTGTGGCTGTGGCTGCTGCAGTGGCTGCTCAGACAGGAGGGCTGGGGATGTGCCAGGTGGGCTCTGCCCCTGAACTTGGGCCGCGCAGTCGGACGTGCCAATGCCGCATCCGCAGATTCCCAAAACGTGTCGGGACTCCCAAAGGGGCAGGAGCCGGAATCTGAATAGTGGCAGGATGCTGGGGGAAGGAGAGGGACAGCACGCTGTTCAGTGAGCATTTGAAGGTCGCATTTTCCTTTCAAGCTGCAATTTTCGGCCCTGGAAAGCTTGTCTTCCAGCAGGCATTGAGGTTCATCGGGATTTGTGTGCCCCTTTTCTTTGGGAAGCTCTCCCTGTTCCCATTCAGCTCCGTGCAAGCGCAGCTCAGGGAACATTGTGTGGCAGGCAGCAGGGAAAGGCAGTGTTTGGGATTATTTGGAAGCTGGTGCTGAGATTAATGATACATAATTAGGTAAAAAGCTCAAGATGTATTTCGAGGCAGGTTTTGTTATGAAGAGAGTGCTCATTTAGAGCATGGCATAAGCTGGGATAAGCAGGGAAAGGAAAGCCTCACTGTAACATTTGGATCCAGACAGAGCTTGGGGAGGATGATTTAATGAGGAGCACTTAATGAAGAGGGATGGACAGGATGATAACTTCCAGTTATCATCTCAGAGTTCAGTTGGGGAGCAAGGAACAAGTCTTGCAGTCAGGGATTTTGAATGAAGCAATAAAGGAGCGGTGAAACATCAACAATATTTATGTCGGTGCATTTCTGGTACAAAAGGAGAAGATAAATAACTTATTTAAGGTTTTGTTCCAAGTATAAAATAGCCCATAAACAAGAACTTAAAGAGAATTCAGTGATGCAGTTTAATACACAAAATGCATGAAGGATTAACGAGGTTGTTTGTATAAACACTTCATTGATCCACTTAAAATTTATATGTCTGATAAATGGCAGCTGGGCTGTGAACATTGACTACACATGTGGCACTAAGGAGCTTTATACTGGGCCATAAAATGTTGAAACAAGCTTAATAATGTCTTTTGCCATCGGATCCTTCTGGGGATTAGTTGTTCTGGAAAGCAGCAGACCCTGGAGGTTTGCATCTCTTGACAGGAATGATGTACAGCTCTGATAGAAATCTCGGTACTTTTAAACCGTGAACCCCATTTTTGCCACTTTGCAAACACTTTTTATTGTGTTCCTCTGTTTTTAAAACATTTGACTTGCCAGAAACAGTCCTTAGATCAGAATTAAGTATTGGTGTAAAGCTGCCATGGGCTTTTAAGGAATTCCTCACCTGCAGCTCTTAATATGTGACCATATTCCTGAGTGCTCATGCCGGCAAAAAGTTGTATTTTATTTTTCCCTGGTATAATAACAATAAACACCAAGCACTGAAACACCAGTGCCCCATTGGGGCTTGACCTGTGGTATAGTCAGGGCTCAGAATTGTGCTTTGTTTTGACATCGCATCACGTTGTGCAAGAGCAGTTGCATCCAGCTGAGAAAATGGAAATAAAAGCACTCTTTTCATACAGAGGCCACCTCATTCCTTTGAGACTCAGCCAAAAGGCCTGATCCCCTTGTCGGGAATCCACTAGCAAAAAAAACCCTGAACAGACAAAAAACCCCTACACACCCAAACACACCCTAAAATGAAACGTGATCTCTGTGAGGATGGGAGATGGGATGTGTCATTGGATGGAGGCAGGGGAAGGGTTAGAGAGGGTCAGCATTTTTTTAGGTGGGGTCTTTAAATGTTTTCCGAAGTCCTTGAATTATGTTGGTCTTGATTTTTGTAATATTAATTATCTCTCATCTGTTATGAGCAAGAGCGGCTCAGCTGTGAAGGGTCAGGGTGCTCGAGTCCTGTAAGAGCTGAAAACGTGGAGGTGACAGGGAATGGGGAAAATCAGCGTGGGCCTCTGTAATTAGGGGCTGGATTCTGCGGGTACACAGGAGGATTGAATTATGGTCACCCTGGCAACATCAATCCTGCCTTTCCCTAAGTTTAGAGTTACTTGCTTTGTAACCTGACTTTTATTTTTCCTTGGAAGAAGTCAGTTTGGTTGTCATATTTCAGCATGGAGAGATGACAACACTTTTGATCTTATATGTTTTTAATTTTTCCCAGGTGATGCGTCACTTGGTGGAGTTTGCTTTGGGATTTTGTTGTTGTTTTGTTTTTTAAAGGCTGTAGTTTGCTTTGCCAGCATTCCTTCCTCGGGCTTCTGAAACATGATCTGTCAAAAGAGGGATTGATTTTGAAGGGAAAATTGATTGCTGAAGTAGTTGTTAAGTAAAGGGGTTCGTGGTGCTACATTTGGGAGTAGCAAGATGAAAGCTGAGGGGAAACAAGCTGCAAAATTGCCTGCTGAGGAGTTTGTGCTGCGATTTAATTCTCCTTCTGATAGAGAGCACTGATGCTTTCCGAGCTCCTCATTCATTGCCGCGCAGCTTTCCAAACCACTCCGTGCTGTGGGGGAGTTCATCTTTTTCCCTTAGCCTTTCCTTTGTAAGCTTGGATTGATTATTATCCCCTATCAGCTTGCTAAGAGGAGCACGATGCTGCCTCCCATCCCTTTCCTGCTGCATGCACAGCACAAAAATTGGGCAAGCAGTGAGATTTCAGTGGCATTGAAGTGTTAGGGTACCAAACCCCACCGAGGCCTCGCTGAGTCCCCTCTTGTGCTGCCTCTTTAAGAGCTCAAGCTCTGCCTGCGCGGGGATGGGCAGGAAGAGCTCCGGAGCCAGCCCGGCGTGGCACGGATGGGATGTGGCACGGATGGGATGTGGCACGGATGGGATGTGGCCGTGATGGGATGTGGCCGTGATGGGATGTGGCCGTGATGGGATGTGGCCGTGGGCTTCGCTGATGGATGCGGGGACAGGATGCGGCACTGAGCTGGCTCGTGGCCAGAGCTCTCCGGGATCTCACTGCCAGAGCTTTCTGGGTTCTCACTGACGGCTCTCCGGGATCTCACTGCCGGCTCTCCGGGATCTCACTGCCGGAGCTCTCTGTGTTCTCACTGCCAGAGCTCTCTGGGATCTCACTGCCAGAGCTCTCCAGGATCTCGCTGCCAGAGCTCTCCAGGATCTCACTGACGGAGCTCTCCGGGATCTCACTGACGG
>VWZT01009833.1:66530-104178 GCA_013397055.1 Pachycephala philippinensis
TCTCCGGGATCTCACTGACGGAGCTCTCTGGATCTCACTGACGGAGCTCTCTGGATCTCACTGACGGAGCTCTCTGGATCTCACTGACGGAGCTCTCCGGGATCTCACTGCCAGAGCTCTCCGGGATCTCACTGCCAGAGCTCTCTGGATCTCGCTGCCGGAGCTCTTTGGGATCTCGCTGCCGGAGCTCTTTGGGATCTCACTGCCAGAGCTCTCTGGATCTCGCTGCCAGAGCTCTCCAGGATCTCACTGCCAGAGCTCTCCGGGATCTCACTGACAGAGCTCTTCAGGATCTCACTGACAGAGCTCTCTGGGATCACACTGACAGAGCTCTCTGCAGCTCACTGCTGGAGCTCTCTGGGATCTCACTGCCAGGTAGGACCAAGTGCGCCCTACAAAAGGTTTCAGCCCGCAAGTGGAGGACAGTAGAGCTGGGAAGGATGGGGTGATGCCGGGGAAGTTCCAGCTGCTGTGACTGGCAGAGCTTTTCCCTTTGAACCTTTTCAGAGCCGTGCGGTTTCCCAGCTGGCTCAATGAAGTGTTTCTGCTGTTGGGGTGTTCACCTCCTGCATTTTAATTGCATGGTGAATAGAAAGGAGGCTGCAGAGGAGAAATACACTCCTGGAAAGCTCCCTGCCATCACATCCCTGCATGCTTGGGGGGGTTTTATAGATGCCTTGCTCCAAACAGCTGAAAGAAATGCTCAAATTTGATGTGGTTTCTTGCCCTTCTGTAATCTCGCTTGACGGTTTTTTAATGCACAGTTTCAGTACAAGCGGGGACACGTGTGGGGATTATATAACCCAGGGGAAGCTGGTGGGAGACTGCCTCTGTTTCTGGGCAGGGATGTGTAGAAAATCAGGAGTTCTGGAACGGTTTTGTGTGAGGTGTTTGCATAGGTGCCCGTGGGTGCCGCGGGTGTTTTCACTCCTGGGAAAGGGCGCTTCCTTGGAGCTGCGAGCTGGAAGGGGAGGAGAGGCCAGCGGTGCTTGGGGTAAAGTGGTTGCTAGTTGCTGAAATGAGCTTTGGTGAGAAGCACCATTCGAGGGAAAATAAATCCATTTTGGGAGAAAATGGAATAATGTTCTTTCTTTCTGCCTCCAGTCTCGGTGGAGCAGAGAAACCTATACAAATTCCTGCTGGAAGGGCTGATTTTGGTGTGTGTTTCGAGGTCATTCATTGCTGTAACAGCACACAGAAATCTCGTAGAATTGCAGTTTTGTAGTGTGATTGGAACAAGCAGAGAAATGTGATACAAGGAGGAGATTTCTGCAAGGAATTCCTGCTGTCATTTCACTCAGCATTTGGCAGTGTCACTGATTGCTCCAGCAGCTCCAGGCTGGATCTTTTTTCCTTAATCGCTTTACAGAGCAGTCACATATTCCCCTCTCCTCAGAGTGTGGCTGTGGCTCTCTAATTAACAGAGATCCTCCTCTATTTAGGGAGATTTTTGATTTCCAGAAGAATTCTGTTTGGTTTCCAGCCGGCGTTCCTTCTCCCACTGGGTCTGTAATAGGTCCTGAAATTCCCCAGCTTGTAATCACTGCTGCAGACAGATGGGGACTGGGTGGAACTCCCATTGCATCTGTGCCTGCCTTTATGAAACTGCCAGAAGTATCTCACTTAGGTGAGATTTTAAATATATATTTCGTGAGTTAATGAGCCCTGAACAGCAACGAGGAGAATCCAGCTCTGGTACTGCCAGGGTTGCCATCCTTCTCCTGGGTCCTGGTGTGATGCTGATGGAGCAGGGAGAGCTCTAAGGAGTTGTTCAGCCTGACATGAGCAAAGCAGAGGCTGCAGTTCCACTTTACCAACCTGATGGTGCTTTAAGAGGTGCTCCTTGGATTTAAGAGGGTCTCTTTGCTCCTGCTCTTATGCTTCATTGCTCTCCTCATCTTTTCTCCCTGTGGAAGGAGCTCTGAAAACTGTGTGAGGTTTGGAGTATCTTTGCTTTTCCCCCCTCCCTCTCCCTTCCCACCCTCCTGGATCATTTTGGAGCATAGCTGCACAAGTCGGTGATGTGGGTGGCAAGGAAATAGGGGAGGAGGAGGGGGAGGAAGAGGGAGGGCAGGGGCTGCTCCTGAATTGGATCTCAGCGTGGCAGGGTAGTAACACGAAGAGCTGCCTGAGTTACTCAGTGTGTCCTGGCGTTCCTGGCTGTGGTGAATCCAGCTGGGCTGGGCTGGGCTGGCTGCACTTCAGCTCCTGCACTTGCCCAGATGTGCTGGGGCAGCCCGAGGGCAGCGATCCCAAGGCTTATGCTGCCTTTGGGGATTGCAGCCCCAGTGGCACCAAAATCTCTGTGTGAGAGCAGATGAGCGAGTGCCCTGGGGTGGTGTGGGTGTGGATGGGATGGTGCTGCTGGATGAGCTTCTGCTTCCCACCTGCCTGCCCTGACCCGTATCCGTGCTGTCACTTAACCCATTCCTAGGAAAAGAGCCTTGTTGGCACAAGTCGTGATGAACTTTGCTGTCACCCTGGCTCGCTTCTCCCACAGTAACAGCAGCTCTTACCCCAGGACAGGCTCCTGTGGCAGGTAGAGGGAGAGGGAAGGTGGTGATTTCCACTGGGGAGCAGGAACGATCTCCAAGAGGCTTGCTGGGCACCAGGAGGCTTTCCACTTGCCCAGCTCCTTGCAGGGAAGCTGGAATCTTGCACTTGCCCAGCTTCTCTCTGGGAACTCTCTTTCTACTTGTCCAACTTCTTGCAGAGAGTCAGTCTATGGATGCCACAAGTTGGATGCTGGAAATAATCACTTTCTCCAACCATTATTTCATTAAGGCTTACTGGAATTTAAAGCATTTTGTTCCTATCAGTCTTGTGGCCAGGTCAAGTCCTTGGGCAAAAAGGCTTTAAAAGGTTTCTTCTGGATCTGATGAGAATCATCCCTTCCTAGGAGAGATCTTAAACAGTGACTCCAAACTCTGCAAATCCATCTGAACTGCTCCTTCCTTCAGGCAGCTCTTCCTGGGTGCAAAAAGAGCGGTTGCTCTGCTCAAAGGAGATTATTTCTTCCTGACTTATATAAGTTCTAAAATAAGAAAATAAATCCCAACCTTGTCAAGGATGAAACCATTTTTCCAAACTCAGGAATGATCCCTTTTGAAGCAGCAATTGCTTCAATGAATTGTCAGGAGTGCCTGGAGATGGGAAATCTCAGCTGTGACACAAGGGGGGCAGCTCCATCCCGGGCCTCGGGCTGTCATCCCTGTCATAGGGATTTTCTGGGGGAGAGGGAATGGTGCTACAGCAGGAAATTGGAGTTTTCCTTCCATCTTCCAGTGTGTTTTTAATCCTTCTCTCCCAGATTTCGACTTTTTTGTTGTTATTTTCCAAAACTCGGGGATGAATGAAGGATCCTTGGGACAAAGGCTGGGAGTGGCTCTGTTGAAGTTTGTGACAAATCTTACTGTTGTTTGGCTGAGTCAGGGTTTAAAATCCCTTTTGGTTGTTAAAAACCTCTCTGTTTATCCAACGACACCACTTGGGCCTGAGCTGGCAGATGTACAAAGTGCAGATGAGCCTTAGACCCTGCAAACAAATTTCCTGCGCTTGTTAAAAAAAGGCAAAAAGAGATGCAGGGTGAGTGGGCACCAGCCTGGGCACCAGCGGGGCTGGATCCTGCTCCTGGTCTCCTGTCCTGGAGCTGGCCGTGGGCTGTCCCCTGTCACCTGCCTCGGTGACAGGCCAGGGCCTCCCTGCAAAGGTGGTGCTGAGGTCAGGGCTGGGCTCTTCCCAGCGTAATCCCATCAAGCAGCTTTTTATTGTGTCTGGTGCTCAAATGCTGAATATGTAACAAAACTGACAAGTTTTAGAGCAATTTCTAAGCCTGTTTGGTGAGCTTTTTAGTGATGAGTTCAGAACCAGAGCACAGCGAGATTGTGAATTTAATTCTGTCTCTGTGTTTGTGATGCTGTAAATTTGCCTCAGCGCTGCTGGAGGAGGAGCTGATCCAGCTGGGTTGTGCTGTGAGCAGTTGGCAGGGGCAGAGGAGGATGTATCTGAACAGGCCTTACTTCAGCCTTAACATTTGGTCCATTTTAAGGGGAGTAGCTGGGATTGTGGAGCTTGGGGTGGCTGTCGAGTTGTGTCAGCGCTGCAGGGTCTGTCCTGTCACTGTGATGTTGGTCCCTGCAAAGCTTTGGGCAGCAGCATTAATTTGGAGATCAAACTTAGGATGCAAAGAGTCTCTCGGAATTTCAACTCAGACTAACCTGGGCTCAGAATTTAACTCAGCAATGTGTTTTTCCGTGTTAGAACAAGACCAAGAAGTGTTTTCATGGCTTTATTTTCTTTTTAAGTATCCCACTATGTTAACATGTGAGGTCTGTGTCCTTCCATGTGTGCAAGAACCTCAGTCAATCCAGCTGTTCTCATTTCCCATGACATTTTGATGTGTAAAATATAAACAGCAAGAAGGTGAAATCTGATTATGGCATTTAGGAAGATTTTTCAGCATTTAGGAAAATTTCCATGGCAGTGGGCATCGGGTGTTGTCTGGATCTGTGCGAGGCCACACGGTGTTACCCAAGTCAGGCTTTTTTATTCTTTTGGATCCCTGCATCCCTCTGTTTTATTCCACAAATAAACCAGATTCTGTTGTGGGAGGTTTTTTGTGCATAGTTTTTTCCCCCTTCCCCCACACTGGATTTCCACAATACCTTTACAATTAAGAAAACTCTTGCAATTTGCCTTTAAGTCACCCTGCAGCAGCTCCTCAAAACCTCCCATCCCTCTGACAGCCCTTTCTTTTGGTGGGCGGATGAGGAAAGGAGTCACTGGGTGAAGAGAGGCAAACAAGGAAACAATTCCAGCAGGATTCCTGCGTGGTTAGCAAAACAGGAGCTGCCATTGTCCGGTGGTGCCCTGCTGATCCGCAGGGTTTGTCCCGCTGAATGCCGGGGCCTTGTGGCTTCTGGGATTTTTCCCTTACTCTTTCAAATAAAAGCAGAGGTGGGGGACGCTCTTGACAGGCCCAAGGTTTTGTGGATTATTCGGCGAAGAGTTTGCGTTGGTTCCCTCGCTGCGAGCGTGAGAGCAGCTGCCTTTGGAGCCACGGGAGATCCCGAGGAATCGGAGGGTCCCGGGGGTGGGGGTGCCCCTGGGCGTGTCCCCAAACACGGCCCTGCCTTCCACGCTGCTTTCCTTGACTTGCTGTGTTGCAGAATCCCCCGAGGTCCTGTCCAGCAGCCCCTGGAGGATCGGATCTTCACTCCGACCGTCTCGGCTGTGTACAGCACTGTGAGTATCCGCGGGGCCGGGGCAGCGCGGGGCGGGCGGCTGGGTGTGCGAGCCCAGTGTGCTCAGAAACTGCAGTTACTCATGGGACAGTGGGAAAATGCAGCTTCTTCTTGCCTCCTGAAATGAATGCTGCTCAGAACCCTTTTGGGTGCATGTGAGTAGGAAAAGAAGGGGGGACCTTCTGGGTCTCCACAGCTCCCTGACAGGAGGATGCAGCCAGGGGAACATCGGGCTCTGCTCCCAGGAAACAAGGGACACCACAAGGGGACACGGCCTGGAGTTGTGCCGAGGGAGGTTCATGTTGGATATTGGAAAAATCTCGTCACTGAAAGGGTGGTCAGCCAGTGGCACAGGCTGCCCAGGGCAGTGGTGGAGCCCAGGGCAGTGTGTGGATGTGGCACCTGGGGACAGGGCTTGTGTGGGCATTGGGATGTTGGTTGAACATTGGGCTTGATCTTGGAGGTGTTTTCCAACCTTAATAATTCTATGATTTTATGAAGAACCTTTTTTGTTGCACGGGAGCAGGAAGAGAAGAAATCTTTGGAGGACTTGTGGGTCCATTGCTATTTTTAAGTGTCTCTAGTTTTATTTAGCTTTTTGAGAGTGGGTTTTCCCAACAGTATCCCTGGAATGAGTGTTTTGGCCATATTTTCACTCTGGTGGCTCCATCTCCTTCCTTTCCCCTGCATCTCAAAGACTGGTTTTTTTGTGTATGAGTGGCTTCACATTTCTAATGCCTTCTTATCAGAAAAGTAATCAAGAAAGATTTGTTTTCACATGAAATGTTCCGTTGCACAGAAGAAGAAATGTTTTGATAGTAGATGGAATATTTGGGATAGGTGCCTTTGGCTCGCTGTGCTAGATGTTTGCTAATGTATAATATTGATTATTGTAGAAATTTAGCTTAGAAAATGTTTATTTGTGAACACGATAGTCTTTTCCTTTTATTCATTTCTTTTTTTCCAATGGCAATAGGTGGAAGCCCAGGGTTATTTATAAGCTTTGCTAAATCAGCACAGCCCTGGGAAAGTCATATTTTGCTTTTCTGGGTGGGATAGTGCAAATATTTTTAATGCCAAAAAACCCTGCTTTTAAGCTGCTCTTTTAATTATTTGGAAAACAGGAAGAAAAGCTGTAGATGGGATAAATTCAGTATATTTTATGCAAGAACATAAGCTGCTTATAGAAAAACATAAGCTGCTGTGCAAGGTTTTCTCCTTCTCTGTTAGCAGGAGTGACTGGGGATGGGGTTCTCGGTCCTGGCTCCCTGGGGGGACCCTGGGCTGGAGCATCTCTTGCCCAGAGCAGCTGTGGCTGCCCCTGGATCCCTGGCAGTGCCCAAGGCCAGGCTGGACGGGGCTTGGAGCAGCCTGGGACAGTGGGAGGTGTCCCTGCCCATGGCAGGGGTGGGATGGGATGAGGATGATTTAACTTCTTCCCAACCCAAGCCATTCTGTGATGATTCAATGATGATGATGGTACTAACCCTTCCCTTCCTTGGGCTGTAGAGGAGTTTTGTGCTGCCTCCTCTGCTGCAGCTGTCAGGGGTGCTGAGCTGAGCTCTGGGCAGGATTAAGGGTGCGAGTGCTGCCCATTGGTCCCAGAAATGCAGCGGTGGGGTGGCTGTAGGGGCAGAAGGACTCGGGTGTGGCCGTGGGTGGTCTGGTGGCCGGGGAGCCACGGATTCCCATCCAGGTGAGTTGGAGTGACTGGGACACAGCTCTGGCAAGGGCTGGAGATTTTGAGGTTTGTGGCATTGACAGCAGTGAATCAGCAGACCTGAGCTGCAGGCTTTGTGCTCCTCTGTTCCCAGGATATGATACAGAAATGTTTGTGTGCAGAAAGGCAAAACCAAAGGAACAAATTCGGAAGAAATCCTTCCCTGTGAGGGTGTGACCCTGGCTCAGGGTGCCCACAGAAGCTGTGGCTGCCCCTGGATCCCTGGAAGTGTCCGAGGCCAGGTTGGACATCAGGGCTTGGAGCACCCTGGGATAGGGGAAGGTGTCCCTGCCCATGGAACAAGATGAGCTTTAAGGTCCCTTCCAGCCCAACCATTCTGTGAACATAAATGTACAAACAGTTATAATAAATAATTCAGTTTATATTATCTTTTATATACCCCATACGACGCTTAAAAAACACTTTAAAAATATCTGAATTCCTTTAAAAGAAGGTTATTTTCTTCATTTCTTTCCTCCCAAGATATAATGCAGATGCCTGTGGGGAAAATATGACTGTAAAAATTTAAATTAATGTAAAATAGAAAAGTAACTGTGAAGAATGACCTAAAATAGCTTTTCAGTGTGGAAAAATATCACTCCTTGCTATGTTACAGGAATAGAAGACAGGGCTGGGAATATCTCAGTTCCAGGATTTGAGAATGCACAAGTTTGAGAGAAAATTTCATGTTTTGGGGAAAGGAGAGAAATTTCTCGGCTGGGTTCCTTTCAGGCTTCTATTTGAAGCCCCAGGCAGATTTCAGATTCAGAGCGAGTCCAGGGAAAAATGAATTGGGATGGAAAAAGCACATGATGGGAGGGCCTTGACAAATTCATTCATGAAAGGTCTCAGTGGTTTGTTACACAAGGAATAGCACCGTGCGTTTAAGGCCTGGGTTTGCATTAAACAGTCATTTTTTATTTGATGAATTTGATACAATTTGTCTAGATTTTACAAAAATCCCCTAATTGAAGGTGAGGAAGAGCACTATGAAATCACAGAATCATGAAGGTTGGGAAAGACCTCCACAATCTTCAAGTCCAACCTTCAAGTCCATCCTCAGTACCCAGGGGCTGCTGTTTCCCTCGGGCGTTTTATTCCCTTGCACATCCTCTGGGGGCTCTGTGGAGGATCCATATGGATGGGTTATGGCTCATCATTCCCAAAGATGTGTGTTTTCTCAGAGCATGGCTGCTTTGGGAAGAGCTCTGGGGTCCGTAACCACCCTGTGGTGACTCTGAGCTGCTGCTGTGCTGTCCCGTGTTGTACATCGTGCATGGGTGGGAGGAGAAATCATTTGAGATATGGACAACCTACAGATGAACCCCCAACTTTTAGTTAGATAAAGATGAAAAATAATTCAATTATCCTTTCCATGCCTTCCCACGTGTGTTATCAGGACCTTGGTTGCACATTCCAGAGCTCTTTTCTTCTTCCCACAGCTACAAAAATGGGAATGGAAAATCATGTGGCTTCCACTATGAGCCCCAATAACAAAACCGAATCTAAGGAACAAGTTTTCCTGTAGGGCAGAGGTAGGAGGTGAGGAAGGGGCCAAGTGGGATGAAGTTTGTCTGAGAACTTGGAGATGCTCAAAATTCACAACAAGGCTTTGGTAAAACCTCTTTATCAAGGAAATCATACTGGTATTAAACCCAAACCCACCTAAATTCATAATAAATCATATTTATTTATTTATTGTGGCATCTTCTACTGGGCGGGTTGTTGGTTTGGGTTTTTTAATAGATAAATCCAGCAGTAGAATTATTTTAGAGCAAACCACAGTTGGAAATAATTATTTCAATGAACTAATCTTGTAATAATTTTCCCTCATCAATAATGGAGAATGCTCTACTGCAGAGCTACGTTTGGATGTAAAGATTTGGGGGTTGTCCTGTAAGCAGCTTCTTGCCTGGTGTTTCCTAATCCTCTGCACTGCAAGAAATGAGGGTGGTTACTCGTGTGGTCTCTGTAAGATCCCAAACCTGCAGAGTTCAGAAGGGGCATAAGAATGAAATTCTGTTTCTGTTGTAAATAATTTCAAAGAAATATATTCCAGAGAGTTCTTTGGGTTGGAGCTTTTTTGAAAGATGTAGACCTCTAACAGGAAGGGAACTGCACAAAAGGTGACCATAAATCCCACCAGCCACCCCTGTCCTGTGCCCAGGGGAATGGGGCAGATTCTATGGAAAAATGAGATTAATGAGCAGAAGCAGACATGCTCTTCAGCATGAGGCACAGCCCTGGAATTGGATAAGGAGAATAATGGTGTTCATGGACATCCAGTTTTTGCACAAATAACCATTTTTGGCAGGTTATGGTGGAGGTTTGTAACTGCCTTACTAGCATGTTGTGATTGGAAGTGCTGAAGCTTGGACCAAAACTACTCTGGGATAGACTTTAATAAGCTGAGGAGCAGCACTGAGGGCCTGAGCAGCCCGGTCTAGTGGAAGGTGTTCCTGCCCATGGAATGGGATGAGTTAAAGGTCCCTTCCAACCCAAACCATTCCATGATTCTGTGAATGATTTCTGGGTGTGAGCTGATGAGGAGTGAGTGTTAGCAAGGTGTGTTTGTGAGGGGAGAAGCCACTTGGTCACTGCCGTCTGGAGCAGGGTCCGTGTGGCAGGGCTGGATCCAGCACTCGCTGAAGCCATCGGTGTTAATTGCTGTCCCCCTGTGTCCCTTCAGAGCAGGTACCAGCTCCTGTCAGGGTGCCCAGCTCATGCTAGCTGGGGGCAAAGAAGATAATGGGGAAGTGAGGTGCTGAAGAATCCCCTTGTCCCAAATTTTCAAGGACTAAGGGTTGACTCTGTCAGTCACTCTTGGGGTGTTTGGTTGTTTTCTGTCCCGGGGCATCCATTGGTTCCCCCGAGTGTTTCACACCCAGCAGAGGTTCCGTGATTCGCCTTCGTGTCCTTTAAAGGGATCTTCCTGCAGTGAGGAGAATCCTGTAAAAATGGGATTAGGGAGGATTAGCTGCTCCAGCCACCCTGTGCTTAAGGGAAGGATCTGGGTCAGGAGGCCGAGGCGGTCCCTGCCCGGCTGCCGGGGAGGTTGTGGAGTGTGCAGGAGGGAAGCTCAGTTCCTCATCCTGTTCCAGCCTGGAATTGTGGAATGGTTTGGGTTGGAAGGACCTTAAAGCCCATCCAGTTCCACCCCTGCCATGGACAGGGACACCTCCCACTGTCCCAGGGTGCTCCAAGCCCTGTCCAGCCTGGCCTTGGACACTGCCAGGGATCCAGGGGCAGCCACAGCTTCTTAAGTACCTGAAACCAGGCACTTGGATGGGGGAAAGAGTAATCCCAAACTTGTAAAAGATGCTAAACCCAAAAGATGTAAAAGATCTCAGAAAGAAAAGCAAGACTTCCAGAATGAGTCTTTATTTCATATTTCATTACCTAGTTCCTTTAAAATACAGGATTGAGATTTCTGGAAAACTAAAATTAGCTTTTTGCTACTCAGGGAAAAGAGAAAGTGATGCCCTAGCAAATTAATATGTAATTTTGTGCATCCATTTTTTAGGAGAACAATTTAATCCATAGATTTAAGAAGGGTATTTACTTCCATAGTCATCTCAGAGCATTTAAGAAACAGCAAACCACACCCTGGGCTCTGTCAGGGCAGAGACCCCAGGAGTGATGACCTTAGACAGTCGCTACCTCATTGATTCGTTGAAAATTGCTGAAAAAACATACAAATTCAGCAAGTTTGTCTTCCTTTACTGCCCGTTTACGTTGAAATCAATATCTTATAATTCAGTTTATTTGTAAATAATTTCTTGTGGGAAGAGAAAGGTGTAGAAACACCAACGTTGCTGTAGCTGCTGTAGCTGTGCTTTTTCTTCTGCTGGAACAAACAGCAGTCCAGGCTAGACTTGGCTAACCTTAGGAGGTGCTGGAAAATCAGTGGTAGGCTCCTATGGGATGCTCTCCAAGTGTGCTGTTGCCAAACTATCAAGCTGGTACAATTTTATAATTGTTCTGCTGCCTTGGTTATGCTTTCAAACCAATTTTAGTAGGTCCAGACCTGTGTCTGTCCTGTGTCTGCTGTACTGCATGAGGGTATCTCATGGACTGTCATTCAAGCAGCTGCAGTTTTCCTCTTCAGTTCAGCTTCCAGATTTCAGATCCAATCACAAGAGCATTCCTTGATGTCTTTCATTAACCTCCAGCTTAGGTTATTTTCCCCAAGGTGGTGCTGGAGTCACCATCCCTGGAAGTGTTCAGAAGGTGTGGGGATGTGGTACTTGGGAACCTGGTTCAGGGGTGGACCTGGCAGTGCTGGGTTGATGGTTGAAATTGATGATCTTGGAGGGCTTTCCAACCTTAGTGATTCTGGGATTCTATGCCATGATTCTATTCCATGGTTCTGTTTGCATGTTACAGTTTCTGAGGAGGAGGACTGCTGGATGCTCACACTAACCTGGGGTATTGGTGCTGCCCCTGTCCCCATTGCCAAAGCCCTGTGTGGACTTGGGTGCTGTTGGATCAGAGGATTTTGGATGGCTCCAGCCTTAGCTGCAGCAGTGTTTGCACTGCTCAGAGTAGGGAGGTGAAAACTGGCAGTGGTTGAAGACCCACAGCTATCACAAAATAACCTCTATTTTCCCCCAAGAAGTGGCATTGAAGGAGAATCCTGGTGAGGAGCACGGGCACAACCTGCCACTGGGGCTGTTGATAGGAATGATTTGTTTGTATTTTGGGTTGCCTTTGCTTCCTCCCCCTCTCTGACTGCATTATTGGATATCCATCACGATCTGTAGTCACTTCGAAGCACTGAGTGCTGCACGGCTGACATGACAGCTCTCTCAGGGTTGACACAGGAGTCATGGAAGAGACTTTAATTTTCTCGGGGATGGGCTGTGGAAAGTTTGATGGAGCTCTCTGTAAGGCTGGCTCTGATTCAGCCAAGGCTGCGTGCGCACACCTGCCAAGAGAGATCAGCCCAAAAAAGAGATGATTCATCCCTGGCAAAGGGAAGGATCCAGTTGGGGACAGAGGATGAGGTTCTGTGACTGACCCACCCTTTCCTGTGATGAGCACTTGGGGGCTGTAAATCTTCCCACAGTGAAGGCTCCTGGCCCATTCCCAAGCCTGGAGCTGTTGCACGTTGTGATTTCTTGGGATTTCGGTGCTGGCGTAGCTGCTGTGGTGGTTTAGGAACTGTAAAGACAGGCGTGGACACTCCGAGTGCAATAAAGTGACTTGGAAAAAGCATTTAAATGGTGAACTCTGTGACTTCTGCTCTCTTGGAGCTTGGAGCTAATACTCCATTAAAGGAGCCAGGGATTTCCTTCTGCCCTCTTTACCCTGCTGAGGACGTTCATGCACGCGTCTGCCTGTGCGGCGCCAGTGACCTGTGGGCTCTGGGTGCCTTTAGCTGAGACAGAGGAGTGTTGGATGGGATATTGGGAAGGAATTGTTCCTTGGGAGGGTGGGGAGGCCCTGGCACAGGGTGCCCAGAGCAGCTGTGGCTGCCCCTGGATCCCTGGCAGTGCCCAAGGCCAGGCTGGATGGGGCTTGGAGCAACCTGGGACAGGGGAAGGGGTCCCTGCCCATGGCAGGGGGGGCACTGGATGAACTTTAAGGTCCCTTCCAACCCAAACCATTCCATTATTAAGTGGTGCTTCTCAGCAAACAGATAAATGAGAAGAGGTCAGTGAGAAGCAAATGCTGAATTTCAATAGTGTGAGTTTTAACCCAATCTGCCAAAATTTGTGTTGAACTGCTGGAGGTGTCACCCAATAGTTATGTGACTCTTTTTTCCTTTGATTCTCCTTTTTTTGCTATAGCCACTCTATAAGATGTATTTAAAACAGTTCCATCATGGAGATAGTACAGTGGAGCAAATATTTGTGTGCCATGAAAACATTTTTCTAATATTTTGTTCAATGTATTTTGTTGAGTATTTTTAATAGAAGCTGAGAAAGGAGATAAACATGCAACAATTGCTTTGCTATTTCATTCTTTGCTTGTGGCAAGCCCTGCAGATACCGTGGCGTCTCTGCAGCCCTTTCTTTTTCCTTTTTGGAGGGGAAAATGCAAATTTCCCCCTTACTTTGTTGCTGGTAATGTGTATCCCCTTGCAAAATCCCAATATTTTTTGATATGGCTTCTCATGGAGAGATCAGAAGGTCCCAGGCCTGAAGGCAAAGGGATCCAACACATTTCCACCAGTGACTCCAGCTGGTGCTCTCATTTTTTGATCCTTCCACGTTTTCCTGAATCACATAAATAGTTAAATAACTTGTGCAGTGTTTCACTTAGATAAATACATATTATTTTATCTCTCTAGATATGTACAGTGGAGTCTCTGCAGACTGATTACTAATGTAATGTTTTACTAACAGTTTATCTCCACACAGGTAACACAAGTAGCAAGACAACCGGGTCCTCCTGCCCCATCCCCTTACACTGCACATGAAATAAATAAGGGACACCCAAATCTTGCTGCAACGCCACCGGGACATGCATCGTCCCCTGGGCTCTCACAGGTAAGACCTGGCGTTGGAGCAGAGCATTCCCAGCCTCCCCCTTTTCCTCTTGTCCCATTCTCAGCTTCTCTGCTCAACAATTAACTCAGTCGTGTTGTCTGTGACCAGTGTAGAAATAAAGAGAATGAAGGGTGTGGCTTGAACCTTGCAGTGACCTAGAGGCAGCACTTAGATTAGCACACCAATACCGTAAAATGGTATTTATAAGTTAAATACAAGTCTATTAGACATTAGTTCCTTGTGGAGTCTCTAACAGAAACTAAAAGCAACTTGAAAAATTAGAGAGAATAATCATTGATGAGGAGGAATGTGTTGTGCTCTTGGGTCAGGCAGTTTGGGACATGGCCTGACTCCCAGGTTAAACACCCTAAAAGTGCCCTGTGTCCTCTGTCAGGGATTTTCCATGGGGAGTTTTGTACAGGATGCTGCAGTTCTGTAATTCTAAGAAATGGGTCAGGAAAATGAGTTGCACAAATGATTGCTCATAAAAGAGACGAGACAAAGGGCTGGTTGCAGAAAAGTCCAGAACAAGAGATAAATGGGAGTTATAATAAGAATGGAGAAATAGAGTTTAGTGAGATACGTGGAATGAATTGGTCTCTTTGTAGCCTCTATTAGATAAATATTCTGCAGGGCTGGCTTGAGAGTGGAGAAGCTTATCTGAAAAAGGAGGGGGCGAAAGACGCAGGTAATGGGGCGAGAGAAAAAGAGAGATAAAAGATACTGGGATGGGGAAAGTGGGATGTGTAAAGAATGAGGTGTGAGATAGAGGAAAGCCCAATGTTCCCTTTGCTCTTGATTAATTTCTACTTGTGTGGATCAAGCAGGAAGGCCTGAGCAGGTCAGCTGTTAGGGAGAGTGGGTTTGTTCTGAGCAAGGAGAGCAGGGTGAGAGGCCGAGGGTGGGCTGGGAATGGGGAGGTGATGGGGAGAGCCTCGAGTGGATCCCTGCCAGCCTCTGAAACATTAAACTGCAGCTGACCTTCCAGCCTGGGAGATGCCTGAGGACAGGTCATGGCAGGAAGACTTCACCTGAAAGATGCACATTTTAGATAAAACGTGATGGGGAAAGTGGAAACTTGTGGTTGTGTTTGGGAGTGTGCAGATGCTCATCCTCCGTGGAGTGGGAAATGAGAGGCTGAAGTGTCTCCTGCAGGCATTAGTGGTGCTGGAGCTGTTCCTTGCAGTCCTGCTGCAGGGCTGTTGGAAGTAAAGGCTCTGGGCCGAGGCTCACAGAACAGGGAGGACACAGCAGGGCTGCAGAGCAAACCCTCAGATGCTGCCTGGCTTTTGTCATGGAGCAAGACATCCTTCCTGGTAAACCTCACCGACACAGGGAAGCTGCTCATGTGGCAGAGGAGAGGGGAAGAAGAGAACATTCTGGGCAGCCTCTTTAAATCTATTCTAATCAAGGGATTTCTTTTCTTCCCTTAATATTTTCCCGTTGAGTCAGCGCAACCATAGCGAGTGGGCTCTGTGCCAAACCTCCAGCCAGCTGGAAAATGCTGCTTTCCTCTTCCTCTGGCTCTTGGAAGTGAGGGTCAGCTCATGTCCCCGCTGTGCTGCTGACCTCAGAGCCTCTGTGGCAGCTGAGGGCTCGGGCTCCCACAGCCCTTGTGTTCTGAGGGATGGGGAGGAGCAGCAAGAGCAGGGTTACAGGGCAGCTGAAGCTTCAGGCTCTGTGGGCTTTGGGCCAGAGAGGACTGGGGTCTGCAGAGCTTTTGCCCAGGTGGTTCAGGCCAAGGTGGGATTCAGCAGTGAGCAGCACAAAGGGTGGCTCCTGTTTGTTCCCAGCCGCTGTCGGCACTGCCAGGGCTCCCCTCAGGAACCCCCTCCTCTGGGTGAAGGCTGGGTGGTGATGCCAGGCTGGACAGGGCTTGGAGCAGCCTGCTCTGGTGGAAGGTGTCCCCTGCCCGTGGCAGGGGGAGAGTTGGAACAAACGCATCCAACCCAAACCATTCTGGGATTCTGTAGAGAACCAAAATGCAGGTGCCTGCACTTGGGACACCAGAAAGGCTTGAAAGGGGATCAAAGCCTTACAGAATAACCTGTCCCCAGGGAAAGTTTTCTGTAACCCTGAACTATTGGAGATTTGGGTAAATTTAAATTCTGAGTATTCTTCTGTGTATCTCACTTGCACCCCTGTTAGGAGTTGAGTTTCTGTGTTATGTCATGGTAAGAAATTCCCAAGCTAAGTGGAGATTTGGATGAAAGTTTAACCTGTTCGTTGCCTCTGTGATTTGTCTCCCATGGGCTTCAAGGAACGCCCTGGTGCTTGTGTTAAGCATGAGGTGAGTGGAAGTTTCCTCTTTCCACACCTCTTGTACTTTGTGAATTTCCATCCTGGTTTTGTTTGTTTGCTTTCTTTTAGAACGTGATGAGAGAGTAATTTTTGAGTAATTTTGTCTGATTCTTGGACACCTTAAATCCTACTGTTTCCCTTTAGAGATAAAGGGACCCAGGCTGACAGCAGCTTCAGATGAATGTATTATTATTAATTCCTTTAACAGCAATAAACCATTTCACAAATAACTGTATTTTACCCACCCATGCTGCATTGGTGATTTAACACTGAACAAAGGTCGTCTTTGCCTTTGTCCAGTCGTGGCTAACGTAGTGAGGGGGTGTTTGTGCATGAAAGATAAGGACAAGACCACTTCATTTGAATTAGAGTCTGATTAAGGGTCATTGATTTCTCCATCAGACCCCTGAGTTAATAAATACTCATAAAAATGAGTCTTTCTGAGGTAGGGACTGCTCTTGAGGCAGTAGTGAGTGAAAATGCTGGTGCATGTTTTAGGCTTTGGATGTCACTTAGTACTAAATGGAATTGGGCAGAGGTAGAATGTGTGTCACTGCTGGTGTGGGCAGATTGCTCCGAGTGCTCTCTGGGCTCAGCAGAGTCACTCCTTGCTGTTACCCAGGTGGGATCTCAGCATCTCCTCAGGCTCAAGGGTTTTTGGAAGTGGGGATCTCACAGAACCACGGAATGTCCTGAGCTGGAAGGGACCCACAAGAATCAGAGTCCAACCCCGGCCCTGCACAGACACCCCAAAATCCCACCCTGGGCATCCCTGGCAGCGCTGTCCAAACGCTCCTGGAGCTCTGGCAGCCTCGGGGCCGTGCCCATTCCCTGGGGAGCCTGGGCAGTGCCCAGCACCCTCTGGGGGAAGAACCTTTCCTGATATCTGACCTAAACCCCCCTGGCACAGCTCCAGCCATCCCTGGGTGCTGTCCCTGTCACAGAGCAGAGCTCAGAGCTGCTCCTCAGGAGGAGCTGCAGCCCCTGATGTCTCCCCTCAGGCTCCTCTCTCCAGGCTGAACACACCAAGTGCCCTCAGCTGCTCCTCGTGTGGCCCCTCCAGACCCTTCACGCTCACCCTTAGTGGGAGCCATGCTCCCAAGGAAATTGAGGGTTAACAAAAGCTTTGGTTCCACCAGTGACCCCTCACTGTCCTGGCTGCTCCACAGCTGCCTGTCCCAGCACATCTGGGGCTGGGAGATGAGGTAATACCTTGAATTCTAGTAGGTGATAAAAGGAATTGCTGTCCCTTACCAGAGCTCCGGGAGCTGGAGCAGTTCACTGTAAGTTTGTGTGTGATGAGACAAGGGCATCGTGCGGAGTGGTCTGAAAGGGAGTTTGGGAACCAGGGATCAGGGAATGTGTGGGGTATTTAACTTGAAAAGTCAGGTGCAAGTGAACGTTGTACCTCTGTTTGCTTTCCTTTAGCTTTATTTAAACAGACAGAAGCAGCTGGTGCTGTGGTTGGGTGGCCCTTTCTGTCACTCCTCCACCTTTTCCAAAACGAGCTCGGCTCCCTGCTCCGCTTGCCCCGAGGGCTTTCCTGACGGACACCCTCCGGCCCTTTGCTGCCCTTCAGGAGGAGTTTGTGCAGCACAGTGAGGAGATCTTGGCAGCCATGTGGAGCAGTCCCACATCCCCATCTTTGCAGCAAGAGGCAGCGTCTCTGCTTCCCAAATTCCAGGGCCTTGAAATCATAGCGCTGCTCCCGGGAATGTGCTGAGCTCTGGCGCAGGGGAATGCGCAGCACATGCTGCCGCAGCGGTGTTACAGCCAGATGTGGCCTCAAGTACATAAAATTTCATATTCCTGTTGGGTTTTGCATGTTTTCCCCTCGTTTTGACAGGGAGAGGAGGGGCACGGCCCTTCTGCCTCCTCTCCTGGCTGGAGGCTGCAGAAGGGGCTGGTTTGACGCAATTCCCTTTCCCAGTGTGCAGAGGAGAGGAGAAGCCATTGGAAAAGGAGCAGAGCAGTTATCCAGAGCTCAGGCTCCCAGAGCAGGTTATCCAGAGCTCAGGCACGGCCTGGATTGACAGTCGGGCACCATCCTGTGATGGATGGGAGAATCCAGAGCAGGCTGAGAGCATTCCCAGAGCCCTGAACAGAGAGCAGCTGAAGCGCTGTAGATGTGCCCCATTCCAGCTGTGCCTTGCACTGAGGGATGGGGCAGCCATGGAAGGATGGGATAATGGGAAAGCAGAGCACTTTCAGAGCAGCTGGGCTGGAAGCAGCAGGAAAGAGCTTCCCTCTGTCCATGAAGAGCACAGAGCAGGAGAGGGCTCCTCCAGGGGCAGCACAGAGAGCTCAGGGCACCAGGAGAAGACCGTTCCATCCCTCTCGAGACCTGGGAGTATTTTGGAGGATCCCAAGGAACAAGTGCAGTGGGTTCTGGCACGTGAGGGTGAGTGGTTTGGAAAAGGCTCTTGGCTTACTCTGCCTCAGCTTCCAGTGGGATGCTGAGGGATTCTCTTAGTCCAGGCCCATGGTTTGGAAGCACCAAGCGACCACACTTGGAACAAGCTGCCAGGAATTTCCTCTGTAATCAGGGAAAGCTTCAGCCCTCATTAGGAACACGCTGTGCACTGAGCAGATCGGTGCTGCCTGCCCACGGCTGCCTCTTGGAATGGGCTGGAATGCTGAGCACCCGGGGAGCAAAGGATCCCACAGCATGGGTGGGGACCTTCCTGTGAGCTGTTGTAGTTGTGGACATCCCTCACCTGCTCCTAAAAAGGGTGAGATACACCCGAGTGAACAAAAGTGCAAGAGGGCTGAATTCTCCGCATCTTGGTGCACGGAGACCTTGACTTTTAGGTGGCTGATTTAAATCCAGAACAGATTGTACCAGCTGAAACTTGTTACCATCTGGTTCTGTGCCTGAAGTGAAGAGAGTTTTGTGGTCTCATTCTGGTCCTCAAAAATGTCACCATCGTTAAATTAGCGTTTGTAATAGCAGGGAGGCATTCCTTAGTACCTTCAGGTCTGGGAATGTGTGCCAGGAAGCAAGTCTGCCTGCCATCTGTGGCATGTTTATTAGGCAATCCCCAAGCCCCTCTTTTATGATCTTGGATCCTTTCTACAGGAGCTGGAATAATCCTGTTAGAACTGTGATGTTTATTCAATGCTTCCATCTTCTGTAGCCCAGTTTGAGATGCTTTTAATAAAGGGATGTTTATTAAGGGATTGGAACAGAAGGAGGGATGTAATTTAATTGTAACCTCACCCATAGGTACCCTGTGGTCAGTCAGGTGCCCTGGGATATGGGGAGTGTTACTCCTGTTCTCTCCTCGTGTTGGAGGCAGCTGCCTTTGGAGACTGGTTGCTACATGTTAAACTCATCTTCCCCCAAATTCTGGTGACCAGGACAGGACCCAGGGAACGGCTGGAGCTGTGTCAGGGGGGTTTAGGTCGGATATCAGGAAAGGTTCTTCCCCAGAGGGTGCTGGGCACTGCCCAGGCTCCCCAGGGAATGGGCACGGCCCCGAGGCTGCCAGAGCTCCAGGAGCGTTTGGACAGCGCTGCCAGGGATGCCCAGGGTGGGATTTTGGGGTGTCTGTGCAGGGCCAGGGGTGGGACTCTGATCCTTGTGGGACCCCTCCAGCTCTATGATTCCTCATTATTTGGGTCCACATGTGCTTTGCTAGCAGGAAATAGTAGGCATAAAATCAGATAATAAACTTCCAGTGCCCCTGGAGCACCAGGGGCTCCCAATTTTATTGTCTCATTCAGATAAACTCCCTGTCCATCCTTTTCTGTGTTCAAGAGCATTGTTGTGGATCCCTTGATCCAAGTTGGTCTCTAAGCTTTGCAGGGAACTCTTCCCCCAGAGAACTTCTCTGTGTAGGAACCTCATTGTTTTGTGTAAGGTGCAGTTGTAGCCAATTCCCTGCTGGTTAAAACCACCCAGAATCCTGTAACTCGAATGGTTGTCAGTCAGGATATTTATTCATGGTGTAGACACAGAACGAAAGATTAAACTGTCCTTGTATAAATGAACAAGTTGGTGCTGGACCAGCTGAGGGAAAACGTTGCCTTTTTGTGCTGCTCCTCCAAGCAGCAGATTCCAGTTTCTGGGATCTTCTGTCCGTTCCAGATAATGAGAATAAAGCAAATTTAAACAGCTCAACTTCTGGTAGTGTTTTGTGAACAAGAAACCTGCCTAAATAACCAGATTAATGTGTAGTAAAGGATTTTTTTCTGACCAGTCAAGAGTTTGACCTCTTATCCTTCTCACTTCTTTCCTTGTGCTTCCTTCTGTACATCCAGGTCAGGCTTCATCCCAGCACATTTCCAATGCATTTTGCTAATTCCAGGCTTGCAGGAATATGTGACTGCAGGTGGAGATTTGAAACTGCGAGTTATTTAATAGCTGATAAATCCAGAAGTGTAATCTTCTTTTGGCCTTTGTGTTCAAGACCTGCTGGAAGTGCAGCTGAACCCTCTGGTTCGTAATAGGATTAGGAGGTTTTTGATTGGGTTAATAATGCTGGGAATATTTCCTCCTAGAATGTATTTCATTATTTTTGGTTCATTACTGTGCTTTTTACCTCATTAAGTTAAATCTGGGCAAATCTGGCTGGAAACATCAAACATGTCTTGTGTCTCGGTGCCTATGGGCTTCAGGGTGCTTTTGTGTGGGGATGCTCGGCTTCATGGGTGTCTTCTAATTTGGGAGAGCATCCGGGTGTAAGAGCTGCAGGAAGGGAGAGTTGGGAAGGCATAACGTAGCTTCAAATGCTGATTAACACTATTAATTTTAATTATTTAACCTTGGAAGCAGTTGGCTTTCATAAGGCGCAACGTAGGAGGAATGAATGAATTAGTTTTAGTATTTGTGCACTTAAGAAGGAGGGGAAAGAGCCTTTAATTCTTTTTTCTTCTAGTGAGGAAAGGAAAGAAAGGAAAACCCATTACAATTTTATCATGTACATGTGCAAAGAAAAGATTACAGCACAAATACTGAGTCTAGTTAGGACTAGGTCTGGCTTAAGACCCCCCTCATCTGCCTCATAGAATCCTATGATAGAATCCTGGGATGGTTTGAGTTGGAAAGGACTTTGATCTCAGGATCTCATCCTGTCCCACCCCTGCCATGGCAGGGACACCTTCCGCTGTCCCAGGGTGCTCCAAGCCCTGTCCAGCCTGGCCTTGGACACTGCCAGGGACCCAGGGGCAGCCACAGCTGCTCTGGGCACCCTGTGCCAGGGCCTCCCCACCCTCACAGGGAACAATTCCATACCAATATCCCATCTAACCCTGCCCTCTGGCAGTGGGAAGCCATTCCCTGTGTCCTGGCACTCCAGGCCCTTGTAAAAAATTCCTGCTCTGAGAGGTGTGTTTAATCCTTCTCCAAATGGTCTGGTTTGCCCAGTGGGGAGAGAAGTGTTTTTCTACTGCTGCTTGAGCTTTTCCTCTCAGGAGCAGCCGTGACCTGGCTCCGAGAGCTCCCTGGCCCTTGCAGCCTGTGCAGGCGCAGGGATTTGGGAAGGGAAAGCTCTCCGTGGGTGTCTTGGCCACACGGCACATCCTGGCTGCGTGTGCGAGCGGAAGCAGCTTTGGTTGGCGTGTGAGATTATTGGCAATCAAAAGCACTTTTAAACTTGCCAGTAACTTGGTTTTGGGGGGGAATGAAACAGCATTTTTAGTAGAAAATCAAACTTCTCTGTAGATGTTTAAAAATTCTCCGGATCCCTTTCTTCAGGACTCTTCCATGTGTGTTTTCTGTTCTCACAGTCATGTGCCCCGGGCTTTATTTTGGTGCTTTTCAGACTTTGCCACTTGTTGAACCACATTTTTATTCATAATATAAGAAGACAAAACAATATGAGTCAATTTGCCATTTTCTTACATTTAATAATTTCAGTTCTGGAATTCCTTCTGTAGTAGTACCTTCTGTTCCATGCAATTTAATGGATGTTTTCTTGCATGCTCCAGAAAATATGCAGTTTTTAAACAAACACCATGTGTTCCATAAAGCACCAGAGTCAGCACAAAAGTCAGGGCTTTACACAGCCTGCGTTTTGTAAGCACAGAGGGCATGAAACACCCCTGCAGCCAGACAAACCAGGGAGATGGAGCCCTGGAGTCACTGGAGCCCAGAGTTAGCTGTTGTGTTGGACTGGGAAACAGAGGAATAACCTCTGGAGCCGATTAACCTGCAGCAGGCACGGCCACATTCCAGAGGTGAGGCTTTGAATCCATGAACAGCCTGGTTCTCAGCCAGCTGAGCTCTCACTCTGCTGCTTTCCATTGAACCAGCAAAGATGGTGGAGCCATAGTTCCACTCCCTGCAGCCTGCAAGGGCTGTGCCTGTGTTCTCCACAAATCCTCCTTGTGGTGCCATCAGAAACCCATAATTTATTGAGTTGTATTAACTTGGTGCAAATTCAGACACTTTGTATGTAGAGTATTTCTGGGCTTCAGTGTAATTCGGTAAAACTTGAATACTTTATCAGATTGCTGCCCTCAGCTCAAACAGGTGAAGGCTGGAAGAGACCTGGGACCATCAGGTCCAAGTGCTTGCTCCGAGCTGGATCAGCTGGAGCAGGTGACTCTGGGCCGCCTCCCTTGGGTTCTGAGTATCTCCAAGGATGGAAACACCCTCAGAGATACCAGGTGACACATTTTTGGAGCTTCTTGTTGGCTTTTGGAAGAAAATAGGAGGAAAGCTGCAAAGCTGCTGATGCTGTTTTGATGTGGAGTAGGGTCTTGGCTGGTTGGGGTTGTGTTCCTGAGAACAAGTATTTGTCCTCAAAGTCCGTGTTTTTGTTAAAATGGGAGGCAGTTTTACAGAACAAGTGAAAGGCACTCTGTGAACTCAAGGGTTCTCTGCAGACAGTCCCAGCTCTGCTTTCAGCAGGGGAGATGCTGGAATTTCTGCCCTCAGCACACACATACACCCCGTATTTTTGAGTACTTTTATTATGTAAAAATGCCAATTTACGTAATTACATAATGGTCATTAGCAGAGCACCCCAGGCTGCGAGCCAGGTGCTGCAGCCCAGGCAGGGCCTGGCAGTTCAGCCTCAGTGAGGAGCCAAGTGAAGCCATAGCAGCATTTCCAGATGTTAGGAATGATTTCCGTGATGTTATCCGTGGCCTCACGTGAGCCTTCTAGCAGCAGATTCCACACTGATGGCTTTGGGAGGGAGCAGCCCCCAGCAGGGCACCTGCCCTCCCCCACGGCTCAAAATCCCTCTGGGTTCAGTCTTTCACTCGGGGTCCTCCCTGCAGCCTGGAGTTCAGTGTGGGCTGAGGGGCTGGAGCCTCACCTGGGAGGAGGAAGAGGATTCTTTCCTCCCACAGGCTGGATGTTCTGTCTGCCTCTGCGCTGTGGTGAGGGACAGGTACAGCCTGTAGAGCTGAGGAGAAAATCACTGAAACCCCGAATGGTTTGGGTTGGGGGGGCCTTAAAGCTCATCCAGTCCCACTCCTGCCACGGGCAGGGCCACCTTCCACTGTCCCAGGGTGCTCCAAGCCCCATCCAGCCTGGCCTTGGACACTTCTGGGGATCCAGGGGCAGCCACAGCTTCTCTGGGCACCCTGTGCCAGGGCCTGCCCACCCTCACAGGGAACAATTCCTTCCCAATATCCCACCTAACCCTGCCCTCTGGCAGTGGGAAGCCATTCCCTGTGTCCTCTCCCTCCATCCCTTGTCCCCAGTCCCTCTCCAGCTCTCCTGGAGCCCCTTTAGGCCCTGCAAGGGGCTCTGAGCTCTCCCTGGAGCCTTCTCTTCCCCAGGTGAACCCCCCCAGCTCTCCCAGCCTGGCTCCAGAGGGGCTCCAGCCCTGGAGCAGCTCCGTGGCTCCTCAGGACTCGCTCCGGCAGGTCCAGAATGTGCATCTTGTGTCTGTATGGTCCCTGGCACAAGTCCAAGGAACAGCAAACCCTTTTTCCTTCACCATCTTCCCTTGGAGAAAATCTCATTATCCGTGTTAAAGCAGGAAAAGTGCCTCTAGCTCTGTGGGTGTTACCTGGGACTCAGTTTCCCTGTTCTTGCTGCTTTGCCCTCTCAGATGTGTGACACGAAAACATGTAAAGCCATAAAAAAGGTTGTTACAAATTTGGCTGGGCAGGTAATGACACAGGTGATGCATCCTGAGACAAACTGCTGCAGAGGAAAAAGGGGAGAGAGGAGTAATTCCTCCTGGGTCGGGAGATTTGTATCCTTTCAAAGGCTGAGCTTGATCACAGAATCCCAGACTGGTTTTGGTTGGGAGGGACCTTAAAGCTCATCTTGTTCCACCCCCTGCCACGGGCAGGGACACCTTCCACTAAAATGTTAATATTTACCAACACCAGGAATTCCCTGAAGGCTGGGCTTATGGAAAAAGAGGGAATAAACCAGTGTACTTGTCAGGAGAAGGGCAGTGAGGATGCCAACTCCTTCTCTGCATCTTCTACTTGTCTGCAGTTTGTTAAATCCCTAAAATCAGGCAAGACACCTGGAGCCGAGTCCGGCATTTTGAGGAAATAGCTTTAGAAAAAACCTACATATTTAAATAAACTCACTGAACAGTCCCAGTTCCTGTTTATTCTGTGCCTCCACCCAAATCCAAACCTCAAAACTTCCCAGTAAATCCGGTGTGCAGAGATTTGGACCATGTCCCACCCTGGTGCCATCCCAGCCCCTCCATCAAGAGCAGAGTGTTCACACTGGAATTGTGTTAGATTCTGGTTTTTAAGTGGAAACTCTTCATCTACACAACTTGTTTGGTATCAGAGAAGAGCTCTGGTCCTTTCGTCACTGATTTTAATGGGACTTTGAATATTCCAGGTATTACATACCAGTATATGCAGGAAAAGAGTGTTTCTCAGGTGCTGATGCACCGTGCAGGGGAGCAGCCCTGGCTTAGAGAGGCAGCAGAGTAGAACTGCTGTGTATTTTTGTTTTACAGCAGTGCCCTGGTGAGGACGAGCTGATTTCAGTGATTCTGGATAATTTGCAAATGAGCTGCTTAAAAAATGTGGCATCCCTGGTGTGATGGGTACCTAAAACCTGCATATTTGAACACGTAGCTGTGAATGGGGACTCGTGTTTAAGCACAGGGATCTGAGAGTGTGTGTGATGATCATTGAAATATCATTGTAATAATGAAAGGCAAACTGGGAGCATTTAGAGGGGAATTGTCCTTGTTTAGTGGTTTAATCATTTGTTGTGCTATTTTTAAAGCTGGAATAATTCTCAGGAGTAGTGGGAGAATATGCTTTATGCATTATTTGAGGGGGTGCTGTGTAAAAAAGGCTGAAATGAATAATAATTCAGGTTTCTCCACCATCATCTGTAATATTTGCAGATGAGCTGGATCTATATGTTACAGACACTTTGGAGTTTTTCCTGCCAGCAGCTTCCAAGCCTGTTCTGCTGAGTGCAGAGCACACCAGGGAGGGAAGAAGGTGAGGTACACTTGAATGATCTGGTTACCAAAACAGTGGTAACATTCAGATGTGTCTGGAAGGAGTGCAGGGGCCAGTGGTGCCCTGTTTGTGGTCAGAGGCAGGAGGTACCTGAGGCTGACCCTGGGTAGAGCTCGGTGACATAGTTACAAAGTGGTTTATTTTGTCCCCTAATACTGATTTTAGGTCAAAAGCTGCTCTGCGCCATGTTCAGGGATCTCTGCTGAAGCCCCTGGGAGTGTGGTGAGGGAGACGGGGAGAGCAGAACTTCCATGTTCCTAAGGCAGCACCTGGATGGAAGCTGAGCCCCTCCTTAGCCACGTGTCTGTGGGAGGAGGAGTTCTGGGCTCTTCTGGGATGCTCTGGCTGAGGCTGTTTTCTCTGCCTGCAATAACACAGCTTTTCACCTCCGATAAGAAGTGAAATCCCGCTGTAGCCTTCAGAGTGTGGAAGTTTTGTGCATTTTCTCAGGAGCGGGAGCAGCTGCCTGGGGGAGGCCGGGAACTTCCCCCGGCGCTGAGTCTGTGCTGATGCACCTTCCTCAGAATCCAGGGCATGCACAAGCCAAAGCTTGGGGGAAGTCAGGGTGCTGGGTGTGAGTGAGGAGGGGCAGCCTGAGGAGCTGCTGCTCGGCCTGCGCTGCCTGCGGGGAGTTCATTAGGGAGAAATGGAGATACAGGGTTTAAATTATAATCCTCTTACCTTCCCAGAGCTGAATGCCCGGAGGTTTCCCTCATTGGAGGGTTGCAGTTGTTTGGGTTGCAGTGATTGAGTTGTCACAGTGATTGGATTTGGGGCTGTGGGAGGGCAGAGCCAGCCCAGCTCCACAAAGAAATGATGATTCAGAATTAAAAGCTACATCCTTGCTGTCACCATCACTCCACGCTTGTGAGCCAAGTGTTGGGTTCTGCTGCTGTGGGGGATTTCTTCACCTGCATCTGAGGCCAAATTCCTGCTGTCCAGGCCAGGGGCCCAGGGGAAAACTGCAAAAGCAGCCTCAGGGGCTGGTGCATCAACACAGCCGGTCCCGTGCTCCCTTTGTGGTTTTCCTCAAGGAAAATCGTTCAGCAGCTGGAATGAAAACCAAGTGTGGTTGTTAAAAACAGGGATAAAGAGGAGACTCCCGTGCAGTGACCTCCCTCTCCTGTACCTTGCTCCAGGGGCAGCTGCCTTTGGTCTGAGGGGCTTGGGTAAGAAAGAATTTATAAATCTCGGGACAGGACCCGTGGTATAAAGAACTCTGACTGTGCCTCTGAGTGCCCAGCTGGGGGCTTGAATCAATATTTAGCATTTAACCGGGTCGGGGAATGGCTTGGGAACAGACCAGTGCAGGTGTTACGCAGAAATACCTGTACTGCAGGAGACACGGGGGTGGGCTGGGGGTGTTGTGTTCTTTGGGGAAAGAGGTGGATCTCACAACAGTTTTATCCTGTTCCCAGCCAGCGCATATTTTTGATGTTTGATGTCTTGACATAAAATAGTAACAAGATACTTTTGAAAATGTGTGTGGTGGCACTTTGATGAGTTTTGAGCTGGGTGCTCTCCATCAGTAGTGCAGTGATACACGAGAGATGTAAAACCATCTGGGCAAGGGGCCGTAGTTCTCATTGCCTGCAGCACCACGCTGGTTTGTGGCCGTGCCAGAAGAAGCCCTTTGGGGCTGCTGTGGGACAGCCAGGGGCTGCCTGTGGCCCCAGCGAACCCCGTGCTGTTGTGAAGTGTTTTGCTCACTCTGTCCCGTTCCTCCTGAGAGGTTTAAGCTCTGTGCTGGTGTCGGGGGGGCCGGGAAGGGGCCAGGAAGGGCCGGCAGTGCCAGGGTTCCCTCCCCAAGGTCACGGCGGCAGCGGTGGGAGCGGAGCTCCTGAGTCACGGTCATGTGCTGGAGCTGCGAGTCCAGTTCTCCTCCTCGTGTGTAACTTCAGTAAATATAGACCCAGCAACCTCTTCCCTGAGTCAGGAGAGGATTTGGGAATCAGCCACAGGGATGAACCCCTTCCCGGCCAGCCCAGCCACAGAGCTCAGCGAGGGACACCTTTCTGCCTGGGGCTGGAAGAGTTCTGTTCCCAAAAAAATTTTCCAGAGGCAGAGCTGGGTGACTCAGCTCTTTTGAGCCTGATGTGTGTACTTTGCCTGTTTATTCCCAGGACAGGCAGTCCCAAGGGAGTCATGTTACGCTGCAGGCTCAGTGTTTATTAACCAGCTCGGGGCCTGAGCTAAGAATAACTTTTTTCAGTTGTTTTGTTGATAGTGATTATTTTTCCTTGCTTAACACAGGCAGCAGCTCGAGGTGGAAACAGCCCAGAGAAAGGGTTTTCCCAGCAAGTTGTGGGAATACATAAACACTCAGCTATTATCACCTTCCTCCCCTGAACAGCCACAGCTGAAATATAAAATCAGGAAGGTGAGAGCTTTAAGGGAAGCAAATTGCTCTGTCTCAAAGTGGAGCAGCTCAGCAGCTCTCTGTCCTCTTCCAGCAGTTACTTGAACTTCAGGGATTCAATACAGCCTTTAGATGCTTCAGAACCAACATTTGTCTGCAGAGCAGTACTTGCTTCCCTGCCTGCCCCTCCGTGGGGGTTTATTTAGGGGATTTCTGGAGCATTTCCTCACTGATCTCTTCATTCCCTCTCCATCCTCAGCATTCCAGCCCCGGTGCACGGAGCCCTGTGTGGCTGCACATGACCACGTCACTTTCTGTACCCATTTAGCTGCTTGGCACAGAAGAAAGTCCTTTGACAGATGAATAGATGCAATGCTTTAATCAGCTGATGTGTATGAAAAGCAGCAGAGTGCTGTGATTTATTCTGTTGGATCTTTGATAGTTTATTTAGGCTCCCACAGCCAATGTGAAGTTAATACCTGCAGAAGTTTATAAACCACTTTTCCCTCCCTTTTCTTCCCCCTATTATGGTTTTAACACAAATACCAGTTAAGGCAATGTCCCTCTGGTTGGAAACATGTGGAGCAGAAGCATTTGTTGTTGTGCAATAGTTGTAAAACATGTTTATTTAGGTGATGTTTGTGGTCTGCAGTGGGGTTTGTATTGCACTTGTTCCTTGCTTGTGACCTCGTACCCACGGGGGTCATCTGTCCAAAACTGCCTTGGCTGATGGCACCTTCGTAGCAGAAACCCTTCAGTGGCTGCTGGTTAAGCCTTTATATGCTTTTTTCTTTATTTATAGCTTAGTGCTGTGCTCATGCTGGTAGGGTTTAAATGCTAAAGCAAGTTTAACCCTGGGTTGTGTCACAGTGCCACAAGTGACGTGTCACCACTGAAGTGCCTTTGGCACTGTGTTTCCAGATACCTGTTTTATAGCTTTTCTGCTAAAACTCAAGAGGTTTTTTAGGCTTAGTGATAGCTGTGTTCCCTTTCTCTCACATTTCCTTTGGCTTGGGCAATTAAAAGAAACCTGGGGCTGTTTTGGAGGTGGGTACAGACTTTGGGGCAGCATCAGATATCTGACTTACCCTTTGGGAGTCATATCAGAGCTCTGCTCTGTCACATACAATTTAAGCCTTAAGAATATGTTTTCGTGAGCCTGAAGATGGGGAGGAATAGTAGATTCCTGCTCTTAGTAGATTTTTCTGCTCTTGTTGCTGAGGTGCTGTGGGAGCAGCAGTTTGGGATGAGGTCTCATCTCCTGAGATGTGGAGCTGGAGGCACAAGGAGCCAGTGGTCAACTGGTGCATTTATGGGTATTATTTATTGATGATATCTCCCTACACAGTCACCTGCCCAGTGCTCACTGCTGGGTAGTGGGAGAGATCCAAGGGAGAATGGCTTTAAACCAAAAGAGGGTAGGTCTAGGTTGGATGTCAGGAGGAAATCCTTCCCCATGAGGGAGGTGAGGCCCTGGCTCAGGGTGCCCAGAGCAGCTGTGGCTGCCCCTGGATCCCTGGCACTGCCCAAGGCCAGGCTGGACACGGCTTAGAGCAGCCTGGGATGGTGGAAGGTGTCCCTGCCCATGGCAGGGGGTGGAACAGGATGAGGATGATTAAAGTCCCTTCCAGCCCAAACCATTCCATGATCCCATGATATGAACAGCAGCATCTGGACCTGTGCCCATCCTCCAGGGGAAGAAGCCTTAGTCTCACACAGGGCAGAGATCCCAGATGCAGAAAGTCAGCAGCAGGATACTGCAAAGGCAGGACAACTTCTCGAGTTCGTGGATGAAAAGAGTTTCTCCACGTCTCCTTAGCTCTGGGTTATTCACTCTGGAACGACACTGACACCACCAGCTCCTGCAGAATCACTCATCAGGTAAAAGGGAGAAGAGTTGATGCTGCATCTGACATCTCAAAAAAAATTAGAAGGCTTCTTTCCATTTATTTGTTTCCATGAGTTAGTTTTTGGCAGTGGTGAGAAGGGAGGGAAGGGCTGGCTGGAGTGGATCGGATCAGTGAGCTCCAGGAGAGGAGGGGCAGGGCAAACCTGTCCTGCCCACCCCTCCGAGGATGCTGCTGCCATCAGGAGCTGGGCAAAGCATTCAATTGCCCTGGAACCAGAGGCTGTGCTGCTGTACTGGTGTAAACTACTCCAGAACAGCATTGTACAGCTAAGTACCTTGCCCAGTGTGTGTGGTGTCCTGGGCCACAGTGGAGATGTAGTCATGTATTTGGAGACACACATTTTATCATCATTTTATTATCATTTTGACCCAAAAAGCTGTGAAAATGAGGCAGAAACTAACAGAAGGTCCTGCTTAGTTAAGTTGTGTGGTAGGAGCAGTGTCCTCGTGTGTCTGTGGAGTCATGTCTGATGTTTGCTCTTTAAAAAGCAGGTCCAGTGTGGTCCCAGAGCAGGAATAGAAGGTGTTGCAGCAGTTGGGTTTTGGGAAGGGGCTGTTTTTGGGCTGTGCTCATTCCCCTCATCCCCTGTGCCATGTTTTGGGGAGGGGGTGTTTGTTGTATTTTTCCTTTTCTTTTTTTTTCCTGAGACTGTGGAATTCCTGGTTGAATTGTTTCCAATCTATATTTTCATTTACCGTGTGTTGCACTTTAATCAGCAGGTGATTAGTCCAGGGATAGAAAAGCAGAAAAAAAAGACAACACAAATTGTACCCCTGTGCTGGCCCTGCTGGGCACCTCCAGTTCTGGGGCAGCTCTGGGACCCGCAGGACAAGAAGGACACTGAGGGGCTGGAGTGAGTCCAGGGCAGGGAACGGAGCTGGGGAAGGGGCTGGAGCCCCAGGAGAGGCTGAGGGAGCTGGGAAAGGGGCTCAGCCTGGAGCAAAGGAGGCTCAGGGGGACCCTTGTGGCTCTGCACAGCTCCCTGACAGGAGGGGGCAGCCGGGGGGGTCGGGCTCTGCTCCCAGGGAACAGGGACAGGAGGAGGGGACATGAGGAAAGGTTAGGTTGGATATTGGGAAAAATTCCTTCATTGAAAGGATTGTCCAGCCCTGGCACAGCTGCCCAGGGCAGTGGTGGAGTCCCCATCCCTGGAGGGGTTTAAAAGACGTGTAGCTGTGGCACCTGGGGACACGGTTTAGTGGTGGCCTTGGCAGTGCTGGGGAACAGTTGGACTTGAAGATCTTAGAGAGCTTTTCCAACATTAACAATTCTGTGATTCTATGGTTCTTGAGAGCAAAGGCTGTTGCAGGCTGGTGGCTGGTTTTTGTGCCATTACAATAATAAACTATTTAAAAAAAAATAATGTAAATTATAACATTTTTGTTTAAAAAGAATAAGGAAAAAGGCACTCTGAAAAGTTATTTCTAAATGTCTCGTTAAAATGCGTCATCGGCAGAGCTCCAGAGCTCCAGTTTATTGTTACTTTGGGCAAATAACACTTGGGGAGAGCATCTGGTGGGATAAATTGTTATAGCCCATGGAAATGGGTGGAAGTAGGAAAATCTTGCAGAGCCTGTAGCCATGGCCTGCCTTCCATCTGGGATGGTTTTGGGCTGTTCCGTTGCATTGGAAACGCTCTCATGCAGCAGCAGCTCCTCTTAAACACACTCAGCGTTGTTTCTTGCTGTTTGTCTGATTTTGGAGGATTTATTGGCATCGTCTACAGTCCTGGCTTTCCTTGGAAGCTGGTTCAGAGGAGGTTTTTGGAAACAGGTGGCCAGGGCTTTGGACGTGCAGGGTTTTGGGGTCGCGGTGTTGAGGTCACGTGTCCCTTGGGTTGTTTTCCACCACGGCGCTTGGGGAGCTCAGGTGATAAATAGTGGCAAACTCTGACTTATAAAATAGTAGCAAACTCTGGCTAATAATGAGTAAAGCAGCTGCTGCTTGCTAATAAAGCTACAAGCTGCTGCCGTGAGAGGCAGTGTTGGTGAACTGGTCCCTGACAGGGACGGTTTCTCCATTGCAATCTCTCCATCTTTATCTCCGTGTCAGTCACTCCAGTTGATAACGTGTTCTGTTCCTGATTTTTGGGATGAATCACTGGATCCACTCACTTTGTATTTGCTTTTCTTGTTCGCTGGCAGGCTCCTTACCCCTCAGGACAGAATGCAGCTCCAACCACGCTGGTGTACCCTCAAGCCCCTCAAACAATGAACACGCAGCCTCAGACCCGCTCGCCGGTAAGGAGCCCACGCTGGCCTCGTCTCCTGTTCTTTCTTCCTCGTTGGTGTGTTTCTCTGTCTGTGTGTGTCTATAGCACATGGCTGGTTCTCTGGAAAGCCCATTTTGCTGACCGGGAAGCACATCCCGAATGGCAAACCTTGATTGAGTTTTTCAGACACTATCCTGGTAGGATAATTTTCCTTCTAAAGTTGCTAAAGAAGCGATGGAAGGATTCTCATCTAGCTTCAAATAACACCATTTATTTTTAGCCTAGTTGCTTTCAGGTTTACTTCATTGTAGAGTTCAGGTTCATTGCCAGAATCTTTCTCTTTTCTTCTTTTTTTTTCCTTTTTATTTTTTCTTTAAGGATGTGTTTTACACAGGGATAGACCAAAGATCAAACACAAGCAGTTCTCTGCAGCAGCACTCGGTCTCCAGTGGCCTCTGGGCTTTGCTCCCAAATCAGCGCCACCGATCAGTTCTAACCCTGGAGGTGCTCACATGTAACCTAGAGCTTCTGTGTACTCAGATCTTTTTGTGCTGAGCCCCTTTTCATCCAGCTTCAGGTTTGATCATCCTTCACAGTCTGTTTTTTGGGGTTGGGTGCTTACTGGGATACTGCTCTGCTGTTGTAGGACTTCAGTTCCCCAAACTGGGTACTTTCTGGGGATACTCTGCTCCTAGCACAGCTCCATGTGATGTTAGAAGACCCTCCTAGGGCATCAGAGGCTTAGCCCAGCTTCTGGAGGCGTGGTGGCTTCCCATCACCTTGTCTCAAGGCTCTGTCAGCCGAGGGAGCAGCAGTCCTGCACCTCCTGCCCCTCTGTGTCGGGACACCTTCAGGTTGCCCAGAACCCCCTGGTCCCTTGCCAGCACTCTTCTCTTTTTAGAGTAAGGTGAATGCTCCTGGAGCAGACTGAAAGCCTCCGAGACAGAGGAGTTTGTCCACGAACCAGGTGTAAATACAGATATATAGAAATAAAATATAAATGTAGACACAGGGCAAGAGTCCCCAAAGCTGCAGCATCACTGGGGCACTTGCCCGGCTCTGGAAGTTTCCCCTCCAGGACATTCCAGGGTTTGTTCTGAGGCCCCTTAACCTCTGTGCTGATGGACGAGCCAGGTAACACTGATTTTGAAGTTCTATGATGTGGACAGCTGGGAATTTGTCCTTAGTGCCCCGTTCTGATCAGTGATGCAGGACACTGCTGATAACACTCTTTCCTCAGTAAGTCTTTCTCAGTAATTGTTGCAAAGCACAGCTAAGCTGGTATGGTTAGAACTGGAGCAAAAACTTGACTGAAGAGCTGCATCTCTAAACCAGTTTTTTTGACAGCCCAGCAGAACAGTGCCAATACATTGCACAGAAAACTGGAAGAGGAGGAAGGTTTTGGAACAGAGTCCGGTTTACAGGTCCCTGGCTGGAAGAGGCTGGATAAAATACTGCATTGTAAGCAATATAACAAACTGTACTCCTTCTTGCAGGCAATTGTGCCAATGGCACTGTTTTTATTTCTTCCTTCCTTTCTTTATGATATATATTTTTTTTACCACATCCTTTTTTGTTGGCTACAGAAATGCACTGATTTTGCTTCTTTGCTGAAAGCACGAGCTGCCATGGCAGCCTCTGCCAGGTGAGGGGATGCCACAAGGGCCCAAAGCTGAATTACAGCTGGGGGGTCTGACCTGGGGTAGAACAGAGACCAGGGCCCCTTGGGCTTTGTCACTCAGCAGAGGGAGAATCTGCAGGAAATTCGGCCAGTAAATGTCAAATTTTGTAGGGTTTTGGCCCATAACTGAGGAGATCCCAAGGAAGAATTTATCTGCACCTGTCAGCCTTGTTTGTATTGTTCTGAGCTCTCCTGTGTGCAGGTTTTGCCATGTGCTCTGCTAGTGCCCATCTCCACCCCATGACTAAAAGCTGCTCCCACCCATCACATCTCATTCCACCTCCCACCCCAAAGCAAATGCAAGACTAGCCCAGGCCTGAGCTACTCCTGCATTTGGTTCTTGGCTTGATTTATTTATTTGTAATTTTATTATTATTATGATGATTTTAATTTATTTTTTAACCGTCCGTTTTGGTGGTGAGGGGAGGGTGAGGAGGGTGGAGAGGTGGCTTTGCCATCCCTGGGTTCCCGTGGGCAGGCAGGACTGATCCAGCCCCTCCTGGAGCCGGAGCCCCTCCATCCCAGCATCCGAGGGCTGCTGGAAGTGCAGAGCTGGGGTTTCTGTTCCTCCCAGGACAGCTGCCTTTGCAATCCAGCCGGCTCCATGTTTGCTCCGTTAGCATCGCTCCCGTAGCGGGAATTGCAGAGCTCCAGCTGGGGATGGAAAACAAAATCCGGGTCCCTCAGCACTGCTGAAAATTCCCCATGAGCTCTTGGCCGTGCCAGCCCCGAGCACCGGGTGATCTCAACACAAACTGTCCAATTTTAGGACTTCTGCCAAAAAAAGGTGTGCTGGAGAGGGTGCTGGAGCAATCCAGGAGGGGTGAGGTGTGCCAGCCCAGCATCCACAGGGAGAGGACATTCCTGTGTCCATGGAGCAGTGGGCAGGACTGTAGGGGAGTGGGGGGCATCGGGCAGGAAGGTTGGACCCAGGATTTAAAAGGTTTTCCTATCTACTGTCTTCATCAAACAGAAAAAACAACCCCAAGTGTCTATTTTAAGTCAGCAGTGACTACAGTTTGTTCTGTTGCTTACAGCTATTAACAGGAATAATTCCGATCAAACTAAATTATTTTTTAAAAAATTAAAAATCAAGAGCCAGTGGTGACCAGTGCAAAATAGATGAGGGCATTTTTCACTAACTTGGAGCTTTTATTTTATTTCTGTATTTTTTTCTTGTAACGCACATTGCTTTCCACCATGGAATATACTTTGGCTTCGTCAGATACAAACTTCAAGCTCTTGTTTTAGGCACAGTGAGAACAAATCTTTTCTGTGGAACAGGGATGAGAGAGGTGCTTTGGCCCTGAAATGAAGCAGTACAAGGTTTCTGCATCCCAACATTCTCCTTTTGGCTGTTTTCTTTCACTGGTGTCTAACACGGAACGTGCAGCCCCACAGAAAGGCTCAGCCCTTCCCGGGTACCTTCAGTCCCTTTTCCCAAACACAGGATATTTGAGCTGGTTTAGGGCAGTTCTTTGGGAAAACAAGGACTTGAAGTGCTTTTATCTCCCGAGACTCGTCCAGGTACCTGTTTCTCCTCATCCACAGAGCCAGTGCCCTCCTCCCCCGGAGCTCCGGGAGGATGCCGAGAGGCTCTGAGTCCTTCTGTTTTATTAAAATAGAAATTTTAGCTTTTTAGTTTCACAGGGTGACCATGCTTTGCTTTTTTATTCTTCAATGTAAGGCTTAGGGAAAATTTTCCAGGGTGGGAAAACTATTTCATGAACCAGTGCAGGTCATTCTTTATAAACTTTTGTCCCAGGAACAGTCTGTGTGTCCGTATTTACTCATTTCTGAAGGTTTTTATGACTTTCCATCCAAGTGTCACCATGAGGTGAAGGTAGAAGGAATATATAAGCACCAGGATTAGCAGACTAGTTCTTGGCAATCTTTAAATCTAGGCAATTTAAGTGTTCATAAAGGAAAAGATCAGATGGACCAGTGAATATTTATGCTTTGCTTCATGTTTGATGGCATTGGAAGAGATAGAAGGGGGCTGCAAGTGAACCTGGGCCCACTTTCCATTATAGAAAGAAAACTTACTAAGAAAGCCACTAATTAGTAGCCAGTTTTGATCACTGTTCTGAGGCAGAAAGTAAACCACAGTGAGCCCCTGAGTGAGCAGAGGTGGCTGTGCTGAGCCATCCCAGCAGAGGCACGTGGTGGGTAAAATCCCCTATGGATGTAGTTGTGGTCACTCCAGTTAATTACTGGAACTCTTATCAATGTCTCTGCTCTCATTGTGGAGCTGTGCTCGTTACACTGAGAATTAAGGGTTTCAACACCTAACTCAGCTCTGGAAGTGGGTACCTTGTCATCTTTATTTATATTTTCCATTTCTTGCATTCATTTTTATTTCTGTTTTAACAATCAGTTCCTTAATGGGAAATGCTTTTAATGTCGACTGAGCATGTTAAACTGGGATTATTTTCCTCTGTGCATGGCCCAAGTGAGTGGGAAGTGATTCAGTAGCCTGAGCTCAGGGCTGGGAACCAGGACCTCCTGTTCTCCATCCAGGCTCCTCTGCTGATGCCTTTGGCTCCAGGGGGACACCCCGGGATAACCTGATCCTTCTCTTTCAGAGAGGGCGACAGATCCCACCCGTTAAGGAGGGGTTTGCTGCCATCCCAGTGGAGGAAAAAAGCTGGAAATGCAGTAGCAGGGGGTGTTCATGCAAGGAATGGCTGCTCTTTGCCTCGCAGGGAGGTCCCACAGCCCCTGTGCCTCCCTGGCTCTTCCCAGCCACGAGTCTCCATCCTCCGCTCCCACCAAATCCCCGGGACAGCTCCGGCCCAGCTGCTTTAACCATTTACCTCCACCTTGAACAGTCTCAGAATCTCCACTGCTGCTCGTTTTAAGTTGGTTTTTTTGGTTTTATGTTTTTTTCCCAGGCAGGATAAGGAATGCCTGCATCCCTGAGTGCCTTTAGGATCCCGGGCAGCTTTGGCTGTTTATCCGAGCTCCCAGCACAGTGCCCGTAGCGATGTCCATCGTGACACCTCAGTCCCTGTGTGTCGCTGTCCTGCAGCAAAGCTTTTGACTGTGTCGTTGTTATTTTATTTTCTGTGGGTTTGTTTTGCATAGAGTGTGACATTTTGGTTCGTTGTGGTGTTTCTGACTCTTTGTGCCTTTCCTTTTGTGTTTGTTTCTCCCGCCTTTCCTCAGTTTGCAGCGGGGCCTCGACCTGCCCATCACCAGGTACAGTACCTGCCCCTTCGTTATCACCCTGCACTAATTGGCTGGGGGGAGGGGGGCGGAGGTGACTCACCCACTAACTGCAGTGGAGGAGAGCAGCCCTGTAGCAGCTACTGGCACTGCATAACCCCGCTAACAGCCCCTGCACCGCTGAGAGACCCTGACCTCACCCGGGGCACCGAGTGACCCTGACCTCACCCCGGGCACCGCTGAGAGACCCTGACCTCACCCGGGGCACCGAGTGACCCTGACCTCACCCGGGGCACCGCTGAGAGACCCTGACCTCACCCGGGGCACCGAGTGACCCTGACCTCACCCGGGGCACCGCTGAGAGACCCTGACCTCACCCGGGGCACCGAGTGACCCTGACCTCACCCGGGGCACCGCTGAGAGACCCTGACCTCACCCGGGGCACCGAGTGACCCTGACCTCACCCGGGGCACCGCTGAGAGACCCTGACCTCACCCGGGGCACCGAGTGACCCTGACCTCACCCGGGGCACCGCTGAGAGACCCTGACCTCACCCGGGGCACCGAGTGACCCTGACCTCACCCGGGGCACCGCTGAGAGACCCTGACCTCACCCGGGGCACCGAGTGACCCTGACCTCACCCGGGGCACCGCTGAGAGACCCTGACCTCACCCGGGGCACCGAGTGACCCTGACCTCACCCGGGGCACCGCTGAGAGACCCTGACCTCACCCGGGGCACCGAGTGACCCTGACCTCACCCGGGGCACCGCTGAGAGACCCTGACCTCACCCGGGGCACCGAGTGACCCTGACCTCACCCGGGGCACCGCTGAGAGACCCTGACCTCACCCGGGGCACCGAGTGACCCTGACCTCACCCGGGGCACCGCTGAGAGACCCTGACCTCACCCGGGGCACCGAGTGACCCTGACCTCACCCGGGGCACCGCTGAGAGACCCTGACCTCACCCGGGGCACCGAGTGACCCTGACCTCACCCGGGGCACCGCTGAGAGACCCTGACCTCACCCGGGGCACCGAGTGACCCTGACCTCACCCGGGGCACCGCTGAGAGACCCTGACCTCACCCGGGGCACCGAGTGACCCTGACCTCACCCGGGGCACCGCTGAGAGACCCTGACCTCACCC
>VWZT01009833.1:104186-155334 GCA_013397055.1 Pachycephala philippinensis
GAGTGACCCTGACCTCACCTGGGGCACCGAGTGACCCTGACCTCACCCCTGAGTGACCCTGACCTCACCTGGGGCACCGAGTGACCCTGACCTCACCCCGGGGCACCGCTCCCCTTAACCACCCACGGCCGCAGGGCAGGACAGCCTCCGGGAATCATTGCCAGGGATCTGTGGGATTCCCTTGCCTTCTCACATCACTAGAAACTCGTTCTGAGCATTTCCCAAACTAGTCGGTGGATTCAGTTTCCTGAAGGTGTCACCTGAGGGAATCCTGCTTTTCCAACTCGGAGCAAAGCAAAAAAAGTTCCGGTTCCTGCATTTGTTGTGTGATACACCTGGTTATCTGTCACCATTGCACTGCTTAATGTTCGTTTTACTTAGCCCACAAAAGCCAGACCTGTAGGAAACTTGAAGTATTCCTGTTGCATGACTTGGACTTTGTAAGGAACCACTTCATTATTAAGAAGGAGAACTAGGAATAGCTCTGGCTCTTGGAACTCAGAGTTAGGACCTCTCCAGTGTCAGGACAGATACACAGGCCCATCTGTCCTAGGCAGGATGTCTGGAATTGTCTTTTCTGTCAGCTCCTACACTTCTCTTTGCAAAAACCCTTGTCCCTGGGAGCTGGTTGTGATGCTTCTTGTAGGTTTTGAGGGAACAGAGGTGGTACTGCTGGTGGGAGAGAGGAGGAGAGGCAGGACAAGGCAGGAAAGCTCTCCCAGAGCTCCCTTGGCTTGGAAGGAGCAGGTTGTTTCCACAAGTTAATAGGAAAAAAAATCCCATTAATCCTGTGGTGTCAGGAGAGGGGCTTGAGGCATGGAAGGTTTGCTCCAGGGAATTACTTTGTTCTCACTTCACTCGTGTTACTGAGCAGTTGAACACTGGGGTGAGCAGTGTGGGGAGAGCTCTGTCTCAGGAGAACGGGTAAGTGTTAGGTGGACACAGACACCCCAAAATCCCCATCATCCTCGTTCCTTCCAGCTCAGGGAGCGGCGGGGGAGCTGGAGCCTTCCAGAGCAGAGCAAAAAAAGGTGTTTAAAGAGTAGAATGGGACATTTGCACTTGTTTGCTCACAGGCAAAGGTTGTATGGGACAGGGGGAATGATTTCTGTGTGTGGCTGGGATGGCAGGGACAGGCAGTGGTGGAGGAGTGTTTGCAGCATGACTGGGCAACCTGGGAACGAGGGGATTAGGATCTTGTTTAGATACTTCTGTTCTTGACCTTAACTTCAGGTCAGTGTTTATACTGCACAAAAGAGAGAGTGCATTACTGCTCTACAGCTCCTTGGTTCTTTCATGGGTCATTCCTAAGGCACGGGATACATTCACTGTGAGCCATTTAATGTGCTCCTAAAATTTACTGAGCTCTCTCTGAGCAGGTTTTGGCCCACGAGTCTTGAGGCAGCACAGCCTTGCAGGAAATGCTCCAGTGACCAGGGGCTTTACTGGTGGGACTTTGCCACCAGTCTGTCAGAACTGGATCCAAAACTTTCCTTTGGACCCAGTTATGACCCTGCCTTACTACGCTTGTAAATTCCAAGTGTTTTCCTGATTTTGTCACAGTTAGATTTTTCTCTGTGATGTTTGAATCTGCTGATAATTATCTGTGAGAAGCTGTCACCATTAGAAAAATATTCCAGGCTTTATTCCCAGTTACGTCTGTCACGTGCTGGATCAGGACAGGCGCAAAGGAACCTGGGCTGTAGATGAGCTGTTTGTTTCCTTTAATCCAAAACACCTGTGGTGTGGGTTGGGGTGGAGAGAGGGATTTTGGCCCTGCCACATGCAGGAGGGTCACAGCTGTGGGAGCAAATTCGTCCTAAACCCAGCACTCACAGGGTGCTTGAGACCAACATAAATAATTATCCTCACATGGGAGTTTTTAAACTCGGTTAAACTGTGTAACACAAGCTGGGAGCTTTGAGACTGAGATTTGTGAGCTAGAAAGTGCTAAATAAGTAAATTGGCCTTAGCAGGGTTAATATTTGCTGCAGCAACTCCACGTTCCCTTTGGAGACAGCAGCAGCACCGTGGGGTTTGCAATTCCCTGTGTCCATCCCAGCTTTTATTAATGTGTGCCTTGTATTGATTCTGGGACTCCTTCAGGCAAATAATGGATTGTTCTTCAGCGTTATTGCCTGTAATTATTAGATCTTTAGGGTACTCAAATGAGCATGATTCAAGCACCTGAAGGTGAATGGCAGCTTTATAAGCAGGGTTTTTTCCTGGATGGAAATGCCTACCCTGGAGTTGGACAGTTACAGTGGGAGCTGGTAGAGCCAGTTAATGCTGGAGACAGTGTGACCACAGCATGAGAGAAAAGAGCAGAGATTTGGGGTGTTCAACAACAGTGGCTGAAGTGAAATGAAGTAACTGCAGCAGTTCTGACTGAAAGTTAAATGTGCATCACTGATCCCTGAGTCCCAGATCACGCACTGAGAATCTGCTGGAAAACCTCACTTTATAGCAGACAGAAAACAGCCCCTACAAAGTATTTGGGGCAGTACTTTTAAATACACTGTCAGCTTGTGTTTTTCCCCAAATGCTGTAGCACACGTAGCTATTCCCTGCCTGGAACTGCTGCTCCATTTCCCACTTTGTGCACGGAGCTTCCCTGGTTTTGCTTTCTAAGTGGGGCTCTGGAGTCACTTTGCTGCTCCTGATCCTCACAAAGCACAGTTGAGAACAGCAGCTTTCTTCTAACCTGAGCTCCAAAATGCAGATTTTTGTTATATTTGAATCTGCCGAAACCCTTCACTTAGGAAGTGACTTGGGGAGCGTGGGGTTTATTTTAGAAATGGGTGCTCAGAAGAGGCTGGTGTAATTAAAAACAGAAATCAGAAATAGGAACTGAAATGTGGTCGTTTTCTTCTGACTTGAACTGTGTTTGAGATGGGTTTGCTGCTCGTGGCTCAGCCTCTCACTTGAGGTTGCTGGTGGAGTTTGTTCCAGTTTTAGCTCGGGGTTACTTGAGTTCCTCTGGGTGTAACTCGTACAACAGAGAATGGGCTTGGCTGGGTGCTGTTGTGAAAAAGCTTTGGGGCTTGGAGAGGTTGGGAACCGACTCCCTGAACTGACTCAGCTGACCATTTGGTAGCTTTTTGGGGTATTTCAAGTCAGAAAGTGATGGGAAACGGCTGCTGCAGTCACTTCCCCATCTGCATCCATGAGTGTGTGAAGGAGCTGCCACTTCTAAATATCAAAAAGGGCTTTTCCCCTTCATTTTATCCTTTAGTGAATAATAAAACGGGGAGAGTCTGAGGGGAAGGGAACCAGCCTTGCCTGGAGCCAGCCACAAGAGCTGCACTGAGGTGCTGGGGAAGCAGGACCTGGGGATTTGTGCTGCAGCTCCTGCTCCTGGCACCGGGGAGCAAGGGACAGGACAAGAGGAGGTGGCCTCAAGCTGCACCAGGGGAGGTTTAGGTTGGATATTGGGAACATTTCTTCATGGAAAGGGTGGTCAGAAGAGGCGGAGCACCATCACTGGAAGTGTTCAGGCAATGTGTGGATGTGGCAGCTGGGGACATGGGTTAGGGATGGACTCGATGATCTTAGAGGGTTTTTCCGACCTAAGCAATCCCACAATTCTGTGATCTTCACATCTCAGGGCTGCAACTCCTCAGTTCCTGCTGCACTGCCTGTACAGGCACCTCCTCCTCCTCCCTCCCCCAGGCCAGCCTCAGGTTATCCACCAGCCTTCCTGATGGCTCCAGAGAGACTAAAAATCAGTAACAGGGGTACGAGAAGCTTGGACGAAGTCAGAGACCACATTGCCCGGGAGCACTGACTCCAAGGTGACCCAAGAAATCCCTCCCTAACAGACTTGCACAGATACAGGATGAGACACGACTCAAGGACCATGGCCCAGGTCCTCACTGGCTGCTGAACAACCAAAATTCTGATAGTCCTGTTGCTTGGAATAATGGATCTACTGTTCTTGCTGCTCTGTCTTCCTGCTAGGAGTGGAATTCTCCTCCTTTTCTCCCCATCCCTGAAGCTGAGCCAGCTCTGGGATGGTGTGGGCACACAGGGGGCTCTGACATCCGTTTGCCTGAAGCTCCTTACCAGAGACCCTCCTGCTGCTGTGGAGCAGCTGAGCAGCTCTGGGGGGGGTGTTCAGTGCCACCCCCCACTCCGGAGCACAGGGTGCTGTCCTTCCTTCTGCTCGGGCAGGGAAGAGCCCCAGCCTGTGTCCCTCAGAACGGAGCTGCCCCAGCCCGTGCCCCAGCAGGGCTCACCCCGAGAGCTGCCAGGGACCAGCTGGGAGCAACGGGAACGAGCAGCTGTCCCTGCCTAGGCATTCCCAGTGCTGGAGCTTTCCCTCGATGGCCTCAGCTGGGTGTGAGCACGTTCTGTGGGTGCAGCAGGAGCCTGAGGAGCACATTCTGTAGGTGGAGTCTTCCCAGCTCTGGTGTTGGGGTGTTCCTGCACTGCCCTGGGGATGGAGGTGCTGTTGGCAGAGAGAGGTCTCACTTCAGCCTCCAGCCCTTTTCACTCTGCATAAACACACACCCATGGGGGTTATTACGTTTTTCCAGCCCTCCTTCGGTGAGACACGTGCTCCAGCCTGCGGACAGGTTAGAAATAATCATTACTCAGTGAATTGCAGTGAAACAAGAAAGACTTTCGCACTTTTTGGTGTCTTTGGATATTGGAAAATCACTAACTTTGGTGATTCTCACCATAAATTCATCGCCTGTGCTTGGTTCATGCCACATTCCTGTAGCTCCCCCACATCTCACAGCCACACAGTTTCATCAGAGCATGACCATGGCAGGGTGTTGTTCTTCTGCTTTGCTTTCTCCACCCTCACTTCCAAACTTTCCTCCCCAAACAGTTGCTTTCTCCTGGTTCAGGTAACACTTCCAGTGTGCTGGGGACAGCTCTTCATCCAGGTTGACAGGGCTGGACATAAAACCATTGCACTCGCCTTAACAATGTGTGGATAGCTGAAAGAGTCATCCATGGCTTTCCTGGAGAAGTCGTTTGCTGTGGGGAACAGCTCAGGTGTCACGAAGTCCTCAGCAGCCCCAGAATGGCCATTTTCAGCTCGTTGTCATGTCGAGGATAGAGACATCACAGCTTCCTTCCATCCTCCCCCATCCTTCCCCAACCTGGGGGGATAATCCCAGCTCATTCCTTCATTCCCCTCTCTTCTTTTCTCACTCCTCCTGGCACAGTTACTCCCTGTAACACATCACTGCACAGCAGCCAGCAGGATTCAGTGTGATGTGTGGTGGCCTAATTATTATAATTATTTTTTACTTAACAATTAAATATGTGGCATTTCTTCCCCTCCCAGTCTTGGTGCAGAAAAGGAGAGAAATCCATGATTGGAGCCAGGGTTTCTGCTTTATCTGCTCCCTCTGTACCACTGAAAGAGACAGAAGGAGAAATATTTGATGTTTTAGGAACAGAGTAAACATAAAGTCTTCCTGTAGTGTCACATTCCATGCAGTGAATCATGGTTTGATTGGGTTTTNACTTCAATATAAAACTTCTCTAGGAGAGTTCTGACCCTGTGGGATTCTGGCAGCAGAGTCCATGGTACCACTCAGTGTCTTTCCTGGCCCTTTCTGGAAGGGATAAGTCAGAGCAGGGCAGAAGCTGGCTGGAATTTGTGCATTTAGGGTGCATGTTGTATCCTATTCCTTCCTGTTGATCTGTAAGCTGTTCCATTGGCTTTCTTTCTGTTTCCTGCTGCTTTCTTGCTTCGTTATTGAAGGGAGGATTCAGACCCATACAGGTAACTCTCACTCCTGGTTCTGCATGGCATCAGTGTCTCTCACCCGCCCGTTCCTCCGTCAGTGAATGCCTCAGTGTGCGGTGCATTCTCACTCCTGACCTCCGACAGCCTCCAGAGCCAGGGCTCCCCCGGGCCCAGGGTGCCCTTCCCGGCGTGGGAGGGCTGAGGATGGGGCTGAGGATGGAGCCTGTGCCAGGGGGTTGCCTGGTTCCCTGGGCCTGGCCCATCCCCGGGGCATCGCTCATCCCAGTGTGGGGCGAGGCTTTGGTGCCACCCTGGGACGGGTTGCCACCCTTTGGAAAGCAGGGCAGGACGAGTCACCCGTGTGTGAAGGAGAGACACGAGGTGCCTCTGGGCTGTATGAAATTCTGGATTTCTAGCCATTCTGGAGATAAATTGGAACGGTTGCCTTGATCTTTTGTTTCCCTGGGGTATTTATAAAGGTGGGTTTTTTAGCAGCCAACCCACCTTATAAAAAGAAAATTAGACAAACTCACTTTTCTAAAGTTTGCTCTGAAGGTTCAGCTGTAAAATTCAGGAGATACAAACTAATAATCATTAGTTTGTAAAGTTTCTTGCCTGTTTCTGCCTTGTAAAACAGAAAGCCACCGACGGCCCTGCTGTTCCCAGAGAAACACAGACTGTCCTGCAGTTTTCTGGAAGTGTGGCAACCCTTGGAAACTAATACCATAACCATAATATTGTAAGGATAGTTCCAGTTCTTTCCCAGAAACTCTGACCAGTTCTTTGTTTTCTCTCCTCTCTCCCTTCCCTCTCCCAGTTTTTTCAGAGGCCTCAGATCCAGCCTCCAAGAGCCACCATCCAGAACAGCAGCCCCTCCATCCGTCCCGGAGCGCAGACCCCGACTGCCGTGTACCAAACCAACCAGCACATCATGATGGTGAACCACCTGCCAATGCCCTACCCGATGCCTCAGGGCCCCCAGTACTGTATCCCACAGGTAAATCAGCATCCAGGCACCTGAGGAACTGCACAGCTCCGTGGGGGTTGTCTCAGGACTGCCAGGGGTGGGCAGGGATGTGTCTGTGTGAAATCAGGCTGGTAGTTGCATATCGTGAGCCAGGGCAGGTTTAGATTAGATACTGGGAAAAATTCCTTTATGGAGAGCATGATCAGGCATTGGCAGAGGCTGCCCAGGGCAGTGCTGGAGTCACCATCCCTGGAAGTGTTCAGGAAACAAGTGGATATGGCATTTGAGGACAAGGTTTAGGGGTGGGCTTGGCAGTGCTGGGGGAACAGTTGGACTTGGTGACTGTAGGGGCTTTTCCAGCCTGAATGATTCCATGATTCTGTGGTTCAGCCTCTGCTTTCTCTGTGTGAAGTATTTGTTCTTCTGTGCATGGGGGCAGTGGGAATCAATGACCTTTTTGAGGCCTCCCTCAAAGACAGTAGGAAACCAAGCTCTTGGAAAATATTTAGTGCTTTAAAAATACCTAATTTGACTTAATAGATCCACAGGCACTCCAAACCCTTGGGCCTCATAACAGCTGCACTCTGGAGAGTGACTCTGTTCCACCTCAGCTCCTGTGTCCTCCCTGCCCTGGCTCTACCTTGCTTTTGGCAGTAACATTTGGAGAGGTTTAGGTGGATATTAGGGAGAATTCCTTCATGGAAAGGGCAGTCAGGCACTGGCACAGGGCACTGCTGGAGTCCCCATCCCTGGAAGTGTTCAGACAAGGTGTGGAGGTGGCACCTGGGGAAGTGGTTAGTGCTGAGCAGGGTGGTGGTGCTGGTTGATGGTCAGACTCAGTGATCTTAAAGATCTTTTGCAACCCTAACAATTCCATGATTCTGTGATTCCCAAAGCTGTAATCAACCAGCTTGAGGATCAGCTCCTGTTGATCGGGGGGGCTCAGTTACAGGGTGCCCCAGTCCTTGTAAGTGATGGTTGTTTCTGTCCCCCCAGTATCGTCACAGTGGCCCCCCGTACGTCGGGCCGCCCCAGCAATATCCTGTGCAGCCACCAGGACCAGGACCCTTTTATCCAGGCCCAGGTCCTGGAGAGTTCCCCAATGCCTACGGTAAGTTCTGCCTGGAGGCTTCTTACAGTCTTTTCTTGGTGTGTTTTTCTGTTGTCAAGCTGAAGATTTATAATAACAAGCTGGATTAGCATTTGTTTGAACTTCAAATAGCTGCTAAATTTGGTGGTGTCACAGCCCTGATTATTCACTCCTGAAAAATCCCGGAGTATTGTTTGTGAGAGTGTGTCAGGAAAGGCTGCAGCTGCCCAGGATCGCCTGTGACCAGGAATGGGGCTGTTTGTTAGTCCCTGCTCCATCATTGTTGTTTGTTAAGGTATTGTGGGTACATCTGGCAGTCCTGCCTTTCACTGTGCCATGCCCTGGGAATGCTCCAGCATTAGCAGCAGTTAACAATTCTTATCCCAGCGTTTCTGGTGTGTAGTGGGGGATAAGAACAAGCCGTGGGGGTTTTTCCCTGGATTTATGCTGCAGAGATAATTCAGTCCAGTGGAAGAGTCTGTAACCTCTGCACAGGGGTTAGGCCAAAACTCGGCCTTTTCATGCATTTGGTCACTCTCTGCTCCCTGCCCACTCACATTCTGCAACCTGGTGGGGGCACAGATATTCTCAGCCTCCCATGGGAATTCTCTGTTGGAATTCCAGAGCCTTGGGGTGACTGATTCCCTTCCAGGCTGGGCAGTAACAACCCTGCTCCCTTGGCAGCATTGCAGGTTTGCCCTTCACACACACAGATCCCTTGCGAAGGGGAGAAAAACCCAGTAGCTGCCCTGTGCATCATTCAGAAAGGTCTCTTATTTTTCCTCTTTTCCTTCTTTCTTTTATTTATTTGGTCTGCGTGGAACTCATGGGAATCATTGAAAAGCTGCCGTGAAGCCTTTGAACCTGGTAATGCAACTTGAGAATAGGAGAGAGGGTAATTACAGGGCAGCTACTTCCTGGTGGTTGATCCTAGAGAAAATAAAAGAAATATTGCAATGGCTCTTCAAATCTGATCCACTAGATGACGAAATTGCCCAGTATTCCTCATTTTTTGTGCTGTTTTTCTGCTTTCTTACTTCCTGGTTGCTTAGTGCCATTTATCTGCCTTCACTCCTGTCATTAGGAAAAGGTCATTTCCAGCCCCTTTCCTCTCCTGGAAGCGCCTGGTTTCTTGCAGATAATCTTGGAATCTTTCAGTCCCAGCTTTAGGCTGCTGCGTCTGTGGAGCATCAGTGGGTGAAGCCCGAGCTCAGTGTCCTGCAGAGGTTTCCAGGCAGGGAAGGTTTACCCAAGGATTTGCCTGTGCTTCCCCACCTTTCCCTCCTGTCACTCCCTCACTGTGTGTGGGGACTGGGAATGCTCAGTCTCTCACCAGGTGCTGCCAGGTTTGGGGAACAGCTAAATCTGCAGTCCAGGCATGGATAATGCTGCTGGCAGTGCCTTTTCCATAAACCACAGGATTTGTAGCCAGTGTGGCTGCTGGATATCAAAATCATTGCAGTCTGGCAGGACCTAAGGAAGGTGATGAGGGAAAATCCAATGGAAGACAAAACACGTGAAGATGGACAGTGCAATTTTATAACTCAGTTTTGCAGTTTATCATTCTCTGGTATCAGGGGGTTTCTGTACAACATTTTCAAGGAAAGACCTTGAAATGATCAGTGGGTAGGAGGGAGAATAAAAGTTGGGTGCTGGAGAACTGGAAGGGATCAAAGGCAGGGAGAAGAGCAGAGAGTGTGGCACTGGCAAATGCACTTGGCCTGTCACAGAAGCTGTTTCTTCCCAGAAGTTACTCTTTGCAGGATTTGGATTTTTAAAATACTTTTCATAAAGGGAGAGTCGTCCCCTGAGTTCTGCTGGAGCTGCCTCTCCAGCAGGGATCACATTGCAGGTGATGTGCTTAGATCTGGTTTCTAGGAAGTACGAATGAAGGGAGTTCACACATTGCAGGGTCCCAGGCTCCTCCTGTTCCCTCACCTTACCCAGGCTCTGCTTGGACACCTGCTCAGCAGGAGGGTTCATAGAATCACGAAGTCCCAGGATGGTTTGGGTTGGAGGGACCTTAAAGCCCATCCAATCCCACCCCTGCCATGGGCAGGGACACCTTCCACTGTGCCAGGCTGCTCCAAGCCCTGTCCAGCCTGGCCTTGGACACTGCCAGGGATCCAGGGGCAGCCACAGCTGCTCTGGGCAATAATTTTTGATTCCCAGCCTGCAGAGATGCTGGTGGAGACTTTGAGGCCAGATCTGAAGTGGCTCTGCTGACCCTGACACTCAAAATGAGACATTTCTTGAGTGATTCAGCCCACCCAGGAGTGTCATTTGGGTTCCTTGATGCCATGCAGTGCTCTCTGCTTTGACGGGGAGAAGTTCCCACTCTGAGGATGCAGACAGGGAGCCTGCTCCGAGCTGGGGCTTGGCAGCTCTCAGCAGGAGGAATGCATCCTTGGAAGTTGCAAATCAGGCTGTGCTGGGCTAGTTTAATTTGCTTTCTTGGATTTCACCCTTTGCCTGAGATGGCAGTGACCTCCTGGTTGGGTTACAGACACAATCCAGATTTTCATTCCCATTTAGAGGTTAGTTCAGCTGAAGAATAGATCAGATTGCTCCAGAGGCGAGTGCAATCACTCAGTTCATCCAGCATCCATGCCTAGAAGGGGAAACACCCAGCAGCACCTTACACATTCCCCCGACACCTGATCTATGGGCTGGAGGCAGCTCTGCTCTGCCACCCTGATCTCTGGCATGGTCTTAGAGCACTTGGTTATTTATTGAGCCACTCTCATTCCGTACAGAAAACCATAATGAACCACATGGCTGCTAGGAATGTGATCAGCACCATGGTGTAGTTCTGCACTAATCACCGTGGTCGTGCTTTTTGTGTGTTGCAGCATGAGAAGAACATTGCTTGTAATTAAATTTTCTGGTTATGCTTCCAAATAGGTTGCAGTTGACCTTGCAAATTGTTTGTATTGGTTAGACTGAATTTCTGTACAAAGGCAGAAAACCCCTGATATACCAGCAGCAAACCCAGCAAAAAACCCTCCTGTTTGTCAGGCAGAGGAGTCCAGGGCTGGTCTTGCAGTGCCTCTGTGGTGTCCACAGCCTCTCAGAAATGGATGATGCACATGGGCAATGTTTGGTCATGGGAATCAAATAAGAAATAGTGAGTGAATCTCTTGTCTTGATGGAACATCAGCTTCTGTTCAGTGGAAGTGGGGCGGAGCAAACACAGCGCTCCCAGAGGGATGTTGGAAGTTCTGGCCAGTTGTACTCTTGTGCCTGGTTTTCTGTCATGAGCAGTCAGACTGACCGTGCCGCTGTGGTTTGTGTCGTTGGCTGCCCCAGGAACGCCCTTCTACCCCAGCCAGCCCGTGTACCAGTCTGCTCCCATCATCGTGCCTACGCAGCAGCAGCAGCCGCCGCCTGCCAAGAGAGAGAAGAAAACGGTGAGTGAGGCCCTGAGGGACCCAGCCCGGGGCTGTCCTGGGCGGGAGGTGCAAGGACATGAATGATGTTCTTAGGATCAAACCTGAGCTTTGCCTTCCCTGGAGGCCCTGGCAGAGGGTGCCCAGAGCAGCTGTGGCTGCCCCTGGATCCCTGACACAGCCCGGGGCTGTCCTGGGCGGGAGGTGCAAGGACGTGAATGATGTTCTTAGGATCAAACCTGAGCTTTGCCTTCCCTGGAGGCCCTGGCACAGGGTGCCCAGAGCAGCTCTGGCTGCCCCTGGATCCCTGGCAGTGCCCAAGGCCAGGCTGCACGGGGCTTGGGGCACCGTGGGACAGTGGAAGGTGTCCCTGCCCATGCTTTAAGATGAGCTTTAAGGTCCCTTCCATCCCAAACCAGCCATTCTGTGGTTCCCAAAGAGGTAAGTGTAATTAAACATTGCACTGTGCTGCAATGGTGCCTTATTTTCCATTTTCCCACGGGCACTCTCTGCTCTGAGTTTGTGACATCTCAGCCAATCAAAAAGGAAAATCATTTTGCTGGTTTTAAATTAACACAAACAAAAGCAGCATGGTCTCCCCAAGCCTGGAATCCTCCCCTGTGCTGCTGCTTAGAGAGTTCCCAAAGAGCCAGGTGGGAATGAGTGAACTCAGCAGTTTGGGAGAACGTTGGGAATTGTTTCAAGGTGACAAATTAGAAATTATTGAATATTATGCCTTGAAAAAGGTGGAAAACCAGTAAGCTGTGGATGTATTTGCAGGCTTGAAAGAACCTGACCACATTATGAAAATGGATATGAGTTTGGAGAGCATGTTGCCTCTCTTTCGAATTCACTGGGGGGAATTTGAGAGAAGCAGATGAATGGAATTTAAACCCATGTACAGGTGGATGGTGGGGAACAGTAAAGCTATGAGGGGTGAATGTAAGGTTTAACCAGGAAAGGACGATGTGGACTTGAACTTGTGAATGAATCATTTGTAAAGGATTGAAAAGGAAATTACAGCAGTATTTGTGTGAGAGTGTTTTGGAAGCGTTAAAAGAACAGTTTCCTGGGGGTAGAAAAGAATAAAGGGACTTGGACGTGTCTCAAAATGCAGAATATTTGTGTCTTTGGAGTTTTGAGGATGATGTGGGGTGACACTTGATTTGGGAGACCGGAAGAACTGAACAATGTGTGAGCTGTGCTCGCAGGAAAGGCCTTTTTGGTGGCTGCTCTCAGCAGCTTTTTTGTCACCTCTTCAGTCCCCAGGAGTCTCTTTTCAGCATCCCAAACACGACATGCCCAGATCCCCGATGCCATTGAAATGCAGAGCTGATCAGACATGCTCAGCTGGGATTAAGGCAGTTCCATGCCAGCCCAGCCGAGTTCTTTGAGGCAGAAAAGGGATTTTAAATACCCGAGATGCTTCTCTCTGAATGTGCTGTTTCAGTTTGGTAATTGGTGTTGCAACTGGAGAAATGGGAAAAATTAAAGTTAAATGTATTAATGTGCACACGCCCACATCCACCATGGGTTGGGTATTTGAGTACTACAAACTTCCAGGCAGGGGAATCTTGTTTTAATGCCATTGAGTCTGTTTCAGGGGGAGGAGAGGGCAGGAATTAGTGCCAGCTCCTAGGTCCTTGTTGCTGTGGTCGATGAAATGTTTTAGCAAAAAAACTCCATCAAAAATAAGAGAAGACCAGACTCAACACCTCGAGTACAGTGTGTGTGTTTGTGTGCTCACAGCCCTGAGTGAAGCCACATCCCACCAAACTGAGTTTGGCAAAGCATGAAACCCTTCTGCAGTTAGGATTTTATGGCCCAGAGTCCCGGAAGGGTTTGGCTTGGAAGGGAGCTGAGAGACCACCCAGTCCCATCCTGCCACGGGGCCAGTTCAGGGTGGTTCCCAGCAGAGCCCTGCCCTGGGAAGGGTGAGGATGTCTCTTGGTTTGCTCAGAGTTGTTTGCTCGGATTTCTGCACGGAACTTATCTCGAGTTCAGCCAGGAGCTTTGGAGAAGCTGGGCAGACACAGAACTCTCCTCAGGGTTATCAGAATCCCCAGTTCTTACACTGGAGATGAGAAGCTCTGTTTCCCAACATCCCAGCCATCCTGGCTGTCCCCTGTTCAGGGACACGGACTGGCTCAAGTGTCAGTTGGGGATTCAGTGACTGTTCTGGTTCTGGTTTATTTTGGAAAATATTTTTTCTTCCTGTTTTGGGGCTGTGAAGAGACTCAAAAATCCCACTTTTTTTCCTAAATGCTGCAGAGTTCTGTAGGACTTGAGTTTGTTCTTTCAGTTTCCTCCACTCAGTATTTTTGTTCAATTCCTTCTGTTTTGGTGGAATTTGGGACTGATTTGCTGATTTTCTTTCTCCTTTTGCAGCAGCTGGGTTGGCAAGGTCACCGAGTTCCCTGTCAGGGTAAAACACAGCCTGTTCTCCATTCTTGCCCTTTCCACTACTGTGGAAGACTTAGCTCTGTACCTAAACTGTCTCCCAAGTTTTCTCAGTTGCAGGAAACTCACGTTCCAGCAGCAGAGACTGTATTTTGAATTACAGGGTGCACGTATTTAGACTGAACTGGTGTGGTTGATGATTAAATTAGGTTTTGATTAAATGAGGTGTTGATGAAGGGATGACATGCCATGCATTCCAAGTCATGGAAACAAGCCACAGCCCAGTGTTCCTGCTGAGCACCAGCTCGTCCCAGAGCATCTCCTGGGTGTGATGGGAGCTCGTGCTGCCCACGCTGCTCTGCCCAGGGCAGCAGCAGGAACATTGTGGGAATCACTGCTTTGTTATTACTGCAATCCTTTCCATCCTGCAGATCCGAATCCGGGATCCAAACCAGGGAGGCAAGGACATAACAGAAGAAATCATGTCGGGAGGGGGCAGCAGGAACCCCACGCCCCCCATCGTCAGACCCACCTCCACCCCGACTCCGCCTCAGGTAAGGAAGGGCCTCGCTCCTCCCCCTGACCTTTGCCTTGCTGTGCCTCTCCCTCACACTTCCAGCCACACCTCTGACTGTCTCAGACACCTGGATGCTCCTCAATTATCAATATTCTTCAGGGATTCTTTTTTCCCAAGTTCAGCCATTTTTAGCAGTCCATAGTTTGTCGATGTGGAGCCTCAGTGCTGCTGCACATTCCCCCTCCCTGGTTTTGTATCAGCAGTAGATTTTCAGAGTTTTTCAGTTTCAGTGTTAAAGGAGGAGCCAAAATATCTGTGGGAAAGGAGGTGTCTCTGTTAAGTCTTGTGCACCTGAGGAAAGTCCACGTCACACAGGTGATTGATTACAGACCTTCAGTTGCATCACTGTTCTTTCTGCCTTCCTGGAGCTGTTTTAGAGTCACCAGAAGATCTGGAGCTCAGGAGTTTTCTCACAGAACTGTGATAAATTTATCACAGATTTGGTCTCTGGGCATTCAAACTTTAAAATGCATTTTCTGATAAGAGAAAAATTGTAAATATCCTGGATTTTTTTTCTGTAGCTCCTAAATCCCTCCCATCGTACACCTTTGAGTCTGACCCCTTTAAGTCCCTGGTTAGAGGTCAGGAAGGTTCTCCAGGTGGTGGCTGGGCTGTAGAGCAGAGTTGGTGCTGGGATGTGCTTTCTTCTTCCACATTCTACCCTACTGGATGTCACCAGGTTTTGGCAGCTTTTAGGTGAAACAGCTTTTCCCGAGCTCAAACCTTCCTCTCCCCTCCGTGTGGGAGCAGATTTTCTGCTGCAAATCCTGTGCTGTAGAGCCGTGTCTGGGGACACTGGTGTGCTGGAGTGGGAGCTCGGGATTCCAAGGAGATCACTGAGGTGAAGAGAGAGCCTGGCCTGCAGATCCCTCCCTGAGAGCAGCAGGATTTCAGCTTCCAGCCATTCCCAGCTCAGTCAAACCCTTGTGTCACCTGAAGGCACCACCTTGTGCCTCGTCACCCATTTTCTCCTCCGGTCCCCATCGAGGACGAGCAGCAGCAAAGCACCAGTTAAACTTCTTTCCATCAGAGAAGACAGTAGAGATGCCAAATGTGGGAATCTTGGTGAGATCATCTCCCCATTTCGTCTTGCTACCCGACTTTCCCATTGGAAGTGGGAAGAGTTGGAACCAGCCAGGATTTCCTGTGGTATTCCTGCACAGTGCAGCAGATCCAGGCACTTACCTGATCATTTTTACATTCTGAAATCTATTTTAAGGCACTACAATTAAGTCAAACAGAAGGAAATAAATGTGTTTCAAGAGGAGGTTAATAGGCCTGAATTCTAATCAGCTGTAATTTATATGCAGAGCACAGCAGTGATGTCCAATCATCTCCTCCAAGGTATGCAAATATTCCATTGTTTAATATCCAGCCTTCCTTTTGATTAGGTGCTTGGAACCACTTTTGGTAATCACAGAAGAGCTCTGAAATTGGGCTCACCAGAATAAGTTCATTAGTGTAACATAACTGAAAATTTAAGCCCACTTAAGCCAGGAAATTCAATGTTATTGTCCCAACAGGTTCTCTAAATCAAGTCTTCGGAGCACGTTTAATATCTTGGGTGAAATTAAATCGTGCCTTAATAACTGTGCTCAGGAATTGCAGTAGTGGGGGTGTTACTGTTTTGAACAGGCTCGAGTCAGTAAATTTTCAGTATTCAGCCATAACTTTTGAGATGCTCCTGACTTGGGGCAGCTCCTGGGAGAGTGCAGGGGGAGCAGAGCTGCTCTTGTTTGTTCCACCCCCCGGATCAAACCCTGCTCACCGGGGTGCTCGGGGAGACTTCACCTGGTTGAGCACTCAAGATGTGAGTGTGCAGTGACAAGGCAGCATCAAAGTGACTCCCAGCCCAATGAGATTTTAGAATTACAGCAAATTAAAGTAAAACTTCTTTCTCTGAATCTGTTATCTCATTATTTAAATGGTACAAACACAGAGGAAGAAACTTCCTCAAGAAGTGCTGGAGACCAGGCCCTGTCCCAAATTCTGCATTTGAAAAAGAAACCCTTTTATATTAATAATAGTTTTCAAATTTTCATTTTTTCCTTTAGATTTGAATTACTCTATTAACTGACTCAAATAAACCAAAACTTCGCTAACACAAGCCCGAAGCACCCTTTTCTCTCAGTAGATTAAGTGCTGAACATCAAAAAGTTACTGGAATTGTGCAGAAGATGAGCGTTGCTGCCAGGATGAGCTGCGTGGTTTGAGCCTTTTCTGTGCTTTTCACTCAGTGTTGCTGACCAGAAAGTGCTTTAGGTGGAGTTTCCCCAGTGCCTCTACAGTGTATTTTAATTGCTTTTGAGCACATAAAGTGCTTCAAAGTTCCTGCAAGAGCAGCTGGAGGTACATGGAGATACAATTTATCCATTTCTAGCAGGACACGATTTTCACTCTGTTTTTTGCTGGGAAGAGAAAGAAGACCCAGGGCCAGAATCTGATGACGGTATTTCCTCAGCACTGGCTTCCACAGAAGATCACTTTTTAAAGAGTAAATGCTCTTATTTTCCTGGCAAAACTCTTCCAAGTCTCAGTGAGTTAGTCAGAGTTGTGTTTGCTCAGTGTCCAGGCCATGGTGGGGTAAAATAACCCAGAGCAACCCTCGGAGCATCATAAATCAGGGGAGCAATTTTCAGTGGGATTTTTTTCCTAAAAACGCTCTAAATGCTCCATTTTGCAGCTTCAAGGCTCAGTGCATAAGGACCATTTATTCATTTGCAATATCATTCCCACAAAATAAATTAGTTTTTTCCACATTTCTTAAGGAAATGCATTTCCTGACCCAAGAAGTTTCTGGGCTCACAGGTTTCTTCTTCACTGGTCTCCTTAGGTTCCTGTGGTTCTTATCACAGTTTCCTTTCTCCCCACGGATTTCATCCATACATTTTCTTATAAAATGAAAGTCCTGATCACTGAGGGCGAGGGGATAGTGTTCTTGAAAGCTGCTCATTTGTAAAGTTGGGTTTTCTTTGGCTTCTTCCCTTTGGCTGGGGATGGGATCCTTGTTCTTCATCCATTCTCCAGTCAGTCTGTCAGGCTCATTCCTGAAAGGGGAGCAATCGCAAATAAAACTTCAACGCTTCACCCCTACTTAAATTTTCATTCTTATTTTTCCAGATGTACTTTTTCCTGGTCTTCCTGAAATGGTGAAAAACAGTGTCTTGGAGATAATTCCTTCTTTATCCTGCACTGTTCAGATGCAATAGGCAAAAAGCTGGAAATTGGAGGAAAAAACAGAGTCCCAGGAAGAGACGCAGGTTGCCAGAGAGTTTCTTTCTATAGGGAAATAAGTTTTACGTGGATTTCTGAGAGCCTGTCTGAAATCAGGAATTAGGCACCTGTGTCTTGGACACTCTGCTGTGTTTGGAGTGATTAAAAATTCCCTTTCCTGTAGATGTTCAGAGAAGTTCATGGATGTGGAACTGGGTGAGAGCAGACACCTGCAGGGAGCTGCCTGGCTTTCCACTTGGGATTAGGGAATTAAAATTTAGCCCCATTTTCTTCCATGCCTGGTCCCTGGTTTGTATTAAAATTTGTGTGTCTGCCACAGGCTGGGGCTCCTTCAGCCTTCCTTCAGTCTTTGTGGGTCTTTTTGTTTTGTTCTTCCATACAGAACAACCCATGTTCTTCGGGAATCTGCTCCTCCTGCTCTCCCTCAGGTTGCTGCCCAGCTGGGTTTATTCTCCTCTTGCCCTGCAGGTCCCACCCCCAGGCTGCTTGTAGGCAGTGCTGGGGGATTTTTTCATCCAACCACCCCAGTCTGGGATCATTTTCCTGCTGGGATAACGAGTGGTGTATGTGCAGATACGTCTGCCCACCATTCGTCCCGTCCTGCACACAGCAGCTATTGGTAAATACATGGAAGAGTAAATAAATAGATTTAAATCTCTAAGGGGGTCAAAATAATGGATCAGTTGAGAAAGGAGTCGAGTCCCAAAAGTCAACTTAAATCACAGCGAGATCCGGGAGCCTTGGCGTGTGTCCTGCGTGGAGGAGCATTCCTGCAGCTCCTGGAAGAAGTGCTGGGAGAGCCAAGCGTGTTGAGGACTGTGCTGTGCTGTCCCTTCCTGGCTGTTCTTAGCAGTGATCATCCTTTTCCCCTTTTCCTGCTGCCTTTCCCTCCCTTTCCCATGCACTTTTTGGATGCATCCAATTGACCTGTGTATCTTTTCTCTTTGTTGTCCCTGCCTTTGGTGTCTCCTCTCTATCCCCCCCCCGTCTCATCTCCCCCCTTGCCTTCTCTCCACATGTTTGTGTTGCCAGGCTCACCCTGTTGTCCCTCCCCCCCAGCAGGTTCCCAGCCAGGTCCCCGAGCCCGTGCCCGCGGCGTTGGGAGCTGTGGAGAGCTCCCACCCCTCCGGCAGCGCCCCTGGCACCGCGGCCCCCGCCTCCAGACAAGGTCGGTTCATGGAGATTTCCTCCCTCATTATTTTGAATTGTTTATTTTTTCCCTTCCTTTCTTGTTTTAGTTGGAATATTTTTGGCAGGGAGACCAGCAGGCAGCAGAAATAGGAGGGGAGGAACTTTTCTTCCTCCAGTGGAACATTTTAAGTGTGTTGCTAAGGGAATTAATTGGAATTTGCTAATGTGGAACTGGTTAAAAATAATTGTCTTCAAGCTTCTGTGTCCTAAACGTTGTTTCAGAGCACACGGAAGGATGAAACTCCTCTCACCCATGTGCCATCCTCCAGAAACCAGCATGTTGTCAGGGAAATGCTTTAGCCAGAGAGGCTTTGGATCATTTGGATAATTAGCCACAGCAGTGGCATGGATCCAGAGGATCATATGGCTTCCCGAGGGCTGCTTGTGTGTCCAGTCCTGTAGGAACAGGCAACATTAACTGGGAGAAAACCCATTAGTGTGCAAAGCGTCTCCTAAAGCCCATAGCAGATTTTGCTGACTTCGGTAAAAATGGCACAGATGGAAAAAGTTTCTTTAAATTCCATTTCCTTGGACAACACTCTCAGGCACAGGATGGGATCCTTGGGGTGTCCTGTGCAGGGCCAGGAGTTGGACTCAACGATCCTGATGGTCCCTGCCAGCTCAGGATATTCCATAATATCCATTGGAAGGGAGATTTGTGAACTGTTCAGGGCATTGCCCCAGGACGCCGACGGAGCAGGCCCAGGCTGTTCCCACACTGGAATTTTGTAGCCATTGGAAGCTGTAGTTCTGATGTGTGTCAGCAGATGTGTGCTGGAGTACAGGGCTGACACCCCTGTTTGCTTCCCAGTTTTACCCGTGGCATCACAGCCTCCTGGGCTCTGCCTGGAGTGATGTGTGCAGAGAGGTCTTGGAGGGCTGAGAGCTTTTATTTCAGAGTATCCGGAGTCACAGAACCACCAGGGTTGGAAAAGCCCTCCAAGATCTTTGAGTCCAGCCATTAACCCAGACCTGCCACGTTCAGCACTAACCACGTCCCCAGGTGCCACATCCACAGATTTTTTCTAACACTTTCAGGGATAGTGATTCCACCACTGCCCTGGTCAGTGCCTGGCCACCCTTTACATGAAGGAATTTCACCAAAATCCAAGCAGAACCACCCCTGGCACAACCTGAGGCCATTTCCTCTTGTCCTGTTGTGTGTTCCCTGGGAGAGGTTTGCTGGAGGAAAACCAAGCCGCAGAGGAGCACAGCTCTAGGAGAGGGGACAGAGCAACATCTCTGGTGCTGCAGATGTCCCCAGCCCCAGCTGCAGCACGGTCACTGCTGGGAAGGCAGGGATGGTGTCCCTGGGGTTGTTCTTACAGCCACAGCACGGACATCAGGGTTTCCCTCTCCCAGTGCTGTGCCTCTGAACTGCTGCAGTGTCTAGAAACTTGTTGTAGAAGGTTGAAAAAGGACCTTTTGGGGGTGGTCTGGTCCCATCTCCCAGTGAAAGGCAGGCTGTGGCTCTGTCTAGGTGCTGGTGCACCTGCCATGTCCCCCGTGTCACCTGAACAAGGCGTGGGTGGGTCTGATGTTCTTTGGCTCCACTGTGGCTGTTTGGTGCTGCCCAGCTCTGGCACAGCTGCTCTTCCCTGTCTGTGTCCCCTCTGCCAACATTCCCAAGTCCCTCTTGCTGCCAGAGCCATCCTCTGAGCACACTACGGAGCTGGAGGGGAGAGCTGGGGCTGAGCTCTAAAGCCGTGGAATCGCAGAACATCTCTAGCCACAAGGGACCTGTAAGCTCACCAGCTCCAACCCCCTGCTCCTCACAGGACCACCTACCATTAAACCGTATGACCAAGAGCTCCTTGAACTGTGATCTCTGAAAATCCAGCACTTTCCATCACAGTGTTTCATCTCTGTGTATGAAAATGTAGATTTCCAGGACAAACGGGTCTTATCCCTCTTCTTTCTCTCTTTAACTTAATCCCTTTGTAGGCAGCCATGAGTAAACTGGAAGTAAGTGTGTTTATTTAGTGACACAGCTCTGACAGTGCTGGTTTAAACATAAAGCAGGGCTTGACTGGGATTTAACACCAATGAGCTTCCCTGTGTTTATCTCCATTCCATCCCAGAAAGAGTCAAACATTTGTTCCAGTCCAAAAATTGCTAAAGAGCACATTTATGTAAGCACTGCAGGGAAAGCCCTGGAATAACACCCGGAGCGTTGGGCCGTGGCCGAGGGGGGCAGAGCAGTGCTGGGGTTGGTGTCAGTAATTAATAGACCCCGTTAGCAATATTTAAACTGAACTAGTGACTTTTGGGGGGCACCTCTGTCTAGAAATACATGCCAAGGTACCAAAATGATTTTTCACTTTGTTGTTAGGGGATTTTTGCTTCCAAAACAAAAGCAGTGACAGGTAGGGCTGCATGGCTGAGGTGTTCATTAAAAGCAGTATTGCTGTTTCTCCAAAGTCCCCTCTGCCATGTTCATCCTGCAGAGCAGATCCTCCCTGTGCCCTTCCTCTCCTGTGCTCATTTGCATCTGTTGAAGCTGGGAATCAGGCTCCCATTGTGGTTCTGTGATGCCCAGTGCTGCTTGTGCAGCTGTTGGTAGCTGTGAGCAGCATCTGGCCCGTTTGCTGGGCTCGGGTTGGGATCGGGATCGGGAGTGGAGCCGTGTGCTCTGCTGGCAGACCAGGATCTGCAGTCCCTGCTGGCTTGGTCTGGAAGTCATTCCCAAGGCTGGATTTGGGATTGCATTATTTATACCCTTGGTTGGTTTTTTTTGAAAGACAAGCCTTTGCATTTCATAGAATCCCAGAGTGGTTTGGGTTGGAGGGACCTGAAAGCCCATCACATTCTGACCCCGCTGCCATGGCAGGGTCACCTTCCACTGGACCAGGTATTGGAGCTGCTACTACAGTACCTTGAAAAATCACATTATTTAGGTGCAAGTTCTGGTTCCTGGAGATGCCCCTGGTGTGTCCATACCAGCCAGGCTGCCAGAGGGAGGATACTGCTGGAGAATCCAGGTCAAGCCAGCGGCCGAGCCTGTGGAGCCTGGCTGCAGGCCAGGCTGGTGCAGGAGGTGCAGTGGGATAGAACTGCGTGGAATCACATTTATTCCGCTTGCAGAGGCTCAGGAGGATGTTTGGAGTAGTATTACCCTCTTTTTAAACCCCTTTCCAAATCTTGCAGTGTATCAGACATGGAGAATGTACAACATGGTTTGTGGAAAACAGATTAATGTCAGACCCCAGAGTCTGGAAAGCTCCAAAGCCCCTCTGCTGACACTGACTCAGTCCCGGTGCCGCCTCGTGAGCGTTTGCATCAGGACAAAAGATGGGAAAATGGCCGTGAGCCCAGCAGTTATTGTCAGATAAACACCACAGAGCAGGAACAAATTCCCGTATCCAGTAAAATCTTCCTCATCCACTGGCCAGTCTGTGCCACTGGGACCACCCAGCAGCCCAACATTGGCTTTTCCGTGAAGGAGGCAGCAGGGTCTGTCTCACTGGGTATGTGAAAGAATCTTTCAGGAATAATTTTGCAAAAATTGTATTTATCAGGAAATTAAAAAAATATCTCTTGATATTTCCTCTGGAGCAGCCGGCACTTCCTGTAAATACTTTCTAAATATAACATGAGGAATGATCTCAGTGTATTTAGGTAGAGGGATCTGATCCAGTTGAGATGAATTGCGTTGATTTTTGTTTTCCCTCCCCAACTGTGAGTTGTTCACGTGACTCTCTGTAACAGTTGGCAGGGATGAGTCCTCCTCTGCCAGGACTTGGAGATTTGTTCTCTGGGATGGGGGTTCAAGTTCAGATTTGCTCCTCATTAGCCAAGTCTGCTCCTCGTTCTCTGAAATCTCTCCTCAAATCACTTTTCTCTGGGATTCTGCACACACAGCCTGTATCCATGACGAGAGCATTGGCCAGACAAGGTGTGGTTTGAAGGAAGGGACTTAAACCTCTGGTTTCAAACTCAGCTGTGGATTTGTGCTGGTTTTATCTCTCAGAATGATTTTCTTAGCACTTCAAATGCATTTGGTTGGGGTTTTTTTGAGCATTCTCCTTTGACTTGGGGAGAGAATACCCAGGCAGTTGTTTATAGCGAGCTGTAAATGTCAGGAATGCTCCAGGAGTTCCTGTAAAGGATGTTCCAGAACCCAGAGGTGACGTGTTTTCTGTTCTAAACCAGTTCCCGCGTCCTTTTTCTTCCACAGAGCCTCCAGAATCAAAATCAGCTGTTGGGATACTCTTTCCCATCTCTTTCCTCACTTGTCATCCTCTTCCAAAGCCATGTCCCTGGGTGCCTCATTAAGTTGATAAACTACTGCTTTGGCTGTGGACCCCTGTAACGCTGCTGGGGCTGCCGATGGCTGGAAGCAGAGTTCATTTTTGCTCCAGCTATTCCTAAAGGTGGGATTTCGTGCTCCAGGCAGTTTCAAATGGGTTCTACTTCAAAAACCCTTTCCCTTCAGCTGAGCTGTTGAATAAACCCCAAATGGAAATCCAGCAGAGCCAAATCTCTTCAGTTCTACCCAAATTTTGATGATCTGGGGTTGGTTGTGGCCTTTGACTTCCTACTCTGAAGAGCAAGTTTGTGCCTCTGGCTTTTTCAGAATTATTTTTGCTGGTGTGACAGTGTCCTGAAGGAGTTTAGTGTTCTGCAAGATCCTAAATGATAATGGCTCATACTTCTGTAGAAAAGCAGTGGGAAGCAGCAGAGCTGCAGCAGAGCTTTGGGAGCTGTGTTGTCGTGGCAGGGACGGGATCACCAAGTCTGTTGCTAATCGTGGGATAAGTGCAGGGACTTCTTTCTGCACAAGATTTTGGGGGTTGTGTTGGATACATTTCTTCCAGAAGTCTACTCCAAATCTCTCCCCTTTCAGTTTAACCCATTCCCCCTTGTCCTTCAACTTTCTGTCCATGTAAAAAGTTGCTCTCCTTGCTTTATAAGCCCCCTATAGATGCTGGAAGGCTGCAATGAGTCTCTCCAGATCCGTCTCTTCTCAGGATGGCAGTGGTTGTATTTTCAGATTTAGATTGCAGGTGAGGTGCAGGGGCCTCTGGTGTCTTCCTCAGCTCCTTGGCAGAATGCAGGAATGGGAGCCAAGGGGGCCAAGGCACCACGCAGGAACATGGAGTTGCCTTGCTGTTGATAATGTTCTTTTTCTCCTTTCCCAGAAGAGAAGCCAAAACCAGATCCAGTATTAAAACCACCTTCTCCAGTCCTCAGACCAGAACCTACCGGGGAGAAGAAAGATCAAGCTGGGCAGACGACCGAGGCCCCCACCTCAGTGGAAACCCCACCAGAGCTTCCTCGTGCTCCGTCACCGGCCCCGGCCGCTCCGGCCACGGCCACCCCCGCGGCTGCCGCTGCCGTCACCGTGTCCAGCAAGCCCCCGCCCGCGGCTGGCCCGGAGGACAAATGTGAACTGGCCTCCCCCAAAGAGGAGGCAATGCCTGCATGCAGTGCCACACCCTGCCCGGAGGCTGCGGCCCCTCCTGCCGCGGAGGAGCCGGGTGCCGCGGTGTGCTCGGAGCCCAGCAGCGCGGTAGCATCGCCCGGGGACGCCCCGGGGCCGGCCGGGCGCCGTGCCAGCGAGGACACGAGCGGCGCCGGGGACACGGCCGGGGACACGCGGGCCGCGGCCGAGCCCGGGGCAGAGGTGGCCCCGGCGGAAGCTGCTCCATTGACTGTGGAGCCGGAGCCCCCCGAGGCGCCCCCGGCAGAGGTGGAAAGCGTGCCATCATCTCCCAGTGCTCCTCTCGCTGCTCCCTCTCCTCCTCCCAGCCCGCCTCCCAGCCCGCCGCCCCCGGCTCCTCCGGTTTCCGTTGCTGCTGTTACCACTACAACTCCTTCTCCACCTCCTCTCCCGTCTCCGAGTGCCCTCCCTGTTGTCCAGGGAGATTTAGAAGGAGAGGAGAGCACAAGAACTACTCTTAGTGAAGAGGTAAAAGATACTGAAAAGAAGGAAGAGACAGAAGCAGATGGGCAACTGGAGGAGAGCAGGGAGGCTCTGAGTGTGAACTCGAGCAAGAGTCCTGTCCCAGGTAAGCGTTGAGCTCTGTGGGCTCGTGTGGTGAACTGGAAGATGAAGGAAAGGGGCTTTCTCTTCTTCCAACAGATGTTTCTGTTTCTATCAGCAAAAGAAAAAAGCCTGGTGGTGCTGTGTGGCTGCTGTGATGGTGAAATGCTGATCTTCGTTTGCAGGGATAGAAATCCCTCCTGATTGTTCATAACTGGTCAACTGACTGGGATGCGTGTCCCAGGCTTGGGTGGGCTCAGGCTTTCATGGCAGCAGGGCTGCTGGAGGCAGAATGCAGAGCACACTGCTCTTCATGGAATCCCAGGATGGTTTGGATTAGAGGGATCTTAAATCCCATCCCGTCCCACCCCTGCCATGGGCAGGGACACCTTCCATTATCCCAGGCTTCTCCAAGCCCCATCCAGCCTGACCTTGGACACTTCCAGGGACGGGGCAGCCACAGCTCCCCGAGGTGAGCAGTCAGTCCAAGGGCCTGGATGTGGCTCTGGATTTGGGAGCCTGATGGACATTTGGACCCTGAAGCCCTTGGGATGAACCCCCTGAGCCAGCAACTTCCAGAACTGTGGGAGTGGGGTCTTCTCCAGCTGTAAAAATGTGTCACGGTGTTCCCAGGTGTGGGAAAATGAAATGGACCTTCGCACTCACCCAAACAGCTGACAGCCAGTGTCACACCCCAGTGTCACACCCCAGTGTCACCCACCAGGGTTACATCAGTGTCACCCACCAGTGTCACCTCAGTGTCACACCCCAGTGTCACCCACCAGGGTTACATCAGTGTCACCTCAGTGTCACCCCCCAGTGTCACCCCCCAGTGTCACCTCAGTGTCACCCACCAGTGTCACACCCCAGTGTCACCCTGGTGTCACACACCTCTACCTGTCCAGCCTTCATTAGTGATGCTTCTGCTTTTCCTTTGCCAAAGTCACATGTAAGCAAAATGTATAATTTACAATTTTAAGTTTAAATTTTGCAGTTTACAGTTTAAAATTCACTGAAAACTGCAATTTCTGCAACTGCCTTTTAAAACCCAGCCTGTTTCTCCAAGTGTTGTTACCTGCCTTTGGTTTCAGCCCTGTCACATCTCTGGTTTGGCACTGAATGGATGAACACTCTGTGTTTCCTATGGAAAGCTGCTTTTTTTGCAGGACTTCCTGGAGATTAAATTGTGGAAAAGAAGTTAAATGATCAATTCCTTGTATTTGCTGCTGGAGGGGTGTAATGGGGGCTGTTCTTCACACCCAGCAGTGTTAAAGCATTTCATGTGTCACATTTTCTACACCCTGTTCTGCAGTTATTTCGATTCCTTGGAACTTGGTTGAGCTTGTTCAAAGAGGACAAACAGTCAGTTGTGATTTCGATCTTGTTGGTTTCATTTTTTTAAAGTAACATTTCATATAGGGGGATTTTTCGTTTTTTCTTTGATAGATGGGAGATCTCAGGCTCTGCTCTTAAATGCACTGAAAGGCTGAGGTCGGCCCTGTTCCGTGTTTGTGTGATGCTCAGTGTGCTGATTTTAAAATCCAGTATCTACAGATGAGAAGAAAGATCCTTTCACTACACCAGCCATGAGGATATTTTTTCTTAGTCTTCTTCTATTTTTATTTCACTCAGGTCATTTTGCTGCTCTGGCACTTGTTGTTCTTTCAATCCGAGATACTTCATAACCCAAATTAATTTCCTTACAAAGGAGAGGAGAAATGCGACTCTGTAAATAAGGTTTTGCACAGGCAGGTTCCAGCTTGCAGCGTTATTGCTGGCTTTGTAATAGCCTGTAGTTTAAATTTTAAAAAAATTAACTTACAGTGTTTGGGCTTTTAATTATGCAGAAGATTAATTTTAATGCTGTAATGTCATTATGCTCCAGAGCACACATTAGCCAAGCCATTGGCTTTGGCAACAGGGAAACAAGGAGTTCTCAAGTCATGTAAAAGATGACTTGAAACTCAGATTTCTATTAAAAGCTCAGGGCTTCAAAGAAAGCACAAATCTCTCCAAGTGGTTTTTTTGTGCTTTACCCCTGATTTAATGATCCTGAACTATTCCATTTCTCTGCCAGCCTTCTTTTCAGTAATAATTTTCCAGTTCTTTCTTGGAGAGAGGAAAAGAGATTGAAATAACATCATCTGAGGCTGCCTGCTAATTCAGGAACGAGGAACAGCATGTCTGCCATATACATTGGAAAATCCAGATGCTGACCCTCAGGAGCAAGGAGAAGGGGTTATATTGTTGTGTTTTTCTTGGACTGAAGGCTGAGATTTTTTTTTTATGACTCTGGAGTTAGGATTTAACCTGGGATAAGGGAAACTTCCCAAGCACGTGCTGGTAGCTGTGAGCTCTGTGACTTTGAGCAATATTTCTTTGGGGTTTTCAGCAGAATGGTGTTTTTATTACGGAGCAGCTTGGCCACAAATCATCTCCCTGCTTTCCCTTTAAAGGGAGCCCAGCTGGGCTGACTGGGACAGTGCTGGGACCTCTCGGGATAATCTCGTTCCTGCAGCAGTTCCTCCTGCATGTCCTTTTCATAGCTATAACCTGGCCTGCCTAATTTGGGGAATGAGACCTTCATCCCTCCTCCCTGAGCTGCTGGGGCAGCCTTGCTGAGGCTCCTGGGTGGATCCCATGTTTTGCACTGGAGGTGGCAGCTTTTTGGGGATGAGCAAAGGGATTTGCCTGTTCCTGGGGTGTTTTACAGGGCACACCTTCTGTCCAACAGTCAGAGAAACCAGACTTGGATTTTTTGCTCTGTTGAGCCCTGTGGCGAGAAAGAAAACATATTCAGACCCTTGAACATCTTTATCCTGCAGCAGTTCTTTTTTTACAGCTCCACAAAATGACTTTGTCAGTGATTGCAGGGAGAGGCCGGAGCTGAGTTGATCCTGTGGGGATCCAGGGGAACCTCCGCTCTTCCTTTTTCACTGGCATTAGGTCTCCACCAGACTTCCAAGGCCAGGGGATTCTACTGGAGCACCCCTGATGTATTTTACACTGAATTCTGCCTACTCTGAACACCCTCACAGTGAAGTTGGCAGCTTTAGTGGTTCAGTCTCTGTGTCTGTGAGTCACTGGATCTTCATTCCCTGCTCATCAGCATCACTGGTTGTGCTTCCCTGTGAAATGGGTAAGATTTGGTGGGTTTCAGAGCATTAAAGCACTGAGCAGTGCAGGATGTTGGGCCCAGGGGGTGGTTTCATGCTGCTGACCGTGTTCCTGGTCTGAGCATCTGCCCACAGGGGTCACGTTCCCCGTCTTGAGGGCACACGTTGGGTTCCTGCCTCCTCAGGAATGATTGCCTGGAGTTTTTAGGACGGGCACAGCTGTTATCTGCAAGGGGCAAGAGCACGTGCTTTTAAAAGTAATTAATTCCTACTTGTCTGCTCTGCAAGGAGAAAAATAGATTATCAAGAGAGGACCTGGGCACTCCAATCTGCACTAAAAACATCACCCCGGCTGAAGTCAGCAACTACTGTTGCTTCTTATTAAATTCTGGGGTTTCTGTAGCTACAGAGGGACCAGCACGTTCCAGCGAACAAAACAGGAAAAATGGTGGTGGTGGAGTGGAATTTCTGCAGAAGAAGGTGCTACCAGGGATCTGAGGCCTTTGATGTCATCATTCTATCATGGCTATTACAAGAAGCAAAGAGGAAAATAAGAGACTGATATGTGTCCCAGGCAGAACTCCTTGGAACACAGGAAACCCAAAGAACTTCATACACACGGAATTCAAAGGGCTGTTTCTTGCAGAGCTTGTTTATGAGACATATTTCTGTATTAAGTAGCCCAGCTGTGGTGAGTCCTAGAGTTTCTGAGCTGGGGAGGCTGTAACGAGCAACTTGGGCTGTAATTGGAAATGTCTTGAAGAAATTTCTCCAGCACCAAAACCTGGAGAGGCAGAAACATAAATCAGGTGTCGCCTTTTTCTTGATTTGCTGCCATAGCCACTGGAATATATTTTCTTTTCCATGAGCTGGAAGGCGATGGTGGCTCTTTGCTTTGGTCTTTCATGGCATGTGGGATAATAAAATAAAAATACAAGAGCTGGTATTAATCTAGGCTTCACAGTTGGCACCACATCAGAGAGGAGAGGCCTCGTGTCCCGCTGGATGGGCCATGCACTCGCTGGTGGGTAAATCCTGTGGGAAGAGTTCCACTGGGGAACGTGACACAACTGCAGGAACGGGCTGAGGGAGCCTCGGGCCTGGGGAGCAGATCCCTGCAGTGGTGGGGCTCTCACTGGCACTGGTGTCTGGGATAGCCTGCGATTAAGGGTTTGTTCCTCTTTCCAGTCCTAAAGCGAATCCGTGTTGTCACTCCTGTTATCTCCATCTGTAAGCCGTGGTAAGAGCTCGGAGTGTTGGTTGGGTTTGCTGGTGTCCCTTCTCCAGAGGAAGGAAAGAGCTCGAAACAAGGTCTGGAAGTGCGAATGGTGGCAAAAATGAACCTGCATTTGGGCAGGAATTAAACTGTTGGAGAGCACATGACATTGCTCAATTTGGGGACAGGAAAATGGAAAAGAAGACTAGAAGTGTCCAGAGTTGTCCCTCTCCAAGAGCCAAACTGGACACATTACTTTGTATTTCCCTACAGCCTCACAGATGAAACTCCATCTTCACATGGATAATGCTGTTGTCCTGTTGGATTTGGGATTTGGGAAGGTTGGCACCTAAACTCACTTTGTTTTCACCTAAACTTTGTTTGGCACGTAAACCCACATCAGCGCAAATTCTCCTTTGAGCTCCTGCAGCAGAAATGTGATCTTGACAGAAAAAAGAAATCCGGTGTCTGCTATTTTAAGAGGGGGAAAAATTGAGCAACGTCTCCGGAGATCTCTGGAGATCCATCCCGGGCAGCTCCACGACACGGTCGGAGTTGCTCCAGCTGCAGAACCCCCGGGCTGAGGGAAGTCGTGGGATTTAAGGCAAGACACATTCAGGAGGCTTGGCAGGATTGCAGCCTCTACAGAGCTTTCTTTTGCCAAAAAAAGGGTGGAAAAAATGTATTCTTGAGCAGCAATAATGTTCAGCTGTCCTGACAGCTGAGGAAGGAAACACCCCGGACCTCTGCCAGCCCCAAATCCATGACCACTGAGTTTATTTCTGTGCGGTTAAAAATGAAACATTATTTTACACCGTAGATGGTTTCCATGGTTCGAGTTTGAGGGGAGTGAAATTCTGTCAGATTAAAAACTTTGGGACTGATCAGTTAAATTACGTTGCTGTGCCAATATTGAGGTTGTTGCTGTGCAGACGTAATCCTTCCTTGGAGAAACCCCTGGAAGTGTGGAAGCGACAGCACCAAACAAGAAGACTGAAACCAGCGCCTTGAAAAGTGCTCGGTTTTCACTGAATTTTAGCAGATTTTGTGATGGAGGGACCTGGGGAGCCTGGCTGAGATCTGTGCTGTGCTGAATTCCAGAAATTACTGCATGCATGGACGCGTGGTCATTCCCAGCCCTGTTTTTACCCCAGGGTAGTGGGAATAACTGGGCTGTTCGTGCCCAAGAGTCAGGAGCTGCAGTAAAGGCTGATCCTGGCTGTGTGAGACAAAGCCGTGGTGCAGTCTGGGCCTGCTTGGCCCTTTCTCTCCCCTGCTTTGAGCCCCAGGAAATTCGGGGTCTGTGCTGGGGCTCTGCCCTGCCCTTAAAGCCTCTCCATAGGGAGATGCAGCAGATGGGATGTGCAGGACTTGCAGCTTGGGAGACCTGGATGATTTTTCCAGCCATCGGTTCTGTGAATGAGCAGATATGTTTGAATATTTAAATAAGACTTTCTTTTTTTAATTAACTTTGCTTTTGGGGTGTTCAGCCTGAAGGTAAAAGTCTTTCAGCACTGGTAGCTCCTGTTGCTCTTTGGGCTGGGGCCTGGATGTGGTGGTTCCCGTGGGAATCCACAGAGTGTCTGCAGGTCCATGGTCACCCTCCAAACAGGGAACGCTCTGGAGAAGCCACTGAAGCTTGTACTTATCCTTAGGGGCAGTGGGAACACAGCAAATCCCATTTCCTCCGTGCCCTTAGGAACAGAGTTGGCTGTTATTCACTCTTCTTATTTATCTGTAGTGAAGAACCATTCAAAATTGTATTTTATTGTGATAAAGGAAGTGCACACTGGGTTTTTCCACAATATCTGCTGGAAACCAAAGGCTGGAGCTGGAAATCTGATTGCAGTAAACTTTAGTCACAAAATCAATCCCATTTACACTCTTAACTGGGCATGTGTGCCTGGGATCCGAATTTAAGCTGGGAGCAGTTGCCACAAATTAGGAGCAGATTGGATTAATGGGTTTGTCTCCTCTTAATATATTGTGTGGTTTCTTCTACTCTTTAGGGGGAAAACATGATTGGAGTAAATCAGTGCTGATCTTGGGAATATTCTGTGGTGTTTCCTTTGACTCAGTTGGCCAGGGAGTTCATTAACGGTGGAGTTATGAACCTGCTTTTAAATTGAAATATGAATCCAGCTCAGAGCAGTGCTGCAGGATTGAAGGAGTTTCGCTTTGGAAGAGATGCTGGAAATTTGGGCTTGTTCATGGTTAATATTATAACGATGTTATAATTTCTTGAGAAAAATATGTTGAGAACAACCTTCCCTCCCAGCCAGTACCTGATCTTTCCAAAAACTTGACTTCCTGAAGGTTTTTTTCCCTGCATGATCCCTGTGCTATTGGCAGTGACCTCCTTGCTACCCTGAGTGCCTTTTGGAGCTTGAATGAGGACCTTGTAAAACAATTCCTGTGTTTTAGTGTCATTCTAATGATTGTTATTACTCCATTGAAAGCAAAAGTGGTTAAATCAAGCTGAATCCTCCACAAGGCTGTGACTGCTTCATTTTCCTGTGCCTCAGACCAGCCCCTGAGGGAAACTCAGCATCCACAGCCGCCTCAGCTCCATGTCATTCAGTGTTGTAACAGATGCACGTTTGCATTGCAGCCCAAACCGCTGTAACTGCACCAAAGACCTGGAAGAAACCAAAAGACCGGACCCAAGCCACTGAGGAGGTGACAGAGGCAGAAACAGAGGTGAGAGGGAACCAAAGTCCTGCTTTACCCAAATGTAATGGTGTTCCTCTCTTGAAGTTGTACTTTAGGGCGTTGCTTTCTCGTTGTCTCACAGGATCCAGGGCAAGGTTTTGGAGAGGAACTGTGCTATTCCTCAGCATCCTTTAGATAACAGGTGTCAGTCTGTTGCCTGTTAAAGCTCTTCAGTTTTCTTTGGGTTTGCCTAATTTAGTGACTAATACAGTCACAGAATTGCAGACTGGTTTGGGTTGGAAGGGACCTTAAAGACTCATCTTGTTCCAACCCCTGCCATGGCAAGGGACACCTTCCACTGGAAGGTCTCACTAGACTTCCACCAGCCTCCAGCACTCAGGAACCTCTTCAGTGAAGGGTGAGGGAAAAGTGGGTTTGGATCCCTCAGCACTGCCCCGTTTTGGTCCCAGGCCACCATCCTCACACTGGGCAGGTTCTTCTGCACAGGGATATCATGGCAGAGGATAGTCTTCCTGATGACCAACTGATGGAGAAGCTGACAAAGGAAAATGCTGATGTTTTCAGGAAAAACCACCTCAAGAGTGATTAGATGAGTAAAGGAAACCTCCCTTGCTGCCGTTCTGGTAGGGATATTGCAGCAGGGAGCTGTGCTTAATGTCCTGGGTTATTTGGAGTTAGAATTGATCAGAAAGGGAGCAACAGAGTAAAAATGTAAAAGTTCAGACTGCCCAGTGTGTAGATAAAAGCTGAGGTTGGCCAGCTGTGATGCAGAGCAGGAGAGCAAAGGGTGTCACTGGGGCTGCACCAGCAGGTTCATCCTACACACTTTGCTCATCCTCCCCTGGAGGAGTCGTGTCTGCTGCACCACCCGGCAGTTCCACTGAGGAATTCTTCAGAGAATTCCCGTGAAAAATCTGCAAGAAGCATTTTGGGATGTGGTGCCCTCAGGTGGGGAGGCGAAAGGAGCAGGAGCCTCCTCCAGAGCATCCTCAATGAAGTTATTCCTTTGTTCAGTGCTAAGATGTGCTGGGATTTCTCCCGGGAGAAGCGTGTTCTGACGCCTCCTCGTCTGAATGCACAATCAGGCTGTGTCCTTGGAGAGCTCTAAAATTAACAGCCAGGGATACTATTAATGCTTTTTCCTGAAGCCGAGATGCTGGAATTGTGGCTGGATCTCGCATTACCTTCTGTAGTGGGATCTGCTCCAGTTGGCAGCAGGCATTTAAAGGAAGAATCCCCCAAAACAAGCACCACGTGCCCTTTACCATCCCTTTATCATGGGTGGTAGGAGAGGAGGAAAGCAGAGTTGTCTTTCCAGGCTGGGATTGCTCATGGCTTAACAGTTCCTCCATCCAATCCCGTGGAGATTTCGTGGGCAACGCTGAGTTACACCATTGATTATCAGTGGGTTATCCATGGGAGTGAGCCAATAAATCACCCAGTGGCTCGGTGGGGTGTTCCATATCCCTGTGTAAGATGCATTTGTATTCCTGCTGCTCCCAAAAATGCTGTGTGAATCCATGAAGAGCCATTCCACGTGCACTGAATTTGTCAGGGTGTTTTTAACAAAACCTCTGCTTCTGTCTGTGCTCCAGCCGAAGGAGGAGGAGGAACCTTCAGGGGACAAAGTACTTGAATCCGACCAGCAGAAAACGAGCCATGGGCCTCAGCTGGAGAGGGAACCCTCGCTCAAAGCAGTGAAAGCTGTGGAGGAGAACGGGGAGCAGGAGGCAGAGCTGGTGCGGAACGGCGCCGAGAGCGTCTCGGAGGGCGAGGGCACCGACGCCAACTCGGGCTGCACCGAGAGCTCCGGGGAGGGGCCCGTGTACCAGTACAAACCAGGTAAGTCCTGCTCCCCTCTGCCTTCCTCCTGGGAGGGCTGCTGACCCCGTGGGTCATCCCTGTGGATGTTCCCAGTGGGGCTGGAAGGGGATTCAGTGTTCACCATGTGCAGCTGTGCTGACATCTGCAACCCAACAGGCCCTGAGAGATCTTCCAGGGGGGCAAAAGGTTTGGTTTTGGTTTTGAATTTGTTTTGTCTTGCTGGTCGTGGTCAAGAGAAGAGAAAATCCCCAATTCCTTGAAATTTTTGTGCATTTGGATGTTGGCTACAGCGTGGTGGAAATGGCAGAGAGTTGATTCCTGGGTGATTGACAGCTGGAAACCATCCGAGAGATTCCATATGAACCAATATACCTCTGAAATAAGAGGTGGTTAAATAAGAAATGAAAGTGCTCATTGGGTCCTAAATACAAATATATGTGTTCATAAAGATTTAATCTCCTGAGTAAACAGTTGCCTGCAACTTCGGATTTCTAGAAGAGTAAGGAAAAGAAACAGTTTGTGGTTTTCAGTCCAGGCACTGCCCAGGTCAGTCCCCTTGATTAGGGTATAGGATATCTATAGAGTGTCTTTGTTATTTATGAAGACATAACCTTTTTGTTATTTATGAAGATTTTGTAATTTCTAGACCTGAACCTCAATTAATCCACCTTATTTGGAGAGTACTTGAGACCAACTTCTCAGCTGCTCCCAATTTTTAAGCAATTTCTTATTCAAGTGAAACTCCCTCCACATAAAATACTCTTTTTTTTAGGAGCCCAGAAATTAAAGAGTATAATAAGAATAAGGAGGGACCTGGAGAACCTGGTGGACAAGGGGCACCACCATTAAGGGATTCCGCTGAAGTGGTTATTTCTTCACCACTTTGTTCTGACAAAGACGTCAGTTGCTTTTGGTTTTTAATTCAGCAATCATATCGTGAGGGGGAAACACAGAGGCCTCTTGATAGCTCATCACACTCAGGGTACCTGACCAGCTCATTAGCCAAGCACTTCTGAAGTTAATCCATGATTCATCAGCTTGATGCAGTCAGAACAACCCCGGCTGGGTCCAGATGTCCTTTCCTTCAGCTGGAGGGGTTAGATTGATTCCTGGGAAAGCAGCACACATCAGACTTGTGCAATAGTCCTCGATTTCAGCTCCACTGTTTTTAGAAAGGGGAGTTTCTGCCTTTTGGAGGAATTGTGTGTTTGATCCCTGTCTCTCCCTGCGTTGGGGATCCTTCCTGTGATGCTGCCCAGCTGCCCTTCACATTAACACTGCTCGTTGAGAGCTTTCCAGGAGAAGGAAACTGCACATCAGCTGTTTGTTGTTGTGTCAGAGCTTTGCCATGGTAAATGACAGGTGGTGTGGCACAGCGGACAGCCCAGGAATTCCAGCCAGGATCCAGACAAACCATTTCTGCACCCCTGGATCCTGAAGCTCTGTAGAAATAAAACTGCATAAAGAGCTAAAGTTTGTAATTACTTCTGTGTATTTTCATTCCCAGTTGTTAAAACCCATCATTGGAATAAGTCCCTGCTCGTGGCCTCTGCGGGGGTGCAGATGGTGAGATCCCAGAGATCCAAAGCCAGGGGTCAGGGAGTGAAATAGAGGAATAATAAATACCTGAAGGGCTGGTAAATGCTGAGTAAGGCAGCCTGGCATGAGGGAGATCCAAAGGCAGCATCTCATACAGGTGTTTTCCTTCAGATAAAACATTTTCTTCCCTGATTCCAAACACACTGTGTGGCCAGTGCCAAAAATCCCATCTCCAGGCCACCAGAGGCTGACTTTCCTTGTACTAAAGTGGCTGTAGGTTTATGGGGTGATTTGCACCAGGCAGGGTCCTCCCCAAAAAGTCCCACGAAAAAATAGGTGGAAAGTTGTAATTCCCAGACCATGGCCTGTGGTTGTGGCTTCTCTTGTTGTCTCCAGCCTGGGCTGTTCACAGCTCCATGGTTTCACATTTTCAAAGGGTGTTTTTGTTCAATGCTCTGCTCTCCTTGAGTCCTTGTTTATGGCTCCCTTTTACATCAGACAAAGCACTTTAACTTTGGCATTTTCTGCAGAAACTGGGAATTGTCCCCATTCCACCTTATCCCACAGGAGAGTGGAAGTCAGAGTTAGGCACATGGGTTAGAACTGGAATTAGTGACCAGATCCGGGTGTGGTTGCTCTGGACCTGGCTCTACACCCCCCATTGTTTGTGTCCCTTTAATGCCACGTGAGTTGTCCTCCTCTATCCCTTCAAAATGAAAATTAAATTAAATTGAAATTTCCCAGGCTGGTGCAGCAGCCTCTTCCCTTTGGATTTACCAGAACCATGTCTGGGTGAGCAGAGGGTTTGTTTCCTGTAACTCTCAGGGACTTCTCTCCCTATAGAGCAGTGGAAGCCCCTGGACCCTGAGGGGAAGAAGCAATACGACCGGGAATTCCTGCTGGATATCCAGTTCATGCCTGCCTGCATCCAGAAGCCCGAGGGGCTGCCTCCCATCAGCGACGTGGTGCTCGACAAGGTGAGAGGAGAGCCCATAAAACAGGTACGTGCAGCGTTTTGATGCAAATAAAGATCCCTAATGCCTCATTCCTGAACCATTTCCATGCAGGCTTTTGGTGGGAATTGGGAATAGTTGGTCTCATCACAAAATTCTACAAATAGAGGTGTTGGTGCCTGATGAATGTGCACACATGATTAAAAACTGAAGCGTTTTTGATGGTCTTTATCTGGATTAAGTTATATTAAATTGTTACTAAAATTTAAAGTGAGCCAGCCATGAAGAGCTGAGGATCCAAACAAGGCTGGATGGAGAGGCAGTGGCTTCTATTAGATCAATTAATTGACCTATTAAATCAATTAAAAAGCAGAGAGAAGCTTTTGGGCAAACTGATGTTTGATCTGAAGAAGTTTCTTCACTATTTATAAGCTGATCTAATAAAAGATCTTTAAGAACTCTTCCCAGGCAGTTTTGGGATTTCTCTCCAGCCTCATCTCAGAGCTGGTTCTCTGCTGGAGGTCTGGGCTTAGTGGAACACTTGGGATTTCTGAGTGCTGACACCAAGGCCTCGTTCTGCCCTCCCTGAGAACTGGGGAGTTCCTTGGCTTTGATGGAACCACCACAGACTCACTCTTGGGGCTCAGGGATGTGGGTGATCCTTGTGTGCAGAAACATTTCCACTCTGAGTTTCATACCCAGGCAAATTGTAAAAATCAGCTTTATTCCCAAAATTATCTCACCCACCTTCTACTTTCCCATGATTGTTTCTCGCTGTTCTGTGTTTGAGCTTCCTGGGCTTAGTTGCCCGTCTCTCATGTTGGCACAAAAGCCATTGCTTTGAGGGAGTGTGGCAGTTTTGTGCTCCTGAACCAAGACAGGCCTGTGTTACCATGATTTTATCCTCCATAATTCCTGCTCAGCCTTGAAATGTTTCTGAACTCCACCTGTTTCCTCAATAGTCACCTGCAGAAGATGTATTTTAAATTAAATGCTTAGTGTAAGTGGGGATGCCTAAAACTTGAGCAGTTTGTTAAAAGCCTTGATTTGGATGTTCAATATGACCATTCTGGTTTAGCAGAGGTTGTCTGTAGATTGCATGACCTTTGGTAGCTCAGCAGCCCTGAGCAGCCCCTGTTCGTGTGCTCTGCCCCCGGCACAGGTCAATCAGCCGAAATTGCCACTGAGGACTCTGGACCCCAGGATCCTGCCACGAGGCCCTGACTTCACGCCAGCCTTTGCTGATTTTGGGAGGCAAGCCCCCGGGGGAAGAAACGTGCCTGGAAGTGTGAGTTTACCCCAACTTGCTCATTTAAAAACTGGCCTTAGCACTGATGAAGTCCCTCCTCAGGCTTTTGGGCCTCTTCGATGCTCCGGTGGTTCTGGTTTTGTCGGGATGAATGCAGGGGTGATGTTTGCTTGGCTGGCAAAACTTAGGGAAATTGGAGATGGTTGTGGATGTTTGTCACTGGTACATATTGTTGGGAAGGGTTCATCTTGTCCCCGTTGCCCTGTGTGAGAGAGTGGAAGCGTTTCCACACCCGGACCCGGCAGTCGCGTCTGCGCTCGCGCGTTCGTCGTACAACCAACCCGGCGCCAGCGTCAGCCCGGGAGGCTGCGCTGCAAACACACCAGCAGAGCAAAGAGATTCTACTAACAAACAAAACATACTCAGCACTGTGTGTTCCTGCTTTCTCTGTGCTTCCACGTGTGCCTTTGGTCACTTCATTCCTTGTTATCCCACCTTTTCCGCTGCTTTTCTTTCACTTTCCCTTCTTTTCCCTGTGTCTGGCTTTGCCCACACTCTGAAATCCCTCTGTGAGTGCCTCACTCGTGCCTCTGCCATGTCTTTCCCTGGGGCACAGGTGCCCCCAGCACGTGCCACCCCGTCAGTGCCACTGGAGGAGGATGCTGCCGCCATTAGGGGCAATCACTGATTTTCAGCTGTTGAGCTCCTTCCGCTGTGTCCATCTGGATATGTCTAACAACACAGCCGTCGTGGATCTTTCAAACCTGCTGGTTCCAGAAGAGTTCCCTGAATCAGCCCGACTTGCAAGTGTGCAGGTTTCCAGGAGTCAAACCCAGCAATTTTGGGTCAATGTAATATTTCTGGTTTGGGAGCAGCCTCGTGGCCAGTGCCTCGGTTCCGGGCTGCACATCCGTGTCTTGGAGCTGCCTCAATGCCACAGTTTCTCTTGGAGCACCACCTGGTCCACAGAACCTCGTGAGGTCCCGGTGCTCCCTGTGTCAGGACATGCAGGCTGTGCTGCGGCGCCTCCTCTCCTGTCATGTGCTGAGTGTCCCGAGCCCGTGGGCGTCCGGGTAACGCGGCTGTCGCTCTCTGTCTCTCCGCAGGCCTGCAAAGTGCAGAGCACCCCTGGATTGCCCTCTCTGGCTCGGTGCGGGCCCCCAGCATGCCCTCTCTTGGTCTCGCCTCACCCACCATTGAGGAACCTGCCGATAGGGGTAAGCCAAATCCCCCCCTCTCCCCCCAGACTTTGCACCTTTTTGTAGAGTTGCCTTTTTTCCCAACGCCCACTGTTGATAAAGAACGACTGGCAGAAAACTTTACAAAAAGGTGCAACCTTGTTTAAAAAAAAACCGAAACAAGACTTGCATTGTACCCCTCTAGGCAGTCTTCAGTGGTGGGTGGGACATCACCAGCTGAGGGCATGCTGGGACGTTGGCCTGAGCGGGATCCGCGAGGGTCTGCACTTTGCAGACCTGTGGAAAGGGGGAGAAAAGGTAAGTCCCGCTTACCCCGTTCATTTGGAGCATTCAGCACATAACATACATCTTACATTTGCGCCTTTGCAGAGCAGAGCCTCTCTTTGCCTTGTTCTGGAGGAGGGCTGGAAGGTGACGTGGTTTAACCAGCCCGTCCTCGACGCCGGCGGTTGTAGGATCAGAGGGTTCTGAGCCCCAGCAATGCCAGACGTTCCCCTCCCGTGACGCATGGCAACCCCTGTGTGTGCGCTGCCTGTCCCCAGCCATCCCACCTCTGCACAGGCCATGCCATGAACCATCAAACCACTGCCTCTTCCTTGCCCCAAATAACGTCGAGCAGCTCAGTGCTAACCGCTTCCGGCACGTTGAGAATCTTTTGTTTTGCTTCTTTGGCTTTTGTCTTTGTTTCCCTCTTTTCGCTTGAATGTGTTGTATGACTGTTTCTGGCACTAACCAATGTCACGTCAGATGGCACTGGGGTGGAATTGCACAGGGGCAGGCTCCAGCTGGGAAGGCTCTTTGGTGTAGGCAGGGATAGGTGAGCGTGGTGGGTGAGGAGGTGCAAGCTCGGAGATGTGGGGCTGGACGGGTCCGTCCCTGCAAGGGATGCGTCTGCTTTGTCCTTCCCGAGGGGTGATGGAAACTGAAATTACCTCCATTCTTGTTCCCGGAAGGCAGAACCTCTCCCACCACTGAAGATCAATTTCACCATCTGCATTCGAAGCCTCTTACAGAGGGAGAAGCACTTCCTTAATTCCTTGGATGGTTTCTAAAGCATTTCTGTGCCTTGTGGCCTGGGTGGAAGCCCCAGCTTGGGCTGTGCTGCTGTGAGTCTTTGGCTCCTCTGCAGGAGTCTTGTCCCTATGTCTTCCTGCTTCCCTTTCCCCCTCTTCCTTCAGAAGAGAGGTCATTCAGATTAATGCAGGAACACCTCGTAACGTGTCCCAGAACCATCATTATTTACAGGAAGCCAGGCCTGAGCTCAGGCACTTTAACTTGCTGTATAAATCTAGAGCCAAAAACCCCAGATCCATAGACCATTTCTGGTAAAAGTTAGATCCATCTATTATTTTATTATATCTTCAAAGGAGGATTCTGTTCAGTGACTGAAAACCTAATCATACAGTTTGAACTGAGTTTATTCACAGATATTAAAAACATACAGTCTCAAAGAAAGTCTTCGTTCTGTTGATGCCTGGAAGGTCTGGGCTCAAAGGCAGCCGGATGTGAGGAGGTGACACGTGACACACTGGTGCTCCGTGCATCCCTCAGTTTTCCAAGGGAGTCACCTCCTGCAGGGGTGGGTGTTTGCTAAGAGGGAACATTTGCATAGACCCGTGCCCGAGGAAGCTCCGTGCCCGAGGAGCGCCGGCCTCTGTGACTCCATCCCCGCGTGTTACAGCCTGGCGTGTCTGAAGGTCCTTCAGACCAGAGCTGCCTCTGTGCAGGAGATGGAGTGGCTGCAGGTCACCTCTCCTTGGCTTTGCCTCTGTTTCTGGGGAGAATGAGCCCAAAGGTTTGGGTTTTCAGGGCACGTTCCAGCCTGGCTCTGGTTACAGAGCTGTGCGCGGGCAGGAGGTGTGTGGTGAGCTCTGGCACGTGTGGCTGTGACCAGTCAGTTTTCTGTTACATCATTGTCTGGTCTTTCAGCTGGAGGAAGTCTCTTCTCTCCACGTTTGGAGCGTGGTCAGAGCCTGGGCAGCAGAACCTTGTGCAGTGGTGTGACACCAGAGGTGGTGTGTGAAGGGGGGCTGTGATCAGGCCTTGCTGTGCCAGAGCGGCGTCGATCATGGCTCAGGGTGGGAGCAGAGAGGGGTCGTAGGGAGAGATCAGTGTCTGCTTTAGGAGGGTGTCTGACACACAAAAACATCCTGAAGGCTCCCTGTTCCACTGTTGGTTCCTCAGGAGTGGTCAGCTGGTGCAGTTGTGCTACAAGTGGTTGGACGTGATGATCTTGGAGGTCTTTTCCAAGATAATGATTCTGTGAATTACAGCATTCATGGGGCTTGTGCCCCATGCAGTGTGAATAATCTGCTGGGCTATTTCTGTGCATGCCAGGGGTCTTTGTAAGCTGAGGGGAGCACACTGACACCCTGCCCCTCGGAGCCCTCTCCCAGGCGTCGCTGGGCACAGGAGCAGGTCTTGGCGTGAGGTCGTTGTCTTCTGACAACATCTTCCTCTGTTGCTGCTGTCCCATAATGAAGCCCAAACAAGAGCTCCAGCACTGCTGGTGATCCTGTTCATTTGCACACATTTACCTTGTCAAAGGCAAGTGGTTCAACTCCCTCCTGCCTTCAAGGAGGATTTTGCCTTTCAGTAACACAAACCCAGGTTTGTGGCTGATGTATGACATAAGAGGCACCAGCCAAGAGCCCTTTCCTCCTATTCATTGAAGCTCTTTGAATAACTGCAGTGATGCCTTTTTGATGCTCATTGAACCCTTTGTTGAACAAAGCAGTGTTTGAAATGGCCCATCTTCCACGAGTGGCTGCTGAGCAGATTAATTACTGCTGTGGGAAGTACCGGGTTTGATAATGGAGTTTTGCTGCATTAATTTGTACCTTGAGGTTGGACATTTGTGATAAACGAGTTCAGAAATGTGGAAGAGCGCGGGGGCAGAACAACCTCCCAACAGCACCTGGTACCTTTAGTCCTTAACCAGAAGCCCCCAGATGATGACGAGGAGCTTTGGGGGTGTCTTGTTCCCTACCATTTGTACATATGGTGAAAACCGCCCCGACTGTGGCAGGTTTTGTGCCTCATTTGTTCGGGAGGGGCATCACATTACACAGGATTGCAGAGGTGCTTGGTGCAGTTCCAAAGCACCCTGATTCCCTTTCTTGTTTGGAACCACCCAGAGTTTGTCCCACATCTGCTAGGATCCATATTTTTACAGTGCAGGAGCTGCAGTTATACTCCTTCAGTGTGTTTTACGTAATTCCCATCCCAAAATGGCTCTGTTGGAAGCAATCTCCAGTAAAACTTAACATTTCTGGCAGAGCTGCTAATTTGTCATTGCCTAAGTGCTTGGGCTGGCATGTTTGAAATACACCTGTAAGGGCTGAATTGTTCCACACCTTCGCTGTGGTGTCTGAGTTAAGCAGTTTCTGACTCCCAAGAGGCACTTTGGGCCAGTTGAGTTCGGTTCTGCCCTGCTGTAGCACCCGGAGCGCCGCCAGATCGTGTAGGCAGAGTCACCCCATCTCTCTGCTGGGAAAAGCTGCCCAGAGAAACGTGTGTGGTGTCTCCAGGTTGTGTGAGCAGCCCGGAGCAGTGTGGGGCCGGAGGGACTCGTGGTGTCCCAGCAGGACGTGCTGGTGGCCAGCGGTGCCGTCAGCGGGTGTTGGCGTTTGCCCTGGAGCGTGTTATCCAGTGTGAGCTCCACGTGGGGTATAACAAGGAATGTTTTTGTCCTAGTTGTTAAATGTTGGACCGAGGAGATCTCAGCCGGGCCAGAGGAGGGAGCCCAGGAAGATCATCACTGTGTGTGTGAAGGAGGATGTGCACCTGAAGAAGGCAGAGAACGCCTGGAAGCCGAGCCTGAAGAGGGAAAACCAAACGGAGGACCCGGAAAATGTCAAAACCCAGGTGAGAGCGTAAGCAGGCCTGAGGGTGCAGCAGCTGCACCAGGTAATGCTAATTTGTCTTCCCTCTTGTGTCAGACAGTGAAAAAGGGCAGTGGATTCCAGTTGGAATCCCAGCCCTCCCCTACCTTGATGGTATTTTTTGTATGTTTATTCTTGACCTGGAGTTTAAATGCCAGTCCTGTATATTAAGCAGAGAACACCAGACAACCTCCCACCTCTCTTCCAGGAGTGCTTTCCTACTGCTGTTTTACTGGGATATTTCTGTCTCTGTTCTAAAGCAAACAGCCCTACATTCCCAGCACAGAACTTGCTTTTCATCCCCTTTTAGACCACATTTCTGCCCTGAATCCTCACCAAGACTGAGGTTCCTCTGTGAAATCCCTCAGCTGGTCCAGCCCAGCCCAACGGTGCTGTCTGAAGCTCCCTCTGTCCTTCTCCCCCTCCTCTCCTCCATGGGACAGTTGCTCTGGGGGGAGGTGTTTGTCTGGTGGTCAAGCTTGTAATTTGTAGGATAAGTTGGGATGGTCTTGAAGGACACTGGAATTTTGGTTTTGGAACTAATGGTGGTGTTGTTGACCTCATTATCATCCTGGATAGGAAAAAATAAAGTGCCTTAAAGTGAATTTTAGGAGAGGTTGGTTACCTCTGGCTGAAGGAGGCAGAGGCCACTCTCTGTTAATTTGTGTCTCATGGATTAAACTGATATAAAGAAGAGTATTTCTGACAGGAAGGGCTTCGTGCCTCTGTTGCACTTGACAAAAGCATTTGGGCGTTTCCAAAGCTCCTCCCCTGCAGCCTTGGTCTTTGGTAGCCGAGTGAGAAGTGGGGTTGGGCTGTGCAGAAATGTGTGGTGTGTCACTCAGCTTCCCAGACATTCCTACAGGATGTCTCCATTCCCCTGTGAGAAGCATCCTGGCTCATTCCCGAAATCCCCGTGCACCGCTTGTGCCTGAACGTCAGTGTTTCTGTCACTCAGGAGCTGTTCCGCAAGGTACGAAGCATCCTGAACAAGCTGACGCCCCAGATGTTCAACCAGCTGATGAAGCAGGTGACGGACCTGACGGTGGACACGGAGGAGAGGCTGAAGGGAGTCATCGACCTGGTCTTCGAGAAGGCCATCGACGAGCCCAGCTTCTCGGTGGCCTACGCCAACATGTGCCGCTGCCTGGTGACGGTAAGAGCCCGGGAATTCCTCTGGGCAGTGCCCAGCACCACACCCCAGGGGCTGATGGGCAGCGACAGAACCTGGGGAGAGCAGAGCCAAGTGTTAGTTCTGAGTGTAAGTGAGAATAATTAAGGGGGAGTATTTGTTTGTTGGCCGTGCCCGAGGCGGAGGGATTGTGTGGAGCAGCTGTTGTGGGGAGTTGAGGACTCTTTGCTCCACCTGGTCACAAGATGTGATTTGGGAAGTTCAGAGAATCACTGGAATGGTGGGAAAGGGAACTTAAAGCTCTTCTCATTCCACCCCCTGCCATGGGCAGGGACACCTTCCACTATCCCAGGGTGCTCCAAGCCCCGTCCAGCCTGGCCTTGGACACTGCCAGGGATGGGGCAGCTTCTCTGGGCACCCTGTGCCAGGGCCTTTCCACCCTTCTGTGTCTGTCATTTCCAAGGGAGCCCAGGATGAGCTGGGCTTCACACAGATCATTCTCAGATGGTGAATTTGGGACAAAATAAGCCCCTTTTCCCCAGGTCCTTCATGACATGCAGTGAAGGAATATGGCTTAAGCCTGCAGCACAAAACAGGAGAGGTTTTGAGCAGGGGGTGTTCTTAAGGGATCCTGTGGATGGAAATGTAATCCATCCCCAGGCGGAGGTGATGTCAGCCAAGTTTGGAGTGTGACTTTAACGCAGTATAAAACTCCACTGGAAATCCTGACCTGAGGCTTCACTTTCACAGCCTTGTGGAGCTGCACAGCTCAACATGAAGAGCATAATAAATTGTTATGGATGACCCCTCCTCTGTGGAGTTTATCCCTATTTCTGCTGATGTTTTTCTCCCTTCTCACTGCAGCTGAAAGTGCCCATGGCAGACAAACCTGGGAGCACAGTAAATTTCCGTAAGTTGCTGTTAAATCGCTGCCAGAAGGAATTCGAAAAGGACAAGGCTGACGACGATGTCTTTGAAAAGAAGCAGAAAGAACTCGAAGCTGCCACCACTGTAAGTGGTGTTTTTCTCCATAAGTTCTCAGAGTTCCGTCAGAAAATGATTTCCTTTTGAGACAGCAGTTGATTTGGGGGGATTTTTGAGTTGAGACTTTCATTCTGTCACTGTGCCTGAGGATAATAAAAAATATTTGCCTTGACAGTGGGTTTATACCAGCGTCTTTCTGGGCTTTAGGAGAAAAAGAGTAAACAGTGTCTATGAACATAAAACTGTGTGTTTCAAAGAGTTCTGTGCCCTGGGAACGTGGTTTTGCAGAGCTGTTTTCCTGTTTTACAGCCAGAGGAGAAGACGCGGCTCCACGACGAGCTGGAAGAGGCCAAGGACAAAGCCCGGCGGAGATCCATCGGGAATATAAAATTCATCGGCGAGCTCTTCAAGCTGAAGATGCTGACGGAGGCCATCATGCACGACTGCGTGGTGAAGCTGCTGAAAAACCACGACGAGGAGTCCCTCGAGTGCCTTTGCCGCCTGCTCACGACCATTGGCAAGGACCTGGACTTTGAGAAGGCAAAGGTGGGGCAGGAGTGGGAGCGAGGGATGAGGCTCTCTGGGCAGGGCTGGAAAAAATGGGTGTGGGGTGTTTTTATTTGAAGATTTGTTTTTTCTTCAGGAATTTCCATATGGCATGAGGAAATCATCCACTCCTCTGTGGATGTTTCGTCATGACCTGGCCTCGCTCCCTGCTCTGTAATAGATTCTGTATCATTTTCAACAGTGTTCTCCAGTTGTTGTTTCCAAAGATTTTATCCAAACACACAGCCCAGAAATGCTCAACATTTACTTTTTCCACACTGAATGTCCCTCTCTCTTTGTAGTTCCCCAAACATGAATATTTCCAGTTGAAGGTTTATGTTACCTACAGAAGCCCCCATTTAATGTGTTGTACAGGTTAAATCTAAAACCCCCTCATTAACGGGTCCAAACCCCCGCCTGAGCCTCAGGGTGCCTTTGTTTTGTGTCATCCTTGTCTCCAGTTGTGCTGGGATGTGGCAGCTGTTCTGCAACCGCAGCGCTCCCGCATCCTCCTCCCCGATTTCCAGCAAATGTATCTGTAGCACGGAGCATTGTGCACTCCAAGAGCTTCTCTTGGCACAGACAATCTGCTGCTCCTTCACAAAGACCAGGCTTGGGATGAAAACTCAAGGGTTTTGCCAGGAATCAGTGGGACTGGGCTCTGGAAATAAACGGAGCTAATTGTGTTCAGCTGCCCGGGGCAGGGAGTTCCCTCTCCACACGCTGGATCTCGGGGATCAATCCTGAGCCTTAAGGGAAAGGAATTTCCCAGATTGTTCTGTGAGCATTGACCAAAACAGCGTGGTTTATCAGCAATCCATCCCCAGGCTGCACACCCCGTGCTGTGAACGCAGCACCAGGCACGGCACCCGCCTGGGATTCGGTTTCTCCGTGTGCTTTGGGAAGAAAACCAGTTCTGACTTCCAAGCTGAGGTCAGGCTGGATGAGGCCTGGATGCTGTTTTGGTCTTTTTGAACACTGTAAAAGCCAAATTTTGGTGCTCTGCTGGTCCTGCACAGGGCATGGTGGGACATGGAGCGAGGGAGCGATTCCAGATGCCTCTGTCCTGTCTTTGGAATTGGTTATTTCTATCAAGACTGAGAGAATCCTGAATGGGGTAGACATTGTATTACATGTTTTTATTGAAGCTGAACTGTTAGTCATAGTTTAATTAAAACTTCTGAACAAAGTCCATTGGTAATATTTCCCCATCATCTAACTTTGGAAACATTTGCTCCCAGAGCTGGAACTTTCCAAGGCAAGGCCAGACACAAATTTTAATGGGCTTTTTCTTGTTTGTTTAACTACAAGGACAAGGGTTTAGCTCGTTTTTAGTGAAGAGAATGGGAAACACTGGGTAAAAGTGCCCTGAAACTCGTTTGAAACAACCAGAGACCCTGTTTTGAGAAAAAGGATTTTTAGAGCTTGGTGAACCAAATTTAGACCTAACAGGAGCTTCTCTGCTGATCCCAATTCATGTCTTAGTGTGAACCTATTGGGATTCAACCACGTCACGGTTTTCTGGATGAGAAGGAGTTTGTGGGTTTTTTTCCCACTCCGAGCCCATAGAACTGTTCTTGTGGAGAGACCCAGAGCTGCTGCTCAGCCTGGCCTGGCTCAGACAGCTCAGGGGGGTAAACCATGGAATGATGTGTCTTAGGCTGGTTTTGTACCCATTTTGTTTCCTGAGCCAGTTTTTCTTGGGCTGAGGTGAACACACAGCTGACTTGAGGAGGGGAAGCTCAGATTGAGATGTATTTTCAATGGATGTAATGTTTATTATGTACATGCAGAGGGTGTAGATTGTTTGAGTAATTGAAAACCCAGAGAAAGTGTGTGCCTGCACACTTGTGCCTCATTTCCTGCACAGGCTGCCCTGTGCACCCTCAAATCCATCCTGGAGGAGTGTACAAGACCCAGCACTCACCTCTCTGGGGCACAGCCCTGTGTCCCCTGATGTTTCTGGCACAGGAATGCAGGTCCCGCTGGGCCCCTCGAGGGAGTGTTTTCATTTTTCTCCACAACACACTGATGATGATGTTTTTCTTGTCTAGCCCCGCATGGACCAGTATTTTAATCAGATGGAGAAGATTGTGAAAGAGAGGAAAACCTCCTCAAGGATTCGGTTCATGCTTCAGGATGTAATAGACCTAAGGCTGGTAGGTCCCAAATCCAGTGAGGAAAAGCTTGAAATCATGGAAAGCGCAGAATGGTTTGGGTTGGGAAGGACCTTAAGGATCATCTCATTCCACCCCCTGCCGTGGGCAGGGACACCTTCCACCATCCCAGGGTGCTCCAAGCCCCGTCCAACCTGGCCTTGGACATTTCCAGGGATGAGGCGGCCACGGCTTCTGTGGGCACCCTGTGCCAGGGCCTTCCCACCCTCACAGCCAGGAATTTCTTCCCAATATCCCATCTGATCCTGCCCTCTGGCAGTGGGAAGCCATTCCACCTTGTCCAAAGTCCCTCTCCAGCTCTCCTAGAGCCCCTTTAGGCCCTGGAAGGAGCTGTGAGGTCTCCCTGAGCTTTCTCCTCTCCAGGTGAACACTCCCAGCTTTCATGCCAGTCTGTTGTGTTCCCTTCCATATCCAGGCTGGATAAGCTCTCATGCAAGAGCAGGGATTCACAGCTGAAGTGGGATGTGAGGGGGAGATCTGTTCCCCTTCTCCCCAAAGTCTGGCTGTTAAAAGCCAGGAAATGTCTCCACGTTGTCCTGCTGCTGTGGTCAGTAATGTGTGGTGCAGGGGGTCCCCTCGCTGTGCAGGTGAAGATGTGACCATGGGTGGAACAAACCTTCCCAGCATCTGTAATTTGCCCCCCAGGGGAGCTGGTTTGGGTTGTGTGGAGGCTGAAGTCACTGTTTTGGCTGCAGGTAGATAATTACCCCGAGAGCTGTAATGAGCCTGCAGCAAGATAAGGGACAGTGTGGTCATTCCAGGGCTGGAAGGGTCTGGGCAGAGCACGGCTGAAAAGACACATCAAGCAGGAAAAGTGTTTTTGGAGTGACAGCTGCCCCTCTCTGCAGGATTCCTGTCTCAGCCATCACCATTCCTGGAGTGGCAAAGCACTGTCTCCACTTAAAATCAGTCACTTCTTGCTATTTTTATTTTCAAGGTTTCATTTTTTCCCCTCAAGCTTGGAGGAAAGGCTCCCACCAAGAGTGTCAGTCATAAACAGAGAGTGACAGCAGCTCTTCTCTTTGCTCTGAGCCTTGAAAGAGTGGGAAGCTGGGGTTAACATGTCTTGAGCTCAGTCAGGTCTCCACTGCAGTCTCTGTACCTGGGTACAGGGCTCTGCTCTGAGGTGCTGGGATAACCATGTCCACACCATGCCCCAGCTCCACAGGATTTTCTGTGGCCCCTCTAAGGCATGACAGGGGTGGGAGGATGAGGCCTCGTTCCCAATGTTGAAATTCCCCATGTTTGATGCTCCCCTGGAAGTTTCCCTGAGCACGTGTTTGTGTTTTTTGCTTCTTCCCCAGTGCAACTGGGTGTCACGGAGAGCAGACCAGGGCCCCAAGACCATCGAGCAGATCCATAAAGAAGCCAAGATTGAAGAGCAGGAAGAACAGAGGAAGGTGCAACAACTCATGACCAAAGACAAGAGGAGACCGGGTAAAGTAAAAGCCAAGTTGGCTGCTCCTTTCAGTCATTTCACATCCAGTGGCCTTCGAGGGAATCCCACATAAAAGGAAAAAATCTGTGGGTTTTTTTCCTAAGTGTAATGAGCAAAGGGAATTGGGGCCTGATTATGGCAGAGGCTGGAAAAGGAACAGATTTGCCATGGATTGGCTGTGGGGATTTTCAGGGGCAGATCCCATGGGTGAAAACAACCAACCACAGGCCAACAGTGCTTAAGTTTTCCATTCATGCAAACCATTTTTGATTTTGTGACAGGCTGCCAGAAATCTGTTCTAACAAGTTTCTACTTAGGAGTCAGATTTGCTGTCCATTCTCATACACTGCAGAGTCTCATTTCAAGGGAAAAACATCTCATTTCAGGAGTAACCTTGTTGTCTTAGCTGTTAAAGTCGTGAGGTGCTGACTCTGCATGAGGGAGTGTCTTGGCATCACCTTAAACTGCTCCTGGCCCTCAGGGCACTACCTGAAGATGGATTTGGAGTGACTGGGAAAATGAAGATTGGGACAGAGCAGGGCAAGGAGAAAGTAATTTTGGGGATTCTTTAATACTAAGGATTGTCAAATGAAAGTGCTTTGAAAACGGGGCATAAAGAAAATCCATGTAGACTTTAATGATCCTAAAAGTGACACCAGGGGAAGAGGAGGAACCTGGGAGTGCCTGAGGGGCTCCGTGTCAGACCAGCCAAGCGCTGCAGGAGTGTGTGGGGGAGTGAGGCTGTGGTCAGGGAAGGCATCTCACTTGCTCCCTCTGTGAGCTTGTGAACGTGTGGCACCCGCAGGAATGCAGAGGAATCCAGCCAGGAACCATCCTTTCCAAAAGCAGCCCTTGGAAGGAGTGAGAGCTTCTGTCCAGGCTGTTTGTGAGAACACAGGCAGGCAGGCTGGCTGTGTCGTGGCAGTGGGAAGGACGTTGCTGAGCAGGACCCTGCTGGCAGAGCAGCAGGAGCTGAGGGGTGTTCTGTTTGTCACCCTCAGGTGTCCCACGGGTCGATGAAGGCGGCTGGAACACTGTGCAGGGGGCAAAGAACAGCAGAGTGCTGGACCCCACCAAGTTCCTTAAAATCACCAAGGTAGGTGCCAGCACAAGGCTCCTTCAGGGCAATAAAACATCTGTCAGTCCAGGAAGGACTGGGACGGTGTGTACAGCTCAAAACTTGGGGTGAGGACATTTTAAATCCTCAGAGTTAGTACTTTGTGTAAATAAAGCTCCATTATCTTCTGGATGTGTTGTTTTGTCCTGAGGGAAAGGAGTGTGCCCTTTCTCTCTCAGGTTCACAGTGTCCTTTTAGTAATCCAGAAGCTCTCATTTTGTTCAGTGATGAAAACGTGAGTCAGGGTATTGTGTGACATGGAGATGCAGCACAGCACCCATGTTTGGTGTGTCTCAGACACATCACTTGGGGGTTTCAAACACCTGCTGGGAATCCTTGGCTACTTGAGTTCTTGAGACCCTATTCTGATGCTGCTCCTCAGTAAAACAGGGAGGCCACATCCACTTTGACGTGTCACAAACTGCAGCACTCCAGACTTGGAGGCTCCAGTAGAATGGCAAGAGCTGTGTCTGCCTTTAGAGGTTTCTCGACTTGGTGGCGTGGTTGCATCCCCCAGTATGTGATAAACTTTCGTGTTCATCCTCCAGATGAGCAGCTTCCTGTTATTTCACCATTAGAATGGTGGATTTGGGTCAGTTTTCCAGGCTGCATGTTGGGCAAGTTGGAAATTTCACTTTTTTTAAACTTCAGAACAGCTCTGGGTTTTCTTGCCAAGGAAAAGTCTGGCCTTCACATAAATCAGTGACTCCTAAATATTCCCTTCTCCCACTTAATGTCACTCTCCCTGAATTTTTACACTCAGTCCCTGGATTCTTGGAGAGCTGTAAAGCAGGACCTTTTTCACCTTCCTGAGCTTCAGAATTCCCAATAAAAAGAAGCTCCTGCTCACTGTGAATGTCTCTCACTGACATTTGGAAGAGGCTCTTTGTGATGACCTTTGTTGTTTGTGTCCTCTGTCTTAGGCCACGGTTTGGTCTTCCAAAAATGTGTTAAAGTGTATTTTGGTGTTCACAGGACTGGGATTATTGCCAAAAAATCTCCCATTTATCATTAAACTGTACGATTTGCCCTTGTAATGGTACGTCCTGGTGTGTTTTACAGCCCACAATAGATGAGAAGATTCAGCTCGTGCCTAAAGCCCAGTTGGGCAGCTGGGGGAAGGGCAGCAGTGGTGGAGCCAAGGCAAGCGAGATGGGTAAGTCAGGATGGAGTCAAAGTCACCCTCGGCTTTGCTGCCAAAGAGCAGGTTTGGGTGGGGTTCACAGAACCACGGAATGTCCTGAGCTGGAAGGGACCCACAAGGATCAGAGTCCCACCCCTGGCCCTGCACAGACACCCCAAAATCCCACCCTGGGCATCCCTGGCAGCGCTGTCCAAATGCTCCTGGAGCTCTGGCAGCCTCGGGGCCGTGCCCATTCCCTGGGGAGCCTGGGCAGTGCCCAGCACTCTCTGGGGAAGAACCTTTCCTGATATCTGACCTAAACCCCCCTGACACAGCTCCAGCTGCTCCCTGGGTGCTGCCCCTGCTCATAGAGCAGAGCTCAGAGCTGCTCCTCGGGAGGAGCTGCAGCCCCCAGTGAGGGCTCCCCTCAGCCC
>VWZT01009833.1:155348-181549 GCA_013397055.1 Pachycephala philippinensis
ACAAGAAGGGCTGCAGTGGGGCAGGAGCAGCCTTTTCCCTGCAGTTCTCTCCCCATGGCTCCGGAACAGCTCCGGCTGAACTGCTCGGTGATGCCGAGGTATCGGCAGCTCCTGACCTTGTTGCTCTGCTCTGTGTTGTCTCCACCATCTCCAGACTCCTTGCGACCAAGTGCCACAAGTCTGAACAGATTTTCTGCCCTGCAGCCTCCAGTCTCCCCAGTATCTGCCTCATCTGCATCTTCAGAACTAGAATCTCGCAGGGCCTTAACGAGGTGAGTGTCACTCCATCGCTCTTCCCTGCTGCACTTTGCACCCCCAGCACTCGGAAAGAAGAGAATTCCTTGCCTTTCCAGGAATGGCTGGGTCCTTTTCCCCTCTGAGTTAGCTTCAAACACACCTGTATTTTATAATACCATAGGAGAGAGAGGTGGAATTAATTTTTAAAGCCATTTTGATGAATGTTTTAGTTTCCACTTCACCCTTCAGCTAAGGGTAGTTGTGTTTAACAGATTAAAAACTCTTCAGATAAAATTTAGTGATAAATAGGTTGGATTTAATGGCTGTGAATTCAGCCAGGTCAGTAGGTTTATTTATCCAGAAAAACACACCTAAAACCTGGCAGAAATGCAGCATAAAACAGTGTCTGACCCTTCCCAGCAGGTGTGACCTGCCCGTGCTCCCACATCCCACAAAGAGCTGCAGAGCTTCTCTCTCACTCCAATTCCTTCAGGGCTGCAGCCATTCCAGCTTGGAGCATGAAACACGTAGTAACCCTCAATAATTTATTAACTCTAGACATGGTTTATAAATGTACAGTTCATTTAAAATGTCACTGGATCTTCCTTCCAGTGCACATGAGCTGCTGAAGTGTTTTCCAGGGTTGTGCCTCTAACGTTTACCCTCCTATTTCAAGTAAAGCTTGGGCTTACCTGGAAATTACTCCGTTTTCGTATTGTTTTGCCCATCTTACTGATTAACACAATAATTAATAGGACAGATCGTTGTCACGAGTTGCTGGGAGCCTTCACTGTTGGGGAGGTATTTTTCAATAAATTGGTAAAAAATACAACTCTTATGGAATCACAGAATGGTTTGGGTTGGAGAGACTTTAAAGCACCCGTTCCCACCCCCCATCATGGGCAGGGACACCTTCCACTGTCCCAGGGTGCTCCAAGCCCTGTCCAGCCTGGCCTTGGACACTGCCAGGGATCCAAGGGCAGCCACAGCTTCTCTGGGCACCCTGTGCCAGGGCCTCCCCACCTTCACAGGGAGGGATTTCTTTGTAACATCTAATCTAAAGCTCTCACACCATTTCAAAGTGAAACAGAGTCCTTGTGTTATAGAATTCACTATTCCATGTATAAAATGGGTGCTGTAGAGCACTGCCTTTCCATGTGCTCTCTAGGAGACGTTGGTTCTGCCTGTCCACTCTGGGTATTTGTGTTTGTGCATCCCTGAATCTGAGTTAATTTTGGTTGTTTTAGAAATGGAGTCAGCAATCCTGCGGGGTTTGGGGGGTGGTTTTTCCTGCAGTGAGGCCCTCGAGTTCCTTCTCTAACCTCTGAGCGTGTTTGTGTTCGGCAGTCGCGGGAGCACAGGCAGGGAGAAGAACGACAAACCTCTGCCACCTTCCCTGTCGCGGCCCAACACCTTCCTCCGGGGCAGCAGCAGCAAGGAGCTGCTGCTGGACAACCAGGCCCAGGAGGAGCAGCGCAGGGAGATGCTGGAGACGGTGAAGCAGCTGACGGGAGGCATGGAGATGGACAGGAACAGCACTGAGGCCGAGAGGAACAAAGCCAAGGAATCTGGTGAGGGCTCCTCTGCGCCTGGGGAATCCTGCTGGGTGTGTGGAGAGGCACAAGGGAGGATCTGTCAGGAGCAGTGCCAGGTGTCTGTGCAGGGCACGGTCAGGCTGCTGCAGCTGTGGTGCCCCTCCCAGAGCTGGGTGCCACAGCTGAGTCAGGCCTGGCCTCATCCCTCGCCAGCTCCCCTGTGGGATCCAGCGGAGCTGAGAGGCTGCAGGTGCCAGCACAGCACCACCCCATGGCACTGCCTTGCCTCTTCTGGCCTGTCTCTGTCCCACTGGTGTCTGGGCACAAAGTCCCCCAAGTCAGTGTCAGTTCTTCAGGAATGCTTTTTCAGTGCCCATATCTACCCTTTCCAAACATTCCCCAGGGCCAGGGCAGGGATTTGGGTTTGGGACAGATGGTGCACAGCAGCTTTTTAGCACCGTGTTGTTGCCAGTGTTCCTTCCGAGCCAGCCCTGGTGCAGAGGGACAGTGGCACCCACCAAGGTGACTCGTCTGTCACCTTGTCAGTCCTGCAGCTCCTGCTTTTCCCTCCTGCCAGCCTGGGCTGGTTTGTTAGTGGCAAAATGTGGACTCTTAGGGTGATGTTCCCTGTGGACAGAACCTTTATAGTAAGGACAGCATTCAGCTCCTTCCCTGGGAAGCGTCTGGAAACTGCTGCAGAGAGAAACACCTTGACTGCCACAGCACAGCACAGGCTTATCCTGAAGCTTTGGGACGTTGTAGACAATCCATGGGGACCAGGGTTTTGGGATGTGATCAGGAGATTGCCTTGGGCTGCTGCCCATCACAGTCAGCGTATTTTAACTTCACTGCAACAGCTCCCATTTAGTTATTTAATGTTGGTGGAGAGCTTTGAAGGTGTTCGACCTGTGCCACTGCCAGCTGTGATCCTGCAAGGTCAAGTTACAGAAATACTGGGAGTTCGTATGGGGGAAAAGTAGCCAGGAAGGAATCACAGAATCCCAGAATGGTTTGAGTTGGAAGGAACCTTAAACTCATCCAGTTCCACCCCCCTGCCGTGGCCAGGGACACCTTCCACCTATCCCAGGTTGCTCCAAGCCCCATCAAAGATCTACCCTGTGCCTGAGGATGGGACAGGGGACACACCTGCTCTAGTGACTTCTGTTCTCAGAATGTCATCTCTAAAATGCTGATTTTCCTTTTCCAAATATTTCGTTTTGTTGTATTTCCACCAGCCAAGCCAGAAGCTCCCCCAGCTCCAGTGCAAGAAAAGCCTTCACTATCAGAAGAGGAAATAGAGAGAAAATGCAAATCTATCATTGATGAGTTCTTGCATATTAATGATTTTAAGGTAAGCAAGATGAAAACCTCACTTAACAGAAAGCTCTGAGGGTATGGAGTGCTTTCTTTCCAGGATCTGTCTCTGTGAGCACGCAGCCCACACAGAGGCAGTGGGGCGGGGCAGAATCCAGGCAGCAGCAGCAGCTCCAGGAGCAGTTTCAGGACAGTTGTCTCCCAAGCTTGTTTTCTGCCCTGCTGGTCATAGGAAAATAGCCCAGCCTGTGCGTTTTAAGTAGCAAGATGGATGTGTATCTGTCATGAATCACTGAGCAGCTCCATAATACCAGCAATTTTGGAAGCAGAAAAGCTAGTGGGAAAATAAACAGAGGTTTTCATTTAGTTATCAAAGCATGTGCTGTTCTGATCTGGAGGCAGATAAAGCAATACTAAATATTGAACAAACTACTCCAGAGGATTTTTAATAAACATTGGAAATTACTGAGCAGCTGTCATCACTTCCTAGTTAAAAGGTTGAAATTTTGTTTCCCTTGTAAATGGGTTTTTAGCTCGTCCAGGGAGTTTGCAAGAAGTGTTACATTGGCTATGAAGCCGCTCCATTTGATCTTTCACTGAAATAAATTTTAAAACCTGCCAAGTTTGAAATGGCAGCACTTGGCAGTTGCTGGTTTGGCACCCTAAAAGCAGAGTTGCTGCTTCCATTTTCTTGGGCTTCCAATTAATAATTGGAAAAAGGAATGTTCTCATGATGGATTGTTTAGGGTTCACATCTAGTTATTGGGATAAATTATTAAATACTTGGTTTGGAGAGGAAAAACCTTGCTCTGATTGGCAGCGGGCTGGCCTGGGACCCAGGGGCTGGTGAGCCAAGGAGTCTCCACTCCTTTTTCTTCTCGTGATGGACTCCAGAGGCTCCCCCTGGATGCCTGGGATGAAGGGGCCACTTCGGTTCCCTGTTTGCAAATACAGCAGCATATTTTTGTGGCTGGCTGGAAATGGAGCTGAATTGCATTAGACAGGGCAGAGCTGGTTGAAAGTCCATGGAATCAAGGCAGCTTGTTTGCATCATGAATTACTTGCTACTGGGGAATTCTTGCTACTTGGGAATTCTGAATTTTGCTCGTCAGGTGCAGGAAAGCTTTGACTAGCTCTGCTTAAACTCCTGCAGCCACCCGTGAGTGAGTTCCTGCTGTGTAGAGCAGAGGACCGGCCCTTTGCAGGTGTTTGACCTCAGAGTTTGACCTGACCATGAACTCACACTGCTGAGCTGTGACTCTGGTGGCAGCAGGGTCGGCCAGCAGGGCTCCCTGGGTGTCCCGGGACACCGGGATCCTTCTGACGAGCTCCGACCCGAGCGCACGGGCCGGGACCGCTGGGCTCCTGACTGCAGAAAAAAGCCTTTCAGGGCCTGAGGAAACACATCTGGGGCTGCCACGTCTGGTAACTCAAGGCATAACCAGTCACAGAGCAGGTGCGTGTGGTCAGGAAGGCCACTGAGATCCATGGGCTGGACCCAGAAGGTCACTGGAAGGTCCTTGTGATGGCAGTGGAGATTTTTGATGTGGGACTTTGAGAGCTGCTCTCAAAGTCTCTGACTGTCTCCTTTGTTTAGGTTGCAAAATGCACAAGTCAGAAAGTAGGAGCTTTAGAAAGGGGAAATCTTCCTCCAAGTGCTCCCCAACTATTTTCTGCTTCTTGATGGGCTGTGGGTTTGTAACACGGGCATTTGTGCCAGGTCAGATCAGTAACAAGTCTAACCTGATAGCCTCTTTTTGACTTGGCTTGATGTTTGATGCAGTAATAGGTGTTTTGGTGGCATCCAGAAGACAACTCCTGCCATTTCACCAAGCAGCCCTGGAATGTGATTGTGTGTTTTTAAAATTGTTACCTGAGTGGTATAAATTCCATTATTGCTATTACTGTTGGTTTTGTTATTATTATGTGATGAGGTTCCACAGCATCATTCAGCATTTTGCCTGGCAGCCTCACTAAATGCTCATTTCACCAAAAATCCCCAGCGTTACGGTAGGAAATACTCTCGTGCCCCGTTTTTGGCTGCTTTTCAGTTGAGGGGTGACTGATGTGTGTCATTCCACAGGAGGCCATGCAGTGCGTGGAGGAGCTGAGTGCCCAGAACCTGCTGCCCGTGTTCGTGCGCGTGGGAGTGGAGTCGACGCTGGAGCGGAGTCAGATCACCAGGGATCACATGGGCCAGTTGTTACATCAGCTGGTGCAGTCGGCAAAGCTGAGCAAGCAGGATTTCTTCAAGGGGTTGGTATTCTGCACAGAGAATCCACAGAGTGTTTTCTTCAGTGTTTCTTGCAAATGGATACTGTGCTGCAGAGAAATGATCTCCCACCTTGTTTTGGTATCCTGCCCTCTCCACACATTCTTTTGTAAGGACTGTATCATCTGAGTGTATTTATAAGGAATATTATTATTGTAATATATTTTAAAGCATTTCAGATGCTTTAGTGAACGTAAATATGTTCGTATTTATATCAGCTTTTATTTCGAAGCAGATCTGTAGGTGTCTGTTTAAATGTGTGTGTTCAGATCCCTGTTCTGTGCTGCATTTCTCCCTGTTTGCCTTTTGCAAAGCCCTGAATGTAATTGGAAGGGGAGGAAGTCAGAATCCATCACACAACATTAGTACCTGGGAGCTCCTGTGCATCCACAGAACCTCAGCCACTCTCCCACTGGGAAAAAGGCTTCACCCACACAATGCCATTTCTCAGGACACCTCACCTGGGGCAGCCAAATCCTCGAGGGGCTGAGGAGGAGAACGTCCAGCAGATAGGTTGGACCTGCCTCAAGAGACCTGAGTTTCAGCTGCTGGCTCATTTCAGCTCCCTGAGTTTTGTGTTCCCAGCCTGGTGCCCAGTCCTAAAACAATCCATGTTCCCAGGGAGGTCCCTTGTGGCACTCGGTCCTCGCTGAAGTGTAGAGCAGGAGGGATAGAACAGGGATAGCCACAAATGCAGCAGTGAAGGAGCAGATGAAGTAACTCTTTGGATACTGAGTTTCTGAGGAGTTGGCTCTGTCTGGCTGCTTTAATTTGAATCCCTGTCATTGTGGTACCACTGACCACTCCAACGGGGAATTCCCTGCACCCCTGTCTGTCCCTGGGTTCCATCCAGCTCACAGGAAAGGTTTAGGCAGCCTGAGCTCAAAACCGTATGGAACAGCTGAAAAAATCTATATCCACAAGGAGAACACTTGTGTCCACATGGCACTGATGGCCAGAGGGACTCATTTGAGGTGATACGTATCCAAAATGTACTGGGATTAAAGCTGTTCTGAAGTTTCCTGGAGTTTGGATAAGTGGATCTTGATGAAATATTGGGATCTGTGGTCTGAATGTGGCATAAACAATGTGGGCATAAACAACATGAAACAGCTCCTGAAGATGATGGAAAGGACAAGCTCCTGAAGATGATGGAAAGGACAAGTGGTGTTCAGTGGGTGCTGAGGAGAACACCAGAAACCACGTCACTTACTGGCACAGGAGAAATGACCATGTAATGAGGGATCACAGGATGAACACTGCTTCCAGCCCACGTCTGGGAGATGCACAACAGGAAAACCAATTTCTGGCAGAAAGGCTGGAGGAGCAGCAGGGGATGCAAAGAACAAAGCAGAGGAGGTGGTTTCTGGTTTGAAACACGAGAGAAAATGTGCATTTATAATCACTAAACAGGACACTGGACTTCTCAAGGTTTTCGGGGAGAAACGAACCACGATCGAAACTGGCAGTAGAGCAGAAAAATTACCATCTACCAGGCGTGGGAAGTGAAGCCACCTGCAAGGATTTCATGGGAAAGAGGAGTTTTGAGCCATTCTGGAAAGTGTAGCATTGGGGAGCAGTCCTATAATTCCTGCCGCAGATAGAAACCCCTCTCTGCTAACTGGGCTCTTACTTACAGACATTTCACTGCTTACCCTACATTTAGAATTCTGTTAGGATTAACCCCCTTCTCTAAATGTTTGGGTATTTTTAAGAAAGTTTAATTTACTCGAGGTTTTATATTTGTAGACAAAAATGCTTTTTAGTTTTATAGGTGTTAATATTTAGCAAATGATTTGGTACTGGGATATAAGAATTATTATATATTGAGGTTTCCTGGATCTATCTGTTGGATCTACAAAAGGTGGTGTCTCTTCCACATGCTCTTCATGTTAATGCATGGAGAAATTCAGTCCTGGCAGTTTGGAAGTACCAAAAGCTTAAAATGGCAGTAGGGTCTTTGTTACCTTTGTGATTCTCCTCATTCCTCTCTCTCTTCACTCCTTTTTTATGTTACAAAACATTTTTAAAGTGCAGATTTCTTTGCAGGAAACGTCTCCAATTAAATTTTATTTAATACTTGATGTTCTTCCTTCTTCTAAAGCTTTTCTGAAACCTTGGAGATGGCGGATGACATGGCCATAGATATACCCCATATCTGGTTGTACCTGGCTGAGCTGGTGACCCCCATGTTAAAAGAAGGAGGAATCTCTATGAGAGAACTTATACAGTAAGTGATGCTTTCCCAGCTGTGCCTGCAGCGCTTTCCCAGCAGTCGGTGAAGGATGAGCAGTGCTGGAGGCTCAGCTCCCTGCAGGAGCAGATGGAAAGCTTGTTGCACGTCCTTGGGGGCCACACCGGTCTGGGAGCTCTGCTGGGAAGGGAGCTCGGTGTTTGCACCCTTGGAGAAGGGTTTTATCCATAAGCCCGCTGTTTGTTTCAGCCGAGCTTAAAAACAGCCCAGTGCTGTAGAGTGGAGTCCTTTGGGAGCACCGAGGCTCTGGGAATTACACTTGTAGAGAGTGAGGTATTGCAGAGGGGCCTGTGTGGCTCAGAGTGGTAACTGAAGGAGGGCAGGGTTAGGTGGGATATTTGGAATAAATTCCTCCCTGGGAGGGTGGGGAGGCCCTGACACAGGGTGCCCAGAGCAGCTGTGGCTGCCCCATCCCTGGCAGTGCCCAAGGCCAGGCTGGACAGGGCTTCGAGCAACCTGGGACAGTGGAAGGCATCCCTGCCCAAACTATGGGATTCTGTGTCTCTGCCACCTGGGCATTTCCTTGAGTAGGCACAAAACCTTGCCTGCAAGACCAGAAACCATCTCCCAGAGCAGAATTCCTGTATTTTCTCTATGTCCTTACGTATTTGGGGATTAACTGGAAGCCAATGGAATGGTTCCTATTTCTATTACCAGTATATTAAGAAAATACCAGTGTTTTCCCTCTACCCAAATACAGCATCCCACAAAAATGAGTGGATTTGCCATTAAATATAACATATTTTTTGATGTAAAATTCAAGTGTTTGTAATTAGCTCTGTTGTGACAAGTCACTGCATCACTAAATGTTTTATCAGCAGTGCTGAATTAATCAAATCCTTCTTCCATGGCAGAAGTTAAAGGTGATTTCCTGCCTCAGTTTGATCACTACCCCTTGCTTTGCATTCCAAATACAAATTACAAAGAAAAAACACCTGGTTTTCTTTCATTCTAGAGAATTTAGCAAACCCTTGCTTCCTGTGGGAAGAGCCGGCGTCTTGCTTGCTGAAATCTTGCACCTTCTATGCAAACAAATGGTGAGTGCCCAGGTGCTCCTGTCCTCCGGAGGGAGGAGTGGATGCAGCGCTCGTGTTCATGCATGAAACCTACACCGTTCCCACGTGAGGACGTTTAGGGATGGGCCAGCCAGTCCAGATAACTTAGGAAACCTGCCTCGCACCCCCAGTTTCCAACCAAGCCTTACGAGGTTCCAAAAAGTTGAGTTAACTTTTTGTTTTCTCATCACTTTTCCCTTTTGCAGGTACCTTTGCACCTGGCTTCTCCCAGAAGCTAAGAGTGCTGAAATACTGCAAGAGGGACATGCTCAAGGGATTTCTGGGCTGACCAGAAGCAGCAAGTGCCGGGAATCTTGCGAGAGAGCTGTTCTTGCAGACCGGAGAGGTTCTCAGGGTTCGGATAAGCTTCCGATGGCCTCAGACTGCTGGGTGCTTATCCAAACTAAACCTGCCGACTCTTGAGGTTCACCCAGCACTGGGGTAGTGACACCTCCTCACCCCGTGACTCCGAGAGCTCTCTTTCACACCTCACAGCTGCGTGTCCAACCAGTTTGGTGGTTTCCCTATAACTTGTCTCCATTTTTGTCTTTTTTTTTTTTTTTAATCCAGCTAAATCCTGCACTTTGGGTAGTGTCTATTTCCAACCCTGTAAAATCCCTCACTTGCCTTTTTTTATTTTTTCAAGCATGCATTCAAGTAAGGTTGAATGTTCCAGGAGTATTTCAGTCTAACAGTGCAAAGAGTGTCTTTTTATTTATTTATTTTAGTCTTGTGCTTGTTTGGACAGTCAACTTCCATTTTTTTTTTTACTATTCTGTGAAAGAAAAGCTGCTGTGCTCTGGGTGTGGAAGCACAGCCTTGGGTCTCTGTTTCTGCCACAGCTTTCTGATCCAATCTTGTCCAGCCCAAAACTTGGACTTGGGTATTTCAGTGTAATATCAGCCATCTAATCCAGATCTTGATGGATCAGAGCAGGAACTATGCACAGTTGGCTCTTAACAACCTGTATTGTAAACTGAAAATTGTAATCTGCTTTGTAAACTAAAAGTCAGGCTGCATTTCTCAGCTTGGTTTAGGCTACTCAGTGATCTCCTGTGAGCAGGCACTGTAAGGTGAAACTTTGGCAAAGCATTTGGGTGAAAAGAGCTGGTTGTGCTCAGCATTTTTATTCTTGTCAGAACTGTGTGTGTCAGAACTGTGCCCTCCGAGGCAGGAGGCTCAAAGGTCAGTGTGACATTAGAGGCTGCAAAAGGCTGAACTGTCTGTGCTCAAAGGCACTGCTCTCAAGGTTTGCATAAACTCTAGGAATTGAGGAGAGAATGTGGGATTATGTGCCTGAATTTGAGGCTTGGTCTCTGCGCAGAAAACAGCCATGTAAATACGGAATTTTCTCAAAGGAGCAGTGTGCCGGAGCCTTACTGTCAAGGCAGGGGAGTGTGAGTCACAGAGTAAGTCAGGAGAAGGATCTGAGTCATCCGTGTGAGCTCTGTGTCAGGCCGTGGGAAACTGCCCTGTTCCACGTGTCACTGCTCCGGGGTAGCCTTGGAGGTCGTTGCGAGCCCCCGTGTCACTTCTGCCTTGTCCGTTCCCGTCACGAGGCGTTGCCCACCTGAGAGATGTGCATACCTGGGGGGATTGCACACCTGGTTCCTCTTGCACGGGGTCTCCAGATGTTCTCACTCGTTGCCAGGCGTTTGTTGGGTGGCTGAACTGTCCTTTATTCCTCCTGACACAGCTGCACCATTCCGGCCCCTGTGAGCTCCCGGGGTGTCCCTCAGCCCTTTAAACCGGACAAACTGCTTGTGTTTCAGAGCCATAAGAAAGTGGGAGCCTTATGGAGGGAGTCTGGCCTCAGTTGGAAGGACTACTTGCCCGAAGGGGAGGATGTACATACCTTTCTCACGGAACAGGTGAGTTCAGATCGTTTGCTCAATCATCCCGTTTGTTCATCCTCTTCCATCCCATTCTTACGTGCAGTTGGAATATGGGGTGAAGTGTCTCCGGGTTGGGGTAGATGATTTCAGCACCACCTTTTGAAGCACAGGGAGGACAAGCCTGTCCCCACTGCTCCCAGACACACATCTCGGGTCTCCTGGCTTCCTCTAGGAGACCTGTTCCTCCAGCTGGGAAAAAAAATTCAAGGATGAGTTTTGGAGCAAGGACAGACAATCTGCAGAAGGGCAACAATAAATAGCAGTTATTCACTCATCCCACCTTGGATTATGATCCTGGAGGGAGCCAGGAAGTGATGGAGGCACCTCTCCTCTTGCTGGTGCTGCTCCTCAGGAAGGCACTGTCTCCCTTTGGAGCTTCGAGTCATCCACTGCCCTGTTCTGGCGCTTTGGAAGTGCTGCAGGAAATGAAATTATTGCCATGGCCTGGGCCTTGCTGAGGGGACTGCAGCTTCTCTTGTCACAGTTTTCAAGGAATTGGGACACTGGCTGCAATTCCTTTGAGCCAATGCCAGCTCTGGTTGTTGCATTCCAGCCCCTGTAGCTCCAGCTGGGCAACACACACTTGATTTTGTGCTCTGCTGTGCAGGGTTGGAGCTGCCTGAGGTGCCTCGTTGTCTTTGCTGGATAATGTAGTTCCCATGCATTTGTAAAATGCTTCCTAACCTTTGGAACAGGGAAAGTTTATATTGCTGTAACGATAACTGAGCAGCTGAAAGATGCCAGGAAGCAGAATTAAATGTAGTTTCCTGCTTCAATCTGGTGTAATTCAGCCTAGGGAAGTACATTTCACTAATTCTCATCATCACGTGTGGTGTTGCAGAAGTTGGAGTTCACGGAGTCCAACTGTTCCAGTTCCTCAGAAGCACTTTCAGAGAAAGAACTCTCTGCGGAAGAGCTGAACAAGCAGCTGGAAAAACTCATTGTTGAGGACAAGGCGAATGATGAACAAATCTTTGATTGGGTAGAGGTATAAAGAGATTTTCACCCTCCCTGCAGACTGTTTAACTGCTTTTGTAAATAATTTCTGGTCTGAGCATGTCGGGGTTCAGGACACTGCGAGGATTTGGTCTGTGCAATCAACACTTCCAAAGAATTAAAATTAAAATATGATCAGTTATTTAAGGGTCAGCTTTAGGAAGGAAGAATTTTAGCAATATTAACTGTGTACTTGCCTTTTAAATACTGTAGACTTTTTGATACTGAATATCCTGCTTCTGCCACTTAGTACATTTTAGATGTACACTGCTACATCGTTTCTTCACAAAATAGGGAAGAGAGGCTTCTTACTACTTTTTTCCAAGATGATCTCTGCAAATTTCCCCCTGTGAAAACATCCTGGGCAGTCACTGAGAGCACCTTTTCCCAGTGCACTGGGCCAGGCACTGGAAGAGAAAATAAAGAAAAAAAGAGGGAAAGACCTGTCAACCCAGTGGTCTTGGCTCTCAGTCTCTGGCTGCATTCTTTAACCCAGATGTTTAGTGTCTGAAATTATACCCAACCTGATGCATCTACATCTGTGCTTACACTACATCTTGGTCAGCTTCAGTTCAGTTATTTCTGTGGCAGAGCAATGTGTTAGAAATGTCATTTTTCCACTGCTGTTAGAGGAGTGGAACGAAAGCAGCACTGAAAATCTGGGATCACCCACAGGCTCTTTGGAGCCTTGGACAAGTTCCACAGCCATTCCCTGAATTTCTTTTACAAAGCAAACAATCTCCACCCAAGGAACATGCCGTAAAGTTTGTTGGAAAAGCCTAAAACTCTCTGAAACTGTGTAAGGGCGTTGCAGGAGCCCGGCGTGGTTGGTTTGGTTCTGCAGGCAAACAGCTCCTTGTGGGAGGTGTTCAGTGGCACATGGAGCCCATGGGAACTGGTGTTGCCTGTTGACATCCCTGAGGGAGTTTCAAGGAGTGAGTGGGGAAGCCGAGTGTTTGCAGGGGTGAGCTGGGTTTGTGCTGCAGCAGCAGCTGAGCCTGGACGTACTGCCAGACTCAGCGCTGGGGTTTGGAAGCGGTCGCGCTCCTGCAGTGCTGTGTTTTTAACTGGTCCATTTACTCTTGATTCCAGGCTAATCTAGATGAAAGCCAGATGAGTTCACCTACATTCCTTAGAGCTTTAATGACAGCAGTTTGTAAAGCAGCTATTATAGGTGAGTGACTTGCAGTGTAAACACCACACAAACCAAACCTGTAAAGAATTATTTGGTATTTTTCAGGTTTATATCACATTTCCCTGCCCAAGGCTGTGTTTTATCACACACTAAGGATTTTCCATCATTTGGGATTGTGCCCAAGAGCAGGGTGTCCCTTCCCCATGTGACAGCTGGGCACTTTGCTGGGTATGGTGTTCCCGAGGTGACCCTGGTGTGTCCCAGTGACCTTGTGTGAGCAGGGGTTTCAGACAGCGCTGGGTAATGGCAGCTTGTGTATCGGTTTTCCTAACGAAGGTGGAAATGACTGAGATCATTGTTAAGGCAATTAACATTTCCACTCCTGTGTCAGCAAAGATGCGTGGGCACCAGCAGTGGCAGCGTGGGCTGCGGGAAGAAGCCAGTCTGGGGCTCAGGCTTGTAAGAGTTTTATATGCAAAGTTTCAGTTTTGGAAAGATGGTTTATGTGGATTGCTCGCCTGTACAGCTGTCGGCTGGAAGTACAGGAAAGGGAGGGCTCCTAAGTCGGACACGTGAGCCTCGGAGCTTCAGGGGGTTGAGTAAAGCACTGCAGCCAGAAACATCTGCTCACTTCACTTGGTTTTCTTTAACTTTACTGTTGGCATCTGGCAAAGCAAAAAGTGGTGCTTGTAAAGGGTCTGGTTCTGCTCTGAGCTGTGATGTGGGGGAGAGAACGGGCTGGATTCCACCGCGGGAGGGAGGGGAGGGACAGCCCAGCTCCTTCCTCTCTCTGGGAACAGAACCTTGCTCGTGCCCCCTAGTGTTAACAGAGACATGACACAGGATTTCATTTCACACGTTTAAGGGTTCCCTGTTGTGTCAGGAAAATCATGCTCTGGCTTAAATTTTGACCTTGCCTCTAACTGAGTTTTTTTCTTTTGTTTTCAAAATATCACTTAATTGGGTTGCATGATGTACTTGAAAGCTGCTGAATAATTTATCTATGTGGCTGATGGACTTCTAATGCATATTTTTTATATTTTCCTATGTCATGTGCAACTTATGATCCTGTTTCTACCCTGGTATTTTTAGAAAAAATTTTTTTTAAAAACCTTCTAAACACAGTTGCCTGTGGAGGCACGATTTGCACTGCAAAGTAAAGTTGGGCTGCTTCTGCGTGTGTTAGAGCTGGGGTCACTGCAGACACTGGTTGAATTTGGGGAACTGTAAGGACCAAGACTTCCAGAAATAGCCATTAACCAAAAATAGTTCCTGTTGTTTCTTATCCTCCTTTTCTCTCCACTCTGATCTGTGTTTGTGATCATTATTTGCATAAAGGCAATCAAAGACCTGTCCCTGTGGCCATGTGCCAAAGCTGATCCTGCTTTCTCCTCTTCCCCTCAGCGGACTCTTCCAGCTTCCGAGTGGACACTGCTGTTATCAAACAGAGGGTGCCCATCTTACTCAAGTACCTGGACTCAGACACAGAGAAGGAACTACAAGCACTTTATGCACTACAAGCATCAATAGTAAAACTTGATCAACCTCCTAGTAAGTGTTGCTTCTGTGCTGGGATTCCCGGAGAAGGGAAGGGGGATTCTGTGGGAGACTGGGAGAGGATGTGCTGTTCCTTACCTTTGTAGGTGGCAGATGAGAGAAGCCGGTGTGTGGTGGGGTCAGTTTGTCCAAATTCCAGCTTTTTACAGCAGCACAGGTTCCCAAATGCTTGGCCAGAGGCTGGCTCTTCTTTTGGTTGCTCCTGTGAGCAGGCACACAGAAGCAAGGACAAACCTCTGTTGATAAAAAGAGAGCAAAAAAAGAGAAGTAAAAAATAATCTGTTGAGTTTGCAGTACCTGGGCATGTGAGAGCGTGGGTGTTGTTATTGCATTGCTACTCCACCGATGTGTGTGGGCTTGGGGGGAATGAAATGAGCTGGTCACAGGATGAGTTTTGTCCCAAAGATGCTACAGAAAACTCTTGTGGGACAAGAGGCAAGGGCGTAGCCAAAGAAACAGGGATTCCCAGGGAATCTGCAGCACAAAATCCAAGAGTGCCTCAAAACACCCAACTCGATTGTCCTTAGTGCCCTTTATGGCATTAGTTGGGCATTATCTGTCCTGATGAGCCACAAAAATCCAGGGTTGGAGGGAATCCAGATGTGTGGTCCAGAGGAGATGGGCTGCTGTGGGTTCTGCTTGCCAGCCAGTCTCTAGATAATGTATTCCCATGGCTGCTTTCCCAGCTTTCCCTCTTCTCTGACAGTGTCAGAGAGGTCAGTTTTCCCCCTCACCTGAGTGTGAGCAGCCAGGAAGCAGTAACTGAGCAAGAGCCCTTTGCTTTCCTTGTCTCTCCATCTCCCGTGCCAAGAGGTCGCGTTAATCCCCTTATCTGCAGGCGCGTCCCTGGCCGCAGCCGCAGCTGACAGATGTTTCCTCCCGTTATTCCATTACTGCAGATTTGTTGCGGATGTTTTTTGATTGCCTGTATGACGAGGAGGTCATTTCGGAGGATGCCTTCTACAAGTGGGAAAGCAGCAAGGACCCAGCGGAGCAGAACGGGAAAGGAGTAGCGCTAAAATCTGTCACGGCATTCTTCACGTGGCTACGGGAGGCCGAAGAGGAGTCAGAGGATAATTAAAACTTAAAATACAGATTTAAAACAAACAAACAAAAAAGAAACAATTTAAGTATTTTTTTAAAAAGTTTCACGTCTTCGCCAATCACAGTGCAGCAAGGCCAATTCTCTCTCGCAGACCCCCCTTGCCCCACACACGCACGAGTGGGAGAGGTAAAACCCGATAAACACCGAGGTGATCATGGAGGCAAAAAGGTACTTGAAAATAAAACCCACAAAAGTAAACTTCAAACCTGAGGGCGGGAGCACTAAACCAAAATACCTGTATTATTTATAGAAAATATTTTCTGTTTTAATCTTTTTCTTTTCTTTTTAAACGAGGACTCATACTTAGGAAAACACACAGCAAAACAAATCTGTTTAGCAAAAACAAAAACAAGTTGAAAACTTTTAATTTATTATTTTAAGGACTGCAAATGCCAGTGTAATTTTTAAATTTGCAGTTTCTGTAAACAAATTGTATAATAGAACAAAAGCAGAGAAATAAATTTCCCTCCCCTTCATACGCACCTCAGTTTTGTTTCAAAGCATGATAAATAGACAAAACTTTGAAGGGGGTTGGGGTGAGCTAGATGAGGACGAGATCAATTTTTTTTATTGTCATCAGATTTTTCTGCCTGCCTCTCAGCTTGCTTCAGAAATTTAAAAAGAAAATAGTAATCAAACCATACATAACCTTGGATCGGAAGGAAATGCTTTTGAGAAAACCGCTGCGGACCAGAGTGCTCCGAAAATAACTCATTGAAAACCGTGCTACCCCGGGGAAAAAGTACTAGTGATACTTTGAGAACCTTTAGAGCAACTTTAAGGCTTGTAAATACATAGAACAAATATTTAAAAAAAAAAAAAAAAAAAAAAAAAAAAAATTGACCATACTTTTNAAGAAATTGACTCAATACTATTTCTTTTCACTTTCAAAATATAAAGAACAAAATAAAGACAAACATTGCAAGTTTAAAAGAAAGTAAAACGACTTCTCCTTTGACAGCTGCTGAATGTGTGCACCATCCTGAGCGGTGCTGGCTTCCTTGGCATGCCGTAGGTCCTCGGGCCCAAATTGTGTACATATAGTGTGTGTCTGTATGTGTGACTACCAAAAATGAGGGGTGAGAGCAATTGTTGTTTAAAAAAAAAGAAAAAAGGAAAAAAGGGGTTGCTGTTGTGCTGAGAGAACTCTCTGGCCGGGGAGCAGCCGGTGGCTGCGGGGCCACATAGGTGCAGTTGGTTCCCGAGGCTGGGACGTGACCTCGGGGCAGATGGTGCCCGATCCCAGCTGGGTTTCTCCAGCCACGTGGCAGCCGTGTCTCTCGTGTGACTTGGATCAGTGGCATCATCCCAGTGACCCTGGGAGCTCCGGAGGTCGCAGTGGTGTGAGCCAGGATCTGACAGCCCTGCGCCCGTGGCCGCCGCCCTTCGCCCGCTGTGCCCGCGCAGCCAGACCCGGACAGGGGAGCCCAGCGCCAGGGAACGGGTGGAGGAGCGACGCGGTGCTCGCCCGGCCCTGCCCGCCCCGGGTCCGTGTCCGCAGTGCCAGCGTGGCCAGGGACAGAACTACAGCCGTGGGAGCCCCTTCCCGTGTGCCCAGCGGGACCCGGGCCCCAGTGCTGCCCCACTGAGCTGCTGCTGAGGACGGGAAGGCCCTCACGTGTCTTTCTTCAGCCACCAAAGATGACCTGCTGGCTCTCACTGTGACAGGCACCTGCCATCAAGGACTCTGCGAAGCTGGGGAAGCCCTGAAATGTGGTTTGTGAACTGTGGGCCATGGACCGTGAGTAACCCGTGGAGCATTTGCTGGGGGTCTCTGCAGCACTGGCTGCTCACACAATGCTGTCTTTTTCTTTCCAGCTGCTAAATAATTTCTTGTAAAAAAAAAAAAAAAAACAAAAAAAAAAAAAAACCCAAAAAAAAAAACACCCCAACAACAACAACAAAGTGAAGCAAACAAAAAAAAAGAAGGGAAGAAAGGCTACAAATACATTAAATACTTTCCTAGTCTTACTTTTACATGTAAACAATTGCTGTACTTGCCTAAGGATGTGATTTGATCACCATGGGGAGGGGAGGAGGTGCCTGGTTGTGGCCAGAGGGGAGATGTCCGTGAGACACTTTCCCTGTTAACGTGTTCCACGCCATGAATCTGAGCTAGAGAATCCATGGCCTAAAACACTAGAGCATTGTTTGGTTATTTTTTTTTTAGTAACAATAAAACACTTTTCTCTGATGTTTTGTTAAAAAAAAAGAAAAAAAATATTCTCACCGTTAATATATGCTCATGTATCTGCGTGTACCACATCCAGTGATGCCTCACACTTACTGTTGGGCACAGAGGTTTGGATGGGCTCTCAAGGTCTCCAAAAGGTTTGTCCCCGTGGAACCCCCACCTACCAGGGCTCCAGGAGTGTCTGTTAAACCTCTGCAGAAGGTCGTGTGGGTGCTCTTCTTCCAAAAGGCATTTTTTTGAGCTGAACATGGTGGTCTGTAGTAGTTAAATAGTTGAATTAAATGGATGCGAGTCTGTATGTAAATAAGGGTAAATATTTGCCAAGTCGGTGTGGGCAAACGATGGAATTCCTCTCAGGGTGGGCAGTGTCAGAGCCTGCTGGGAACGCGAGTGTGCAACAGCAGAGCTGTGCAAGGACTGATTCCTCTCTCATTGCCTTGGATCGGAAAGGACGAACTTGCTGTAGAGCCTTTGAACAGCCCTGTGAATCCAGTGTGTCAGGGCTGGGAAATCTGTCTGGGAAGCTTAAACCTTCTGGCTGAAAGAGTTGGAAAACCACTGGCTGGAGGGAATGGGAATGGCCAGCAGGTGGGTAGAGGTCAGGTGAGAAAGTCTTTCCTTTTTTTTGTTAGAGCTTTTTATGTTAGACATTCCAGGGGGTGAGAACTTGCCCTCTTAGCATCCTGCAAAGGCCAGGAAGGGACTCCTCAGAGATTTTCAGCAGGGGTTTTTCAGAATTACCCAAAACTGGGTTTGCAGCATGGCAAGTTTTGGCTTCTCTGAAGTTAAATCAGTTCAGCTGCACTCTGGATTCTGTGAGCAGTTTATGTACAAGGCTTTGACATCTGCAGCTGTGGGTGCATCATCTGAAGTTTCAGCTTCCCAACAGTGTCACTGCAAGGAGCAGGACTCCTGGCTCCTTCCTCTGCTCCTCTTGTGTTCTTTGCCATGTACTTACTGCACCCAGTTGCTTTCCAGTTTTCTTCTAGATCAACACAGGTTTGCAGGTTGTTGTGGCTCCTCAGGATGTGGCTCATGGAAGATCTTTGTAGCCAGGTTCCTGTGAAGGGTGTTAAAATACAAAAAACCTGTAAGATATATGAAATAGAAAAGGGAATTATTAATTAAAACAGGTTCCCATGGGAATGTGATTTGCAGGAGCTTAATTTTGTGTAAGTGAGGAGAGATGAGCTGTGGTCACTGACCTAATGTTACAGCAAAGCCTCAGCAGGGAGGGCAGGAGGTTTACGCCAAGAATACTGCAAGTTATGCTGAGGTTTTGTCTCCTAGTCTTGATTGTATTTAAACGCATCTTGTGTGCAGGCTCCTGACTCTGGCAGGGAGTTAATGCAGCTCAGCAGGGAAGAGTGGCATTAGAACCATTTCCACTTCTTCCACTGAGCCCTTCTTTTCCCAAGGCTGGGGCACTGTCGGAAGCACAGGCAAGGAGCAGATGCACTGCTTAAATCCCTCTTGATTACTGAGAATGTCCCCAAAAATGAAGCCACCAAACAGCTCATTTTCAGGCTGGGTGTCCGCCTAAGGCTGGTTGCTTTCTAGGAATGTATTTTCAGAAAGGGATCATCCATTTCTGGGACTGAGGGCAGGAAATGCACTGATCCCGGATGCTGCGCTCTCTCTGCTTGTGTCAACATGTTCAGGTTTTACCTTTTCTGAAAAAGCCTCAGGTCCAGGAGCAGATCTCAGTGTGTGGAAAAGTCTTTTCATAGGATCCTAGAATATGCTGAGTTGTAAGGGATCCATCAGGATCGTGGAGTCCAGCTCCTGGGGTTTTTTGCCTCCACCCTCCCTGGTGCAGGACGTGGTAGCCCACATGGCAGGAGAGGCTCAGGAGAAGGGATTCCTCTGCAGGTATGGTTTTTAGTGTGCACAAGGCATGTTTAAGCCAGTAGTAACTTACACTAATTGTTGCTGTGACCCACAGAGCTTTTGTTCTAACCCTATAGATTGTTTTTACTGATAAAGGAAAAACAGTGTCTCTAAAAAATCCCCTTAACTTGCTGAGCATCCTGAAAACATTTAAAGCCAATTGCAGATGTTGGCATCTCGTTGCCAAAGGGTGGCTGTGATTGTTCCTGCTGCATCTGGTCGCACAATGAGTTGTTTGTAGACAGCCTGAAGCTGGTTGCCTTGTCAGAAGTGTCCCGTGCAGAGCAGAGAAGCTGTTAGCCAGGCCTGCATGCTTGGTTTCTTTCACAGATGCTAGAGAGTTTAACTTTGGGGGCAGAAAGCTCAAAATCAGACCTCACCAGAATGCTTTTGTGCCCTTAGATCCAACACCCCTGGCTCTGAGGCACTAAACCACCTGCAGGAGAGCTGGCTGCTGGCTGCAGGTCGGACATGAGGGTGAGATCTGTGTGGTTGGAGTTGGGCCAGGGATGCTGGGCTCTACCTGGGGGTGAATCCATCGGGAGGTGTTCAGGCTGGCAAGTGCTCCGAGCTTCCACTTCTCCAGTCAGGCTGGGAACTGGAACTCGGCCTTTCTGCTGTCTGGAAGGTGCTGGCCTGGAAGCTGCCAAGTGAGCAGTGTCTGCAGCCAAGCAGCGTCAGCAGGAGCCTGAGCTCTTCGCACGCCGCTGGTTTTTCATGAGGTGCCAACCCCGAGGTTTGCACAAGGCCCTGCACGCTGACAGAAACTTCAGGTTTGCTGTGCCTGGGGCCACGTGCAACCTGCCACAACCGTAGGGTGGAGCCTGGGGACCAGCAGGCTTCAGCCCAGAGGATCCTGCTTGGCTTTCTTCGGATATACAACCTGCAAGGAGCCATTGGAGGAAAACCGGTGATGGGTAAAGAGCAGCAGCAAGAGATTGATTAACTCAGCTTCCAGCAGCGTGACTATATCCCAATATCCAAGGAAACCTCAAGTTGTCTGTACTTGCACTTTTCAAGGGGCTCCATTTGCCACCTTTGGTTAAGCACCGTGGATCTGTCATTTGCTGAAATAACTCCTGCTTCTTTAAACGCTGCTGTAGGGATGCTGACTGTGGAAAGCTTTGTCATGTGGCACCAGCTTCTCTTTCTCGTTTCCAGCTGCTAAATTGTGCTGAAACGGCAACAGGAATAAAACCAGCTCCCACTTCATTCAGTCCTTTCCATAGAGGAATTTGTCCAAGTTGCTGGCCCAGCTGCTGGGGTTGCAGATGGGAAAGAGGGGAGTGGGCATGGGGAAGGCAATAGATGCTGTTGGTTGGGAAATCTCTGTGTTACCAAGAGAGGGGAGAGAGCAGTGAAGATCTTGGCTGTCCTGTTGCAGCCCCCTGCAAGAATTAATGGCAGATGTTATCATAAAGCAGTTTTACTAAGCTCCCAGGGTACGGAGCATTAGTGAGTGTGGAGCAGAGCCCTGTTAGAAGTGGTTTATCAGAGCATTTTGGAGAACAGCTGGAAAGGAGCTGCAAAGATCATCTTGACAGCTGCAGCTGGTACGTTCAGGTCTCACCCGTGAAGGGAAATGGGTCATTTCAGCATTGCAGGGTGAGCTGTTCTGAAATAACACCTGGTGCGAATGCTCTGTGACATTACAGATGGCATGAAGTGAATAATCCACTTCCCTCTCCTGTGTGAGGGCAGGGAATCACTCCTGTGAAGGGAGCAGGCACTCGGCATCACCACTACATGAATTCATGGAGATGAACACAGCTCACAGCTCTGTCCCGCCCGGGGTGTTCTCATACACCAGGATCATAAATAGAGAATTCCACTCATCTCCGCAAAACAGGAATTGAGTCTTTTATCCGTTCTCCAAGGAAATGCATCTGATTCTCCAGGCCTCCTCCAGCATCACAAAGGTGGATGTTCTGAGCAGGAGCCTGAGGTGCAGCTGAAACATTTTGAAGAAAAGCCAATTGACAAGATTCTCCACAGAGCGACGAGTGAGCCAGCTCTAGAGCTGACCATACACTTCCAGCAAGAGCCATCGCCAAAGAAGCTTTAAATTCCTGTTCAATTGTCTTCCCAGCAAGGCTCACAGGCATGGCACTGCTCTCATACAGCATGGAGGCCAGAGTCTAGCCAGGCTGGTGATGGCAGGGGTGTGCAGTGCACATGCGGCAGCCAAAAACGAGCTTTTGTGGCTGCAAAACCATCCCAGCCAGGAGGTCTGGCAGCACATTATTACCTGCCCAGGTGAGGGGAGCAGCCCCTGTGTGCTGCTCACCAGTTTCCATCTGAAACACTGCTTAGCTCAGAGTTAAGGAAATTCTCGCTGCCAGATCTCTTAACTGTGGGGATACGTGACTTTGGGAGAGCTGTCCCTGTGTGCAGTGTTGAGTCAGTGGTCTTCAGATGCTCCTTTGTGTGCCTGCTTTGGATAAAATAAGTCATTACTGTAATGCCAAAAGTGGTGTAGAAAAAGGATCACAACTCCCAGCCCCTGGTACTCCAGTGACGACAGCACCCGCCCCGTCAGCACTTGGGATCTATTTCAAATTAGGGTGTTTCTAGAAAAGCAGCAGCCTGTGGGGGCTGCTCAGTCCGTGACATTTTCCTGCTCCAAATTCCTGTTGGCTCCAGTGGTGTTCCTATTCTATACTTGCTCCAGAATGAAACAAACTTTGGTGTCTTTAAGTGTATTTTTATTCACTTGCTAGATCTGATGTAAAAATGGGTCGTTGGGTTTGAAGATGCATAGAGGAACAGGATACCCCTTGGGAAAGGGGAAATATTTGAAAAGATAAAGATAAGAAGGTAGACCCTTACGGGTAGGTGTGAGGGGGGGCAGCAAGGGAGCTCATCTGGGAGATGGTATAGAGTGACACTGGGAAAAGTATGGAGAACAAATTATTAGGAAGCTGATAAGGAATAAATAGATCAAAAGTGATATCTGGAAAGCCATGAAGAGGCAGGGAATATGCATTTTTGGGTTGAAAGCAGAAAATGAGTGATTTTTGCGTAGAATTAGAGGAGCTGCATGGATGACAGTAAGACTCTGCAGCTAAGAAAAAGTAAGGATGAATTGGAAGAGAATTGTGAGTTGTTCTGGTGATCATTAGAGATGTCTTTGGTGAAGTGAATCAGCAACCAAGTGGAAAATTGCAGTTAAAGGACTAAAAGTCCCTGTTTCTACAGGACATGCAAAAGGGAAAAAAATCCCTTAATAAGTAAAGTAGAAGTAAGAATTAAATAAGCAGCTCAGGCATAAAGATAAGAATTATGTGTGGGTCTGCAGGAGGGGCGACACCACCACGTAACAGCTCCTTGTGTAATGCTTATTTTGCTGTGGGCAAAAAAGCCTCTGGAAGTTTGTGTGTGGCTCAACAAGTGAGAGACCCACATGAATCAGGTGTTTGGTTTAGTGGTGGTTCTGGGATTGTTGTGCTTGGCATCACTCCCTGTGCAGATACTCAGGGTCAAGCTGAAGAGAGCAGTGACCATCCCCTCATGGCTGGGCACAGAACCAAAACAACCCCCTTGGATACATATTCAGGGATAATGAGATCTAAAGGTAAAGACCTTCTCAGGGAATATTGGATTATGTATAGATATAATATTAGATTTGTTCTTCAAAGCACAAGAAGCTGAAGAAGCAGCAGCAGAACATGGAGTTTTAGGGATGAAAGAGCAGAGCTTCCCAGTCTGGTGGTGACTAGACATGGGATGGGATGGGATGGGATGGGATGGGATGNGGGGATGGGGATGGGGATGGGATGGAAAAAAGGCTCAAATTCTCCCTGAGCCAGGCAGACTGCAGGTCAGAAGGCGATAAAAGGCTTCCCAATATAAATGTAAGAGCTGAGGTAAAGGTGGAAAAGTAAAAATCACCAAAAACTTGGAGTGATAACACCAGAGGCAAGGCCTGAATGTAGTCAGAGCTGAAGTTTGGAGCTGCAGGTCAATGTTGAAACAGCATTTGGAAACAAAGATGCAGCAGGATCAAGAATGTATCAGCAGAAGATGATTTCAGCAGGTGCAGTTTGACAGAGGTAATAAAAAAAGGTAATAATCATGTAGTTTGTACTGTATATGGCAGGGAGATGTTAAGCCTCACAGAAGGGTGCATATTAAATACAAAAGTGTTCACTTTAAATAAAAAATGGGGCAAAGTGGGGAAAATATGAGTTGGTGTAGGGTAAGTAAGTCAACAAAATAACCCCTGGAATGGAGTTTCTGTGGGCAGATCTAAAACATAATTCAAAACAGTATTTAAACCAGAAACACAACAGGTTCCATGTTTCTAGGAGAAGAACAACACATGGCATTGCTGTGGACACTGGGTGGAAACGGTAAAACCCTTGACTGGGAAATTTCACAGCGACTCCTTGGGAACACAAGCGACGAGTCTGGATGATCTGCAAGCACCACGGCCAAAGCCCAAAGCTATGGGGAGGCTCAGGAAAGCTCTAAGGGACAGCAAGGTGTAAACGAATGGAATGATTTTCAGGGAAAAAAACAGTTGGAATCTTACTAGTGCATGACACCTGGGAGGGCAGGAAAGGTATTGAAAAGGCTTAGTACTTATTAAAAGTGCTTAGTACTTACTAAAAGTGTTTAATACTTATTAGAAGTATTTCTGACTACGATAGTGCTCGACACCATCACAAATCTGGCAGCAGCTCCCTGCTGCAGCCTGATTCCCTGGCCGTGCATTTCGCTGTTCCTTCCTCCTGTGCTGGCTCAGAGGTTCCCACAGCTTCATTCCTGTCACTGTCACACACAGTGTGTGTCACAGTGGGAAGAGGAAGAAGGACACAAATGACACAAACCTGCCCAAAAAGTGAAGCAGAGGAGACAGAGCAGTGGGTTGTGATCCCGCAATGTGGCTGTAAGGAATGTGCAGGGCCTGCTGTCCTCCCCTGGGGTGGATTTTGAGGTAAAAACCAGAAAAGGAGACAACAGAAGCTTTTGCCCTCTGCTTGTAGCTCTGTGGCTCAGCCAACACTGCTACTGGGGTTTTACACATCCTTGCCATGGGCAAAGGGAGAGCTGCTGGGCTGAGTTCATCTTTTCCTTCTTGATGTCTTAAAAAACAGCAGTAAAGGAGCACAGTCCCTCTTCTTCCCCTCTGCTCCACCTTCCCCTCCTGCCAGAGAGGCACCGCAGGGGGAAAATCCCAAAGAACACATTTTTCTGCAGTTGCATGGGGCTTGTTTCACACTCAGAGGCAAGACAGGAATGTTCAGCAAAGTGGAGCCATCTGGCTCGGGTGCTTCCAGGGCTGTTCGGCTCCGCATCACAGGGATCATCTGGAGGGGAGAAGAAGACTCAGCAGGGCCTGGCTTTGCTCACAAGGCTTTAGAAGGTGACATTCTCAAGTGCAGTAAACTTATAGTAGTCACCTGAGAGGAGAAAGAGTTGGAAAAAGCTTAGACAAGAAACAGGCATTAGTGGAGAAATAACACACCTCTGCAGTGCTTTGAATGGTGTGAATCCTAAATGTGCTCACAGGGGGGTTTCCTGTCACAGGAGGGACAAAAGTGCCCAAATGAATGGGTAAGTGCCCATATGGTCTTCAAATTGTAAAAACACAGATGGAGAGAGAGGTTGGCAGGACATGGGTAAAGATTTATGTGCAGAAAACAGATGAGAAAACTGCTCGGACAAGAGACTGCAGATGAAATTGCTGTAGTGTATTAGGAGTCACCATCCCTGGAGCTGTTCAAAATGTGTGGATGTGGCACTTGAGAACATGGTTTAGTGGTGGCCTTGGCAGTGCCGAGGGAATGGCTGGACTCAATGATCTTAACATTTTTTTCCAATTTTAATGATTCTGTGATTCTAAGCATGCTTATGGCAGAAAATAAGAATAGATAGGGAATTGAAGAGTTCTATCTTAAGGCTAGGTAAAGTAGTGGGATTTGAAGGAAGGGGGAAAAAAGAACATCCATGGGTCTAGCTAAATAAAGTAAACTTGGAGCAAAAGCATAGCAAGAGGTACATAGGAAGAGCTTCTATTTTTTACCACTCTGTGTGTCTGCACAGCCCTGAGATTACTGTGACAGTGAAAATACAAGGGTGCGTCACACCTCAGCTCTGCTTTGCCATGATAATCCTCACCCTGGGCAGCAGAGGCACAGGTGAAAACTGCCTGGAACAGAGCAAAGCATCATCAGGAAAGGGATCCTTCCCACATATGAGAACTTGTGAGTGTGTTGTAACAAAAAATTCCCAGCTTGCAGCCAGACCTCAGTGGTTGGTGGGACTGGTGTAATTGCGGCAGGCAGTAATTACACAGCTAATGAGGGATGAGGGTGAAGAGGCTGAGGCAAAGGGAAGGCGGCACTGGGGATACTGCAGAGGGTGAGAGGAGGACGAAGCAAGAGGCTGGAGGTGAGATACAGGCTGGAGTGCTCCGGAACGGGAATTCACGGGTACACACAGAATCACAGAATAGTTGGGGTTGGAAGGAACCTCTGGAGAAGATCCAGTTCAAACCCCTGCCAAGGCAGGGTCACCTGGAGCAGGTGACACAGGAACGCATCCACACGGTTCTGGCAGGGCTGAGGAGGCGGCGGGGCGGTCCCAGCCTGGCGGGGCTGAGGTGAGGATCCAACGGGGCTGAGTTGAGGGTCAGGCTGGACTGGGCTGGGCTGAGGGTCCGGTAGGGCTGAGCTGAGGGCTCGGCGGGGCGGTCCCAGCCCGACAGGGCTGAGGCGAGTCCCGGGGCAGCTCTCGCCCCCTCAGCGACCCCAGCAG
>VWZT01009833.1:186215-204418 GCA_013397055.1 Pachycephala philippinensis
GTGAAAATTTTTTAAACCCCCCCACCTTTTTTTTTTTTTTTTTTTTTTTTTTTTGGTGTGTGTCTCTTGCATTAGTGGGGGGACTCCACGCTTCTGAAATATTATCAAAAATGTGTCTCACCTGACACCTTCCTTTATTTATTCCTAATGATGTGATAGTTCAGGATGAAATTGCTATAGGTGTTCAGAGTAGTTCCAGAAAAACTCTCTGTACCTTTGGATCTTCCATTAGTAGCTACTCCCTGAGTTGGGAGACTGGACACATTCCTGTTCATCTAGAAATCCAGAAATTTAGGGAGAGTTATCAGCTCCTTGCTGGATTACCTGCTTTGGAATAACTAGTTCATAATAGTTTGGGAGCCTGTGAACCCACAGTTTTCCTGTAGAAAAAGGGGTGTAACTATATGAGGAGTAACTTTCTGTACTTTGGTGAAGGTTAGCGTCCTGGTGGTGTTTTCACTGCTGATGTGTTTATATTTTTCTGACAGTTGATCAGATTTAAATGTTCATTAGAGCTACCCAACAACCACCTTGAAAACTGCATCCTCAGCTGGTGGCCTGTATCCCCTTTCAAGGCACAGTGTTTGTCTGATGTTTGTGTAAATGCAAAATACAGTTGTTACTTTCATTTTTTTGTTGAGTGATGCTTGTGATTGTAGCTGTGGCTCCTGTTTAAAGCTGTCTTTTGAAATAGCGTGTCCAGGTAGCAGTTGGTTTGGGTGACTTGATTTTTCCATTACACGGATCTGTTTTATTTGGAGAGGGGAAAGAGGTTCTCTGCATTGTTGTTGCAAAACTTTCTCTTTTTTTGCTTTATCTTTTTGAGGAACTGAATTCAGGCCTGTTTGTGGTTGATATTTCATATTCAGTGCAGAAAACCACTTTTGATCCCCCTGTGGAAAGAAATGGGCTGAGCAGGCACAGTCCCTGCGTGGATGCTCTCACAAGGTGGGGCTTCTGACTTTGCTCCTGGAGACCATCAGTGCTTTGCAGTCAGGAGGCGATTATCCTCCTGCCCCTTTGATTCCTTTTTGAGCAGGAGATGATCCATGCCTGGGAATGCAGAAGGAATCAACAAGCTACTCTGAATTTCTGCTGGATACCAGCTTGTTTGCATGTATTGTAGGCACAGAAGAGAGGAATTGTGCTGTGCTAAGTTGTACTCTTGAGAGCAAGAAGACTCCCATGGTTTATAAACTGATCTAAACAAAGGGGTTTTCAGAACTTGGGGAATTTTAAGTCAAAGTTGGGAGTACTGGTTTCATGCATGTGTCTTGCAGGTCACACAGTTTAAAAATAAATAAACCCCGGGACCGTGTCAGCCTCAGTGTGGCTTGTGTGTGTGCTTAATCCCAGGGAATGCATTTTTTGTAGCCCCCAACTGATTTCCCTGAGGGGGAATCTGTAGTTGGTTATTTTAGGACTCACTTCAAAATTCTGGCATTTCCTTAAAGGGCTTCAGACTCTGCTTGCTAGAAAAAACACTGGATATTGAGCTGAAGCCTGGTGAAAATTTTCCTTTTTTTTTCCTTTCACTTTCCACACTTGAGGAAGGAAGGTCCCTTAAAACAGGCCAAATTTTTTTTAAAAGTGCTGTGCTATATTCTGTATATTCTAATTGGCAATTAGTATATTTTCACATCCTGACATTTCACAAGAAAGCTTCATTCATCTATTTTTTTGTTGTTGCTGTTGTTTTGGCATGTGGTGTGTTTTGATTTTTCTGCTTTGCCTCAGAAGAAAATATCCGGTGCCACTGGGCTTTGCTTTCCTTGGTGCTGAGGCAGGACCAGTTCCCCATGGGTTTTCAGAGTGACTGTTCAGTTCCTGTCAGAAATGCCTCTGATTGATTAGGGATCCCCACTGCTGAGTAATGACAGGACTGTATTTTTGGGCAAGAATTGGTGTTGGTGTGGTACAGAGCACCCACCCATGCAATGGGGAGTGCAGTGCTGAACCTGTGGTGAAAGTCAGCTTGAAATCAGGGCTGGGACTGATGCTGGGTCTCTGTTCAAGAGGAAAACACTCAGACTGGGGAAATACCTATTGAAAGTGAAAGTTTATGGTCAGTGCCTGCCTTCTGAGCAAAGGAAACATCCAGAGTAGGTGAGAAGGGGGGCATTTGGCTGTTTCTCTGTAAGGGAGGGAGGAGGGCAGGCTGCAGCTTGATCTTGGGATGGAACTGGGAGAGGCCCAGCCGTGGTTTGCTGGAGGTGAGGCTTTGCTCCTGAGGTTTTTAAAGGGGATGCTGAGAGGAAGTGAATGAGCTGATGAATCCCGGTTTTATGATGGAGTTAGTGGAGCCCCTCTCCTTAGGAGAGGCCAGTGCAGGCAGATGGGCAGCAGGTAAGAAAGGCTGCAAAAGCTTAATAGCAGTAAGGGGTGAGACTTGATGAGAGTTAAACTAAGCTTAACCCATTTGTTATCCATGACAGTGCATGTGTTCGGAGCAGAGCTTTGGCAAGCTTATGTTTTCTGGTAGAAGGCATGGAGACTGCTCTTCTGATTGTCATTTTTTGGTCAAAAGATTCCTTCATTTCTTTAAATTGCATGGGGTTTAGTTTGGGGGGGCATGGCTTGGGTTCCCGATGCTTGTATCTTCTGCCTGACAGATGCGATGGTGTCACTCCTTAGCTCCATGTGCCAGCTCCTGCTTTTACCCAAAGTCACTGAGTGACCAGTTCCCTCACTCAGGGCACAGTGCAATGGCTGCTTCTCCTTAATGCTTGCCCTTAACTTAAAGAGCCTTTTTATCTTTCAGCCATCTTCTAGTGGAGCAGGTCTGGCTTGCACCTTTCCCATTTCTGCTCCATCCATAGCTCTCCAGTTTGCATACATGTTTTAGCACCTTTGTTGAATGCAAGTGTTGCTTGTCCAGTTGTGTTAGTCATGAGCTGTAAGTCATTTATCCTTTTCTTTTTAATCTTTATTTGATAGATACGTGGACATAGATGTTTTTGTTTTGTTAATTTTCACACCACATCTTTTCTGTACTTTAGGTTGACTCCTCACTGCACTGTGAAAACCATTAGGAAAAAGTCCTTGGTGTTAAAACCTGGGGCTCCACACAGTTACCTGCACTTGGGGCTAGAAATTATTATAAATGTCGACTGATCTGTCTGAAGCTGAACCCGTGCATCATAAGGCGCTTCCACTCTTAACGGGAGCTCAGCTGATCCACACGGACAAGTTAAGTGAGGTAGGGGCTGGCCCTTTCTCCAAGCTTGCCCTTGGATCAGTCCTTGGCTTCCAGTCCTGCTCAAGGTTACTCAGTACTCTTTCTCCCCTGCTTCTAGGAAACTCAATTGGGAGTCTAACAAACTCTGCTTCCCCTTCCCTGCTTTCCCTGAGATGATGTATCTGTCAAAATCCTCAAATGCTCATCTCATTTAATTTGGAATTGAAATTATTCCTTTTATAACCGTAAAATGTGGAACTATCCTCTCCTAGTATGCTTTGAAGAAGCTGGTTTGAGGGCTACTGTCTTTTAACATCATGAAAAATCCAAACCAGAATATTTCTACCTATGCTTGATTTACTTTAATCCCATTTCAAAACTTTCCTATTCTTTCCAGCATCTGTGCTGATTTTCCTGTGTTTTCTGTAGAAAGTGGAAGACGACACGATGCCCATCCGTCGCTCAGTGAATGCTTCTTCCCGGGAAACTCCTCCCAAAAGCAAACCTGCCGAAGGGGAAGAGGTCAAAGCAGGTACAGTCATGGTTCTAGAGCGGATTAATGTATATCCAAACATGGGCTGCATCTGAAACTCCTGGAAAACCCTACAGCCAGGATGAAAATATTATTAATGTTTGGCTCCCTGTCACAGGGTTTTCCCGGATCTGTGTTTTGTAGACACTGTTTTCAGTCTGAACCCATTTGTTCTGTCTTTTATACCCTATGTCACTCCAGACATGAAAATATGGCTAAATGTGGTCCCTTTTAAGTTTGCACATCCTTTAGGGTAAAGAAATTATGACGTTTCAGTAGTGTCAGAAAGATGGTTTGAGATCAAAAGGTGTAGTTAATGAATGGAAAAACAAAGTATTCGATTTTTTTTCTCTATTTTTCTGAGCAAAAATGTTTTACCACAATGTGTCATGAAATCTAGTCTGATATTAAAGTGCCTGGTCTTAGCTGCCTGGCCTCAGTGTCCCAGAATGTGTCATTTCGCTACTAGAGTCAATTGGTTTCACTGACTCTGTCCTCTTCGGTGTCACAAATAAAAAAAGCTACCCACAAAAACTGACTCTTAATTCACTGTGCATTTTAAATGCCTCTGTGGGAAACTATGCACAGGAATGTATCAGAAATGCTTAAGCTGCACAGAGCAGTGTTGGTGGGCAGTTCTTTATCCAAAAAGTGTGGAATTTCAGTTTATATGCATCTTATCTAGTAGGCAGCCCAGTCTCTGTTCTCAGCTAAATATACTTTTATGTATTTTTTATTTCCTTGGTAAGTTCTGACTGGATTTGATCTTTGTGATATACAAGTGCTCCAGCCAACGCACATGCCACCTAAAGCTTTGCCAAGTCTGGAAAAATGTGATGGAACTGTAATTATCCTTCAGGTGCTTTTGTATTTGAAAACACCTGGGTCATAAGCAAAGCTACTTCTTAGAATCCCAGGCCTGTCTGCAACAGCAGCTTGTGGAGTTAAGAGGAGAACGCTGGTGGAACTGGTTAATTGTGAAAATGTTGCATGATGTTTGCAGTTATTCTGGCATTTGAGGGCTGATTGCACCTTTATTGAAGCTCTTTCAGTACTTTTCTTCACTTTTCAAATTGCTTTTAAATAACACATTTAAATTAGTGAAAAGAAATTGGTGGAAAATAATTAGTGGGGTGTGATCTTACATTTGGCTTTTTTTCCCTCTACCTTCCTAAAGAATAAAAGCTGGTTTTGGACAGTAACTTGATGCTTTTTCACATTTTCTAGATGCAGAAGTCACCTCTGAGGAATCTGCCTCTGTTGGAGAGGAACAAGAGACTGAAACCCTGCCTGCTGCATCCAATGAAGCAGAACAGCCAAAGGAACCTGAGAATGAAGGGAAGGAGGAAACAAAGTCCTCAGAAGAAACCAAAAAGGAGTAAGGCTTGCTTGGCGCTGAATTCAGGGATTTGGGTAGGATTCTGAAGGAAGTCAGGTTCTACAGAAAGAAAAGATAGTGGGAGAGATGGAGGAAGTGAGTGCCTTAAGGTGCTTCTCCTTAAGATACTTCTCAGGAAGAAGCTACTGATCATGTGTAGCTGCTGTTCTCAAACATGTAAGGCTGAATATCGATACAAGGTCTCTTTTGTACTAACAGAAACATCAAAATATTCCTTAAGTTATGTTAATTTAAATAATGTCAGATGTTCTGGGCTTTTTTACTTTTTTTGTTCTTGTACTGCTTGTTGGCTTGTTTTGGTGCCTCTTGTCTTACTACTGCTCTGTATTTTCCCTAAGCGAGAAGGATCAGTCGAAGGAGAAGGAGAAGAAGGTGAAGAAGACCATCCCTGCGTGGGCCACGCTCTCTGCCAGCCAGCTGGCTCGGGCACAGAAGCAGACTCAGATGGCAGCCACCTCCCGGCCCAAAATGGACGCGATTTTAACCGAGGCCATCAAGGTGAGCAGGGCACAAATGTGGTTTTTATTCATCCATCGCAAAGCAGAACAATTGATGTCCTAAAACACACGATTTCAGCTTGCTGAGGTGCAGGTGGCTGCTGTGTGTTAGCAGGAAGCTGAGTGTTTAAGATGGGTGTGCTTGTGCCTGGAAGCCCATGGAGCTGACATGTGAGTCCATGAGGATGATGAGGGGCCCTGTAGCAGATTTCTTTGTTTAGAATTCGTTTCCCTCCCTAATTACATTATGAGGAACAGCTAGGATGGCATCACCTGGTTGATTGCTGTCATCATTTCGTTTGCTGTGCATCCTAGCCACATTTAACGTCATTTACCTGGATTCATCCATCTCTTTGATACATGTGCTTTTTTTTAGCATTAACTTACTCTGACTCAGGACAGATGGAGATACTGTAAACCTGCATTCCAAAGTGGTCTTGGTTTACTTTATCCCTCCTGATTGTAAGAGGAGATCTGTGCTGTTGTAGCTGTGCTGCTGCTCTCCCTTCAAGGCTTGGTTGCTCCCTTCAGAGGAGGCCTGGATTCCACCAGCCTTAATTGCAAGGTGGCCTTTCCATCTATCCTCAAAAGATGAACTTCACCTGAGGTTTTTTGCTAGTTTGCTAATGTCAGTCCTCCATCTTCTTAAAAAAATAATTGGCAGCTTGTTCTGACTTAATGGTTACTCTGTCTGACATTAATAAAATGTTAGGAGATCAGTTGTACAGCATTGGTTTGCCAAAAGGTGACTGTATTTTGTATTTTAAGCCGTTCCATGTGAGTGCTTCAGAGCAGGGGAGTAGTAGATATGTGCTGCTTTTCTGTTGTCTGTGTTGCTCTTCAGCTACTCAGAAGGGGAAAGTTAAGTATTTTGTTAGTCATGTTTTGTACTTGAGTCACAGTGGGGAAAAGGCCAGCCCTGGCATCCTGTGGTGGCCTGTGTGCGTCAGTCCAATCTCTGTTCTTCCAGCCCCACTCAGGATAATTCCAGTGCGGGTGGTTTCTAATGTTTTGGTTCTGTTTCAGGCCTGCTTTCAGAAGAGCGGTGCCTCGGTGGTTGCAATACGGAAATACATCATCCACAAATACCCTTCCCTGGAGCTGGAGAGGAGGGGATACCTCCTGAAGCAAGCACTGAAAAGGGAGCTGGAGAGGGGAATCATCAGGCAGGTAAGAGCTGCTTTGTGGAGCAGCACTGGAGATAGCATTGCTGAAGAGAGACTGTTTCCAAGGGCCTGGAGTGACAGGACAGGGGGAATGGCTTCAAAGTGCCAGAGAACAGGGTTAGATGGGATATTGGAAAACAATCCTTCCCTGTGAGGGTGGGGAGGCCCTGGCACAGGGTGCCCAGAGATGCTGTGGCTGCCCCTGGATCCCTGGCAGTGCCCAAGGCCAGGTTGGACATCAGGGCTTGGAGCAACCTGGGACAGTGGAAGGTGTCCCTGCCCATGGCAGGGGGTGGAACTGGGTTATCTTTGAGATCCCTTCCAGCCAAAACCATTGTCCCCATGATTCTGGGAACTGCAAAGGAATTTCTTAACTCCATTAGCAGGTCTGTGGAATGAACACGTTCTCCCTCGTGGAGGTTCATCAGCCTCTGTCTCTGCTGTGTTGGACACTGGCAGGATTTCAGCACTGTTGTGTCAGTCACATACTTTGCACAGTTGGTTTTTGTGCAATTCACGGCAGTTTGTGGGTGTTGTGTCACACAGCATTGCAGCAGCACGTGAACCCAGCAGTGCCACTTCTGCAGCAGTGTGGGTTTTAACACTGTAATTTATGCCTGTGTTATCTGTCAGGACAGCAGAGTATGTCCTAATGTCTGGCTGCAGTTTCTGATCTTAGTGAAGTTTCAGTGGGTTCAAATCAGGCCTCTGCCATAAAAACCCACTGCAGGGTGACAGTGCATTCAAAATCTGCATCATGGTGTCAGTGAGTCTCTCTCAGGTTGTTAGTATTGTGAGTTACTCTGTTAAGGACTGAAATGGACTTTCTCTTGAACCAGGTGAAAGGAAAGGGAGCTTCTGGGAGCTTTGTGGTGGTGTCTAATGCAGGAAAAACTGTTCCAAAATCCAGAGACAGAAAGGTAAGATGGATCATTTTAAACAACACTGAAATTTATTGGTCTGAAGCACATGTACCTTACCCAATGTTCTCAACCCAGTGTTCTCCTCCTTGCTGTGCTTTTACTCCCCAAGTTCAGCAATTAAAACACCCATCCCACTGATATCAGAATCAGAAAGCTACTATGAGGAATTCAACCCAAATCAAATGATCAAAATCTCAGTTTTAAAATGTTTACATTAACCCCCTAGGCTTTGGTTCAGAGGCAGAAAACTAAATAACCATGAAACTCTTCATCTGTCTTTACCTGGTAGAGGGAAGTGCCTCTCAGGTATTGGAAGAGAGTTTTATGCTACTGCTGTGTGTGTTTTATCTGTTGTGTGGATAAAGGGAAGACTCCAGTCTTTAGAACTGAGGGGAATGTTTTCCCATCAGCTGTGAGGACAGAGGGAGGAAGAAGAAAATATCCTAAGGCTTCTGGAAGAAAGCTGCTGATGCTGGGTGTTGTTGGGGAGTAATGTGAAGGGGATGGTTTTTTGAGCTTCATAGTTAGTTGTGGTTCCAGCACTGCTGATCTCCACTCCATGGTGTGCTGAGTGTGTGAAACACATTCCTAACGCTGCAGTTACAAAATATTTAGCTGGAACTGCCAATCCCTTGGGATTAGACAGGTGAAGTTAGATAGGTAATGCCTCGGTGCTCATCTCTTGCCTCCTGGGGAGACCAAAAGCCCTAAAACTGAAGGAAACGTTCACACACTTGGTGTAGGGCCCTGGAGGAAACCAATTGCAGTGGAACTTTTTAAACAGAGCTCACTGGCTCCATGAGAAGTGTGAGCAAGGCACCTGATACCTGCTGATACATCACCTCTCTCTGCAGCACATGGGTGTCTTTGTTCCCAGTTACTTTCCTAACGCTGCAGTAAAACAAATGTTTTGGATGAATTCAGCTGGCAGAGGAGCAGCTCCCTCACCCATTGCACTGTTTGCAGAGCTGCTGTTCAGCATCAAATCACTGAACTTCAGCACATTTTCTCTATAAAGAACAGACCATTTTTCCCTGATCATCTCTTCTCATGGTAACAAAAGGGGTGGAGGAAAACTCAGAATGGAGCGTTGGCTTCACTCAAGATTTTATTGTGTTATTTCAAAAAAAAAAAAGGAATCCTGTTTAGCTGTTCATTTTGGGGAAGATTTGATTTGTGCAAACAAGTTCTGTCTTTGATGAGTTTTAAATTTCGTGTCAGCATGTATCATCATCTTCACAGAAAGGGTTGTAAAGCATTGGCACAGGAGATCCAGGAAGTCATCATCCCTGGAAGTCTTCAAAAAACCTTGGGGGCATGGTCTCGTGGTGAATATGTCAGTGCTGGGTTAATGTTTGGACTTGATGATCCTGGAAGGCTTTTCCAGACTGAATAATTCTGTGATCCTATGATTTTTCTCCTGTCTCATTGAAAAGTGGCAGAGGAAAACATCTCTAGCAAGAGGAAATAATTAAAAAGACAGATATTGTTAGCTATGCAGCAATTTGTATTTGTAAAGTTTTCATAAAATTCCTATGAAAATTCAGCCAGATTTGCTGGATTTCACCTAAGCTGCAAAACTTTTAAAGTTGTTAAAGAGCTGCCTTACAGCACCTGAGTTTCCAGCTCTTCAGCCAGTGTCAGGAGCACTTCTCCCCACATGTGCATTGCTGGTTCAGAAACCCAGAGTTTTAGGCCCCTCTGATGCATAGAAGTCTGTGTGTTTCAGAAAAGCACTTCGGCTCCGAGCGCAGAGCAGCAGGTGAAGCTGGAGGATGTCCTGCCGCTGGCCTTCACCCGCCTGTGCGAGCCCAAGGAAGCTTCTTACAGCCTGATCAAAAAATACGTGTCTCAGTATTACCCCAAACTCAAAGTAGATATAAGGTAAGTGCTGCAGTTGCTTTAGCAAGCAGAGGACTGGGGAAACCTGGCCTTCCTCTGTCTCTGTCTCGCTTCACGATGATTCAATCTGGTATTTAAGCAGCCGGGTGCTGCTCCGAGTTGCAGGGCCTGTGGGACAGCTTGAGGAAAAGCTGTGCCTTTTCCTGCGTCCCTCCACATCCCATCTTTGTTCCTGACACCACCAGCAGCACTGCTCTGCACACCTTAACCACACCCACATCCCTTTACTGCGTGGATGTGAAGGCCTCTCCTCAGGATCTCATCCCCCTTGGATCCGGATGCTTTAGCCGGCACGCACATACAGTAATCTTTAAGCTGACCTGTACGGAGCGAGTTGAGGCTTGGGAAGGAAACTAGGAAACCCTGTGTGTCACCTCTAACAGGGTTTTGTCAGCCCCTTGTTTGCCTGTGAGCTGACTGAGTGCCCAGCACATCCAAATGTGCTGCTCAAGGTGAGTGGACCCTCGCCAGGGCCGCATGCCCAGGGCTGCCAGCAGTGCCGTGACACCGAGCACGCGCCACCGCTCCCAGCGCCGCGCCGTGTTCTGTAAGGAGCCTCACTGACAGGTCTCCATTTAAAGTGTCTGCATGTAGGCAGACACTCTAAGTGCTGCTCTGCTCACGCGCTGCAAAGCGCTGTTTCTCTGTTTGTTTTTGGAGCTGTCAGTGTGTGTCAGTAAAGCTTTCTCCTCCTGTGTTTCAGACCCCAGCTGCTGAAGAATGCCCTGCAGAGAGCTGTAGAGAAGGGCCAGTTAGAGCAGATCACAGGGAAGGGAGCATCTGGGACATTCCAGGTCAGAGAATGAGTTCATCTTTGTTGACCACAAGCCTTGGACGTCAGTTGCTGGGCCCTGTCCCCTGGTTTCACTGGGTGGCCCTTTCTTCAGCAGCCTGGCATGCTCAGCCCTCGTCCAGCTATGAAGCAGTAGGACTCTTGTTCTCCTCCTGGTCTCCGTTTCAGGAGCACACCCCTGTTCCCTTGCTGAGCATGCTGCATGCACTGCTCAGCTCTGACTCACCAGCACAGTAGGGAGCTGGTGGGGTAAGCTTTCCTTTCCGTCCCTGACTGGAAGTGCAGCAGGTACCCCAGATGCCTGCGATGTCTTTTACTCATGTGTGTACCACAGAAGTCGCTTGGGTACATTTGGTCCGTGGGATGGAGGAAGATGTGATTTGTTTTGCTTTCTTTCCTTCCCTGAGCAATGGGCCCTTAGACTGGCACATCCTTGCAGTGTATTTGGGGGCTGGGGTGAGGTGTTGCTGATAAATCCCCCCAGGCCAGCTGACTGACTAGGCCTGTCCTCCCACCTTCAGCTGGGAGAGCAGCGTTCCCTGTGCAGTGTTTTAATATTAAACGTATCTGTGCTAATGCAGGAGCGCCGACCCACCTGGTGCAGAGGAGCTTGTCCTGACCTGGTTTGGGAGAATTTTGTCTTGATGCTTTTCTCTTCCTCCTTGGAAAATAGCTGAAGAAATCAGGGGAGAAGCCCCTGCTGGGTGGGACTCTGATGGAAGATGCCATCCTGTCTGCTATTGCGGCCATGAACGAACCGAAGACCTGCTCCACCACAGCGCTGAAGAAGTATATCCTGGAAAATTACCCAGGGACCAACTCCAACTTCCAGGGTAAAGTACTGATCCGTGTAAGGCTTCTATTCTGCATGCTGAGAGAGTCCTGCAGCTGCAGATGTGCCTGTGCAGCACCTTTAAACTGCTCTGTTGAGCTTGCAGGGAGCTGCAGCTGCTCAGCTCTTTGTGCTGCAGAGATGCTCTGTGGTTTTCATTCCCATCAGTCCCTTTCAAGCCGGACAAAGGCCAGTTCCTGAGACAGAATGCACGATTCTCTTGGCTATAGCCAGGAAGGGGGAATAGTATTCAAGTACTTTGTTGTTCTTAAATCACCAAGTTGATTTCATCTGTCTTTCTCGGCTTTGAAAGAGCCAGCTTGGCATCAATGCAGTTCCTAATTGCTTTTCATTTCGAGAACTTGCATAGTTTAACTTTTTTAAAAAATTCACAACCACCCCTCTTACTGATTTATTTGAGGGCCTACTTTGGATCTGATTTTTAAAAGGTCAAGCAAATAAGGAGAAAAGCCAATGGCGTTTTATTTGGAAGGGAGTTTTGGCATGTCTTTGTTCCCAGGAGTGACACTAATGTCTGGTTTGACTTTTGCATGAGCAGAGGCTTTCAAGCAGATTTTCTGATGGCTTATTTGGGTTTTTTGGGCTGAGCAGTTGGTTGGTGCTGGAGGTCAGTTGAGAGAGGCTGAGCTCACAGTGATCTCTGCTCAAACCTGAACGTAGATCAGTTTGTTCCTGTGGTGTCACTGAGCTGGTGTCATTCCTCAGGAGCAGAGAGGAGATTGCTGATCCCACAGTCTTTACCTGGAGCTGAAGCACAGCATCAGCACAGCTGTTTGGTGCAGGGTTACTGACACACAGCACAGGTTCCAGGGCTGAAGAAGCTGCCTGAGGCCTTCTGCCAATTTGAAATTGATGTTGAGTGTGACTTCTTAATCTTGGGGCAGGGAAAAGAGTTTCCAGGCTTCCTAAGCCCTCGCATGGGTTATTTTCAGGACCATTGGCAATGTCCCTGGTCCTTAGGGCCTGTGTTGAGCCAGCCTCCAGTGCTTGTCACTCCTGCAAGGCCGATAAGGAAATCTCAGCTTGCAATCTGTTGTTTTCTTTCTCCTTCCGTTACATAAAGGAATTTTGATGATCTCTGCTTTGTTCTGAGAGCAACCGGAGGAAGATCTGGTGAGATGTGAAAAGCAGGCGGGTACATGCTGCAGAGCCAGAGCTCTGCTCTCCTCCTCAGTTTATGCCTCAGAACTGGACTTGACTGGAGTCAAATCCTTTACATGCTGCTATTGGTCTTTGGCACCCAGAGTAAAACCAGCCTTGTGGTTATACAAACTTTGGAACGTGCTTGAGAGCGAACCTTGTTTTTCCCTGGGAGCTCAGTATGTAAATGGCGCCTCTAAATCAAGCTGAAAATGGTTCTGAACTGACTAAACAACCCCAGCCCTTTGCCAGAGACAAAGATCCCCTTGCACAATTTGAGTTAAAATTCTTACACAGTGCACAGTGGAATGGCTGGAATAAAAGTCTGGAATAAAAGACTGGAATAAAAAGTTCTTTTGTTGTATTTCTAGACCAAATATTTTACTCTTTAAAAAACAAAAACCAAACCACAGTATGGGGAAGGATGCAGCAAATACAACATTTAGAACATGAGATCAAAACCAGGGTAAAAGGCTTGTTTTAAAACATACTTTGGAGCATAGTCTGAGACCTGGGTTAAATTTGGACAGAAGTAGTTACATGGTGCTGTCGAATGATTTATGAAGGAGCATCCCACAATCACAACATCAGAAACGTGCACTGTTCTTGACTCCTTCCTTCAGAGAATTTAAAGCCACTCTTGCCAAGTGCTCAGGAACAATATCTTGTATCTTGCTCGAAAATTGACTCAGAGGATTTCCCATCCTGACTCCAGCTCTGATTTCAGAGGGCACAGCAGAGAGCAGTAAGATCAGACAAGAGGATAAAGATAGTAACACAACCTTTCTCTGATTTCTTTTCTTTTTCACAGTGCATCTACTGAAGAGAACCCTGCAGAAATGTGAGAAGAATGGCTGGATGGAGCAAATTTCTGGGAAGGGCTTCAGTGGAACCTTTCAGCTTTGCTTCCCTTATTATCCCAGGTAAAGAGCTTGGCTATAAAATGATGTTCAGGAGTTTTGCACAGCTCAGGTAGCAGAGCTGAAGTTCATGAGCCAACTTCCTGTCTACAGGGAGGTTGTGGAGGTTTTAATCTCTGGAGAACTGCCACATTGTCACCCGTGCTCTGGATAATAGCATTGCTTGGGTGAACAGAAACCTGACTTCATTAGCAAGGGCAGCTTTAAAGGGCAGTAGAAGTACTGGGCTCAGTATTCTCAGGTAGTCTGTTGCACTGTTTTTGTTGCAGGCTGGGCTATTTGAGTGTTCCTGTGCTAAAACCAATTCACCTGAGCAGGGAGTGGGGTGGGTTCTCCATGCCAGGGTGCTCCTAAGGAGCAGGACCCAGCTGTTCCCTCCTTAAGGGAGGAGAGGTGGGAGGAGGGAGGATGACCTAGATTAGCTACTCTGAGTCTAAACCAGCCTTTCTTCTCCTGCTGTGAGCTGATATTGTGCTGGGCCATGTGGAGCCCATGGATGGGGCCTTGGTGTCCCAGCAAGAGCCAAATGGCAGCACAGTCATTAGAGTGCCTGCCCCTAGCTCCCTTTATTGCACACATGAGCCCTCACAGCTTCAGCCACGCTCAGCTGCTGGAGTCTGATCCTGCCCCTTTGTTGTTTCTCTCCCTGGGTTTGCAGAGGGAAGGAGCAACGAGGGATGGAAATGGAGAAGGGACAGCTTAGGGCTGGTGCATTCCCAGGCCATCATGTTTCTGCCATTGCAGTGACTAAATAACCTTGGTTTGGGATAGCAGCAGTCACAGAATTCCTGGGGGCATCTCTGGATTAGGCTGAAGCTGTAACCTTAGGGGGAAGCTGCAGTGCCAGAGGAGAGCCAGGGCTACCCAGGGCTTGCCTACCCTGGAGTCGTACCCTTAGAAGCAAATCACGCTCTGACCAGACCCCTCTTGTAGCCCAGATGTGCTCTACCCAGAGAAGCAGCAGGATGAGGATTCTGAGGAATCTGATGAGGAAGAAGAGGAGGAATCTGAGGAGGAAGAAGAATCTGAAGAGGAAGAGTCTGAGGAGGAAGAGCCACCACCAAAGAAGAGGTATGGCAGCATGAGAGATGAGTGGGCTCCTTTGGGTGAAATGTGTCTGTCACAGCTGTAGAGTGCTCAGGTGTGGTCACCTATCCACAAGGCTGTTGCTCACAGGTGTTGGCAGAAGTTTCTAATTATTCCTTGCTCCAGAGATACTGACCTTCCATCATTTGAAGCCTTCCTCTTTTCTACTCCAGATGAGAGCCTGTGTTTATTCTTTGTCTTGCCTTTAGTCTCCTGCTTTAGAAAGTGTGATGTTTCCCATGGAACTTTTTGTATTTATTGTTTCCTTAAAAAAATTCTTCCCTACAGTAATTATTTGGAGCTCTGTAGCCAGATATGAGACCTGCCTCACTCAGAATGTGGACTTCATATGAGTGTTGTTTGTTAAGTAATAAAATCCCATTTAGAGAGGAGAGGTAGTGCTTAGGGCTCTTAATTGTTCTGACAGCTGACTGATTCACTGTCATTATTTGTATGTTTATTTGCCTAACAAAGGGGTTGGAAGCCTCGCTGGCAGCTCTGTGGGGATGGGAAGTGCTCAGGGTAGAGCTACCAGCAGAGCTCTTGCTCTTTGGGATTTAGCTCATGGAATGTGCTGGCAAAGGACAGGGATGCCAAGATGTGCTTCATTTATGCAAATTGCCGACAGCAGCTCTGCTCTGGGTACCGTTTGTGCCTCCACTGAACTCCTGTGCTGTCTCTCCCTGACAGGATGCAGAAGACACCACCCCCCAAATCCCGGAGCAGGGCCCCTCCAATGAAGCGAAGAGAGTCCAAACCCAAGCCCAGGAAAACCCCTGCCGCCCGCCGGGGCAAAGCAAAGCCCCCTCCCAAGGTCAAAACCCCTGCTAAGAAAGCCAAACCAGCAGCCCCAGCCATCAAGAAAGCCTCCGGTGGCAGCTCTTCCAAGAAACCAGCAGCCAGTGGGAGGAAGGAAGTGAAACCCTCTGCCAAGGGCAAATCCACCATGAGGAAATCTCTCCGGGCAAAAAAGTAAAATGTTTCCAGTGTCAGGGAATCCCACGGTCAAATCCACAATCTTGTTTTATAAGTCAACGTGCATTTGTATTTTAGTTCTGATGCTTAAACATTTCTTTAATTTTTTTTTAATTTTTTTTTTCTTGAATGATGGGGAAAAGCTGAAAACTAAATCAAACCAACCCGAGCGTTCGTTAGATCTCGATGCTGTGCCTCGTGCCTGCCCCTCCCCTGGAACGAGTCATCTTTACTTTCTGCAATAATTTTAGGACTTTTCTAGGACGTCTCTAATCTGTACATTTATGGTGTTCCACGTGGGTTTCGGGGGGGACGGTTGGCTTTTAAAACAATTCTTCAAAGAAGATCTTTATATCTTTAGACAGCAGGAACAGGATGATCGGGGGAATGTGATTCTTTAATGAGAAGGTGCCGTGGCAGAGGAGTCCTCCCTAGATCCCTGCATGCTGAGGTCCTTGGCACTTCCGTGAGGGAGCCGTGTACATACAGCACTTGCACTGAGCCCCGAGATGCTGCTTTCCTCAGAGCCACAGGCCCAGGGGTGGCTGGTGAGTCAGATCCTTGCATCTCCTGAGGGTCTGGTGCCAGAGGGGCTCCAAAAGGGGCAGCTCTCGGTTAGGCGGGTGATTTGAATTAGTGTTTCCACACCACATCTGTACCTTAAAACCAAAATATATCAAAGTCTTCTTGAATCCAACTTTCAAATGTTTTTAAGAGATGAAAAGCCTGAGTTTGTCACCTCTTGTTTACCCTTTTTTAAAGAGAAGTTGGGGAGCTATACAATTGCTAATGTAGAGATGTTGATAAGTGAAAAACATGCGGTTTGCTAAAATAAAATGAAACTAGATTCCAGGCCTGCCTTCTGTGCCCATTCTCTCCTCGCCACAGCTTCTCCTCCTGGAAAGGTAGGGAGAAGGGAATGCAGTCACCACGGATTGCTGCAGAGGCAGATCTTTGTTCAAAGCCAGCGTGATTTAGCCTGAGCCACTGCCAAGCTCTGTTGTTGGACCAACTCCTGACCTTTTTCTTCCCTGGTTTCTCTGGAGACAAAGGTGAGTGAGAAAAATAGCTCTGTTGGAACCCCTTGCTGGTCCTCTTCTCCCCTGTCAGTGACCAGTGGGGACAAAAAACCCAGATGAAACCTTCTCCCCTGCCCTGCTCAACAGAGCAGCACCTGCCTTCAGAGCACGTCCCCGGCGCTGCAGTGCCCAGGGCAGTGATGCCAATGGGACCTGACAGTCTCCAACATGCTGCTGCAAAGAGCTGTGAGGAGGGGAATTACACACGCAGAAAGGGAGCAAACAGCTTCATTGAATTTATTCTTTTCTGCTGCTGTCCCAGTGTGCTACCTCTAACTGGGAGTTAAAAAAATTCCTATAGAAATGGCCTACATTGTTCCCAACCCTGTAAGAAGGGTACAAACAGCAGGTTAAAAATCACAGCTGATGGGAAACAGAGTGAAAGCTCTGTTCAAAGAATGATCCACAGGGATGTAAAGCAATTAGAAACGTTAGTTAGTGGCTTGTTCCTGGGGCTGCTTGTACTGAGGCCGTGGGGTCTGTTGGCATTGTGGTGAGATGAATCGGAGAAACTTCTCAGCGCCAGGATATTTATGGGGACAAGGAGTCTTCACCCAGCTGCTGGGCATTTTTCAACCTCCCTCTTCCCAACGGCATTCCCACACCAACAATCTCATGGGTATTTGTTGAAATACTGTTCTGGATGACACAGATTTCTCACATCTGAGCAGGAATACCTTGAATTAAGTGTTGTGCCAAAACCTTGGTCATCACCAGACTCTTGACTGTGGTTTGAATTAAGTGATTGCTGCACACCAAGCCAAAAAAAAGCCACGGGGTTGGTTGTATTTAATCCAAAGGAGTGATCCTTTCTTCCCAGAAGCAGTGTCTGGGATTGAATGGGAAAATCTTCATTGCCAGCAGAGCAAATGCCTTCTGGAGGGTTTGTGCCGGCTCTGCCGCTCGTTCTTCTCCAGTCTCTGCTTCCTGGCCAGACTGGGCTGCATTATGTTGTTTCTTCAGCCCCATCTGTCCTATTTTTTTTCCCTTTTTTCCACGGTTTCTCCACTATCGATTGATCCGATGGCTCTGCCATCGCAGCTTGGGGTGTCTTGAAGCAGCTGGCGCTGGCAGTGACCCAAGGTTTGAATGCTGCTGGTCGGACCCTTTTCCTCACACCCTCGGGATTGCTGGGGCACGAGACAGGGATTTTTGGGTGCACCGCCGAGGGTTAGACCCCAGCTCCTCCCCAAAGTGCTGCTTTCCCATTCCAGGAGCCAAGCTCGTCCCTAGGGTTGGGGGCAGCTTTGCTCCGGCTGGCCCGGAGGGTGTGAGGGGGGCTCTGGGTTACGTGGTTGCTCTGCAGTGAGGCCAGAGCCACCCCGCTTCTTTTTTTTTTTTCCCAGTAAAAGCAGGCAGCAGTGGGCAAAACTCCCCAGGGAATGTAGGAATTGGGGTGAAAAGGGTCTGAGCATCAGGGCAGGGGGTGGCGAGCGAGCAACCACGTGTGTACGTGTCAGGGTTAGAAATCGCTGCTCCGCCGGGCACGCCGGAGGGGACGGGAAAAGACGCAGAGAAAATCAGTTGCCGCCGCGTTTTCCAAAATCCCGAGCGAGCGTTCCTGCTCGCCGCCGCTTCCAAGAAACGGAGAGAACCGAGGAGGAAAATTGCGGTGATTCATCGCGGGCAGATCGGAGCAGGAAATGGGAGTTTGCTGCCTGCCCCTTGCCCGGCGTGGGCTCGGTGGGCTCGGGCTCGCCGGGGCCTGGCTGGCGGCGAGGGCCTGACACCCACGGGTCGAGCATCCCTGCGCCGCGGCC
>VWZT01009833.1:211686-228107 GCA_013397055.1 Pachycephala philippinensis
AATGGTTGCAGCCCCCCAGGGTTACGCTTGCCCCAGCCTATTCCCAGCCCCTGGTGCCCCCCCAGTCCCGCCGAGTGAGCCCGTGTGGGGCTGGTCTGGATGGGTGGGGCTGATCCGGGCGTGTGGGGCTGGTCTGGATGGGTGGGGTGACCTGTGGGGGGCAATGCTGACCCGAGTTTGTAGGGGCTGACTGTGTGTGTGGGGCTGACCGCGGTGTGTGGGGCTGGCCCCGGTGTGTGGGGGTGAACCTGGTGTGTGGGGCTGACCCTGGTGCGTGTCACTGACCGCGGTGTGTGCGGCTGACCCTGGTGCGTGTCACTGACCCCCGTGTGTGGNGACCCCCGTGTGGGACTGACCCCGGAGTGTGTCACTGACCCCCGTGTGTGGGGCTGACCCCGGCGGGCGTCACTGACCCCCGTGTTTCGGGCTGACCGCGGCGGGCGTCGCTGACCCCCGTGTGGGACTGACCCCGGAGTGTGTCACTGACCCCCGTGTGTGGGGCTGACCCCGGCGGGCGTCACTGACCCCCGTGTTTCGGGCTGACCGCGGCGGGCGTCGCTGACCCCCGTGTGCGGGTGACCGGGCCGATGGCCGCGGAGGCGGTGAAGGTGGCCGTGCGTTGCCGGCCGCTGAGCGGGCGTGAGGCGGCCCTGGGGTGCCGGGCCATAGTCGGTGTGGACAGCGCGCGGGGCCGGTGCCTCCTGCGGAACCCCGCGGCCCCTGCCGAGCCCCCCCGGCAGTTCTCCTTCGACGGGGCATTCAGTGGGGAGCACAGCACCGAGCACATCTACAACGAGATCGCCTACCCGCTCGTGGAGGTCAGTGGGCAGCCCTACGCTGCCAGGGATGGGGGCAATTTTGGGCACCGCAATGAAAAAAAGAGCTCCAGGAGTATTTGGACAATGCTCTCAGGCACAGGGTGGGATTGTTGGGGTCTCCGTGCAGGGCCAGGAGTTGGGCTATGATCCTTGTGGGTCCCTTCCAGCTGAGGATATTCTGTGAACACATATCCTGAGACATGGACTGGTTTTACGGGTGATCCCTAAGTGGAGCAGGACCCACTTGACTTTCCCCATACTGGAAGGTGTCCCTGCCCATGGCAGGGTGGTGGAACAAGATGAACTTTAAGGTCCCTCCCAACCTAAACCTCAGCCTCTCTTAGACGGGCAAAATGAGAGGGGATCCTTTTGTTTCCTTGTTAACAGATCAGCACAGAAAACATCTGAGCTGAGAAGAACAGCTGAGGTGTTTTTGTTAAACAAAAGAAGACCAACCTCTCCACCCCAAAAAAAGTTTTGTTAGAAGAAGTAACATGAATTAAATGGCTTGTGATGGTTTTAAGATAGAAGTTTCTGATCATGAGAACAAGCAGGGCTAGAAACAGAAGATATTAGATTAATAGGTTCTTTTTTTTCTTATTTAAACCTTAAGAAATCCAATTATTTTCTGTTCCTACCACACTCCTCTGAAATAGAGACAAGTGACAGTAAGCAGCTTGCCAAGCAAAAATTATTGAAAGCTAGAGGCCATCCCTTTGGCCACCCCTCAACCAGCTATTGTTCTAGTTGTCTCTTTGAATCTCATAAGATTTTGTGCCCTATGGCAAAAATATTCTGTTTTTCTAAGTGTTGGTGTTGTCAACTGCTTTTCAACACCTGCATTGCTTCAAGATTCCCAGTTTTGGGAGAAAAACATTTATTTATATGCTAATTTTGTAATTACTATACTCTGATGGCGTGTGAAGATTAGGCAGCTGTTTGATGTTTACTTCCAGCTCTTCTTTTAAAATACCTTTTAGGGGGTGGGAATGAATCTGGACAATGTATTTCCAGTTAGGCAAAGATGATGGCAGTTTTCTTTGGTTTTTCCCCCTTTCCAGGGTCTCATGGAAGGCTACAATGGCACCATCTTTGCCTACGGCCAGACTGGCAGTGGGAAGTCATTCACCATGCAGGGAGTCGTGGATCCTTCCTCACAGAAAGGGATCATTCCCAGGGCGTTTGAACACATCTTTGAGAGCATACAGGTGGGTGTGAAAGAGAACCTGTTGATAAGTTTTTGCTAGAAAGACTTTTTTGGTGTCTTATGCCAAGAAGTGAGTGCTGATGGCACATGAAGCGTGAAGGGGGACAGGTTTGGGGTGCACTGCTTCTCATCCTTAAGCTGAGGCCTGTCCATAGTCAGATGAGCTGCACCCTTATCCCAGGTGATGTTATGGACTTGAGGTGTGGAAGGACCAAAAGTCCCTTGCAGTGTTGAGTGGTTCCAGCTGGAATGAATTGCCAGGGGAGATTGGGTGGGGTGCTGAAGGGTGGTGGGCACTCAGCTGTGGGAGGGGCTCCATGGGCTGCCTGTGCTGTGCAGCCTCCCCCCAAATCCTCCCTGTGTTGTGCAGTGTGCTGAAAATGCCAAGTTCCTGCTGAGAGCCTCCTACCTGGAGATCTACAATGAGGATGTACGAGACCTTCTAGGAGCTGACACCAAGCAGAAGCTGGAGGTGAGGAGGACTCAATGTGTCTTAATTAAGTGCTTTAATTAGCTCAGATAGGTGTTACCATGACTTACAGAAGTGCAGCAATGGTCTCTGTCAGAAGCTTAAGTGCCAGAATATGAAGTTGTGTGAGGAATATGGAAGCTAAGAGGGGCTTTTGAGGGATTTTAGTGAAAGTTTAGGACCAGGATGCAGTCGGAGACATGTGCAGTGTATCCCACGTGATAGTGGCTGGTAGCTCAGCAGCAGCTCTTTTAAAAAGAGTAAAAATCCTTTACTGGACAAGGATGGAATAAAGTGCCCATAGGGCAATTTCTTCCTCATCCTCTTCGCCTCATGCTTGTCTCTAAAGCAAGAGGATTCTGGGCCTTATGAATGTTTAATCTGATCCAGTGGAGCCATGGATGATCTCTTTATCTGCCTAAGCCGAAAAGGCTGATCCGTTTTGAGGGGACATGGCAGGTATTACTCCCCATGGGAACACATGTGAAGTTTACAGGACCACAGGAGGGTTAAACTCTCCTGAAATCCTAATCAGGGGGCTGATCTTTATAAAATTTACCTCTTGGTGGCTTTGCAGATCCTTTTGTATGTATTCCTGGAGGGAGCCAGAAATCTCCTGTCCCAATTTACTTCCTTGCAGGACTGCCCTGGTGAATAAAACCAAGGCAGTAGCACTTTGAAATGCTCTGGGGTGGCAACAGACCCAAAGTGCCTTACAGGGCAGATATTTCTAACAGGTTTCTGGCTTTAAGGCAGGCAAACCCCTCTCTGCTCCATGTTCCAAGCGTGCTTCACCTGTCTCGTGTAGAGGGAGAGTGGGAGAAGGGGACTTGCTGCAGTTTCCCATCCTTTGTTGCACATCCATGGTGACACAGGTTTCCATGGTGACGCGGTTGGCGCTGGGAAGGCAGGAGCTGGGCAGAGCAGTTTCCAGGGTAACTCTGTCCCACTGCCTGTTGCTGCCTCCACTGAGTGCTTGAGGGTGTCGTGTCCTGCGGAGACAAATCCCAGGCTGACCCGCTGCGTTCCTCTGTGTCCCCCAATTCCCCCCAGAATCCAATTTTTGTGCATTCCTGTGCCTTTCACCTTGACTGCAGCCATGTCCTTGGTCAGGTGTTCCTCAGGGACTCTGCAACACCCCCAAAAAGAGCCAGGCCAGCCCTGGGGTTCTCAGTAGCACAGACAAGTCACAGTGTATGAACACTCTGGCTGTGACTGTACCTGGATTCATCCCGGGCATTGTGGGTTTGGAACAAGGATAAATAACACCTGGTTAAGTTTTCAGCCAGTTTTGGTCTGTTTTGTGGGATTTTTTAACAGCAAACACTATTTTACATCATTTCTTGTGAATATCACTGAAGTATCTGAGCCTCGTCTTTGGAAGTCACAGTGCCAAACGTGGTCTCTGTTGCTCCATCCAACCATATCTTGATATCCCAGCTGACGTGATAAAGATAGTTTTAGTGATGAACTTAGCAGATGTGGGGTGTAACAGAGCTGTGGAAAATTAATTCAGCTCATTTAAAATTCCTACTGTGGAGGGGGCTGGTGTAGGAGTGCAGGGATCTCTGGATTATTTTGTATTTTTTATGTAGGTTTGATGGGTAACTCAAAATTTTGGATATTTCCATTCTGTATGAAACTTTTCATCTGTGTGGTTGATAATTACTGAGAAGATGCTGTTGGGTATTTAATGCTCTGTCTCAACCCAGGGGCCCGAATAGGATTTTTGCTCATTTAAAAATTAATTAATCTGGAGAAAAATGATGACAGTTCACCTATGTGTGACGGGTGTGACTTTGGGAATGTTGTCAGTGAGCTCAAGCCACCCACTCGGAGCAGAGAGTTCAGCAAAGCACCGGGAACAATATCTGGGAATATTGTATCTGTGCTTTGATATTAAAAAAAGCTTCCTATGACTGAAGAGATCTTAGAGCCTTTGCCATAATAGGTGAGATGTATTTTGATTCTTGTTTAAAATATGGAGCTTAATAATAGAGAAGGTGGAGGGTGGATAGAAGCTGAGTTCCTCATGGCCTGGGGGATGTCTGAATCAATCAGCAACTTTTAACTCGAATTCTTTTAGCCATGAAGGTGGTTCCCTCTTTTTCTGTGGTTTTATTCCTCCTTCAGAAATAAGGCATTTTAGCGGCAGTCAGATGTGCTTTTCTCATAGTGCAGTTTAATTTCACATAGCCCTCCAGCTTCCGGGCCATTCCGGGTGTAATTTTCCATGGTTTCAGTGGCTCTGGCTCTGACCTGGCTTGCGTTGTCCTGTTGGCAGCTGAAGGAGCACCCGGAGCAGGGGGTGTACGTGAAGGGACTGTCCCTGCACGCTGTGCACAGCGTGGCACAGTGTGAGCAGCTGATGGACGTGGGCTGCAGGAACAGAGCAGTGGCCTTCACCCTCATGAACAAGGACTCGTCCCGCTCCCACTCCATCTTCACTGTCAGGATGGAAATCTGCACTGTAGGTGGGTACCTGGATGTCCTGCCTTAGGCCTGGGCCTAGCAGGGCGCAGGATCTGTGTGGTCACTCATCATCCCACAGCTACCTTAGATCCCAAATGATTGTAGGTCCAGGAGGAAAATCCTCTTCCCTCTGAGGGTGGGGAGACCCCACAACAGGTTGCCCGGAGGAACTGTGGCTGCCCCATCCCTGGAAGTGCCCAGGGCCAGGCTGGATGGGGCTTGGAGCACCCTGGAACAGTGGAAGGTGTCCCTGCCTGTGGCAAGGGTGGAATGAGATGAGTCTTAGGGTCCCTCCCAACCAGAACCATTCAGGTCATATCACCTGACAATTCCTTCACTGAGCTTAATCGTCGGGCGTGTTTTTTAAAGATGGAATTAAAGAATCCTTTAATAAAGTTTTAGTGACTAATTTTCCTTTCATGAGTATCTTATTGGCATTTCTTTAGTTGGAAGAGCTGCCTCGCTGGGTCTGAACAGGGACCTCGAGAGGGTTTTTCTGGGACCAGAAAGGAATTAATCTCTGCCTTGTCTTTGACCCTGGCTGGGAACAGCTTGGCTTCGTTTTCTTCAGCTGTTTCAGTCATGGGGAAAGTTACACAACGTCTTCCAAAATTGTGGTTCCAGATGTTGATGACAGTACCTCATTTTCCACTCAGTAAGTGAGGGATTTAGGGAGTTTCTCAATTAGCACAGACAGTGGATGCATTGTGTGGGTCTGTAAAATCCCACATTTAATCCCAGCAGGGAAGATGCAGTATTTGCACTCCTCTTCTGTGCTCCAGATTGGTGCAAGGCCCTCAATCTAGCCTGAATTTCTCTGATTTCTCTGGCTGAAATTGTAAATACTGTGGAAATACATGGAGGGGTGTGTGTGTGTGTACAGAGCTCACTGGGAGAGTAAGAACAGGCATGAATTTTTACTGTGGATGCTATTGAGGAAAGCATTAAAATGTGCAGTGCTAAGATTAAATAGATATTTATTTCCTTCGGGGAGTCAGGGCCCCAATGCAGACAGAGAATAGGGCTGGAACAGGACGTGGTGCCGAGAGAGTCCTGATTCTTGACTGTTGAGATGCTTCCTCCTAAGAGCTACCCGGGAATTGTTTCCATGCAGATGAGCGAGGGCAGGACCACCTTCGGGCTGCCAAACTCAACTTGGTGGATCTGGCAGGAAGTGAGAGACAGTCAAGAACCGGTGCCACGGGGGAGCGGCTCAAAGAGGCCACCAAAATCAACCTCTCCCTGTCCGCCCTGGGCAATGTCATCTCGGCCCTGGTCGATGGCAGGTGCAGACACATTCCCTACCGAGACTCCAAGCTGACCAGGCTGCTCCAGGACTCCCTGGGAGGGAACACCAGGACCCTGATGGTGGCGTGCGTGTCCCCAGCTGATGACAGCTATGAGGAAAGCCTCAGCACCCTGCGCTATGCAAATCGAGCCAAGAACATCAGGAACAAGCCCTGCATCAACCAGGACCCCAAGGATGCTCTGCTGAGGGAATATCAGGAGGAGATTAAGAAGCTGAAGACCATTCTGGCTGAACAGATGGGCACAAGTGACTTGTCAGGTAGGAGAGCCCTTAGTGGCTGCAGAGATGTCAAAAAAGGGGGTTTTACACATAAAACATTAGCTAAATTTCACCTTAACCTTTCCCTTACCTATTGGAGGAAGAGTTCTCCATTCTGGTTACAGACTTTTCCTTCACTGCTGCCAAATTGACCTTACTCCACTGGCAAAGACCATTTCAATAATCCAGTGTTTTCAATAGTGACAAATTCTGTTAGAAAATGCTGACATTATTCAAATCCTTGGTTATTTTTGGTGATTGTGGCGACAATTTGGTCAGTTGCAGAAGAGAGGCTTCAGCTGGAAGAACAAAAGTGAGCTGCAAAAGAAATAATACTGTAAAATTCTTTATTAAATATATATATGTGTGTTTTCAAAGTGAGCATTCAGCCCCTATTCTCCTACAATGTGAATTTTTGACACTACGAGAGTTTTGCCCTCCTTATGGCAGTGCTTGAGGACTCCGCCCAGCCTCAGCACACTTGCTCTTTCCTCTGGAGAAGGAATAGCAAATGTAGGAACAAATGGGGAAGAGTAATCTTTAGGGAGCTGATCACCTGTGGAGAATTAAAAAAGGGCAACTTTCAACAGGGGAATAAGGCTGTAGGATGACTTTTTCCTCCTTTCTGCCACCTTTCAGAAATAGCTGTGAACAAAGAAGGTAATTTCCTAGCACTTTTCATCTTCCCAGTGTCTTTTATCTCCCAGATCTGTAGCTTAGCCCTGGAAAAAAGTCTCCTGTTATTCTTTGAAAGACATATTTGTATCTATAAATACCATACAATTAAATTCACTTCCATATTTCCCCTGAAGCTGGAACCTCTCCCTCTCTCCCCACACCTATGGAGCCCCAGGCCAGGGGGTGTTCTGGCAGCGAGTGTGGTTTGAGGGAGCACAGGGATTGCCATGTTCTTTCCTGGCACCCAGCTTCTTTGTTCTCTTTCCAGGAATTCTGCAGACAATCCCACCCACTGACTGTGAGTGATTTTTATTTCTACTTTGCTTTGCAGGGCTTCTACCTGCTGAGGCTGCTCACCTGGAAGCAAATCCAGCTCCCCGCCTCAAACCCCAGGTGGATCTGGAAGCAGAGAAGCAGCTGATCAGAGAAGTAAGTTGGGAAAGGATATCCCAGAGTGGCTTTGACTAAAACCTTTTCATAATAATCATTACAAATAATTCAGCCTTTCCAGAACACTTCTCTTTGTCTATTTCTTTCTCTATTTTCTAATCCTTGGACTTCTCCCATGAACAGCCCATGTGTTATGGAGGCCATGTGCCTTATTACAACCTACCTCTTGTTCCCACCTCCCTAGAGATGGATTGGAATGGATTCCCAGCAAGAATTTTTGGAGCAGCTACATGTGAAATTGTCAGAGAAGGGAGGAATAGAGTTGAGGAAAGCAGTAGTCAAAGATGTTAGGAAGAGAGATGAAGAAAATAAGGAATATAGAGCCAGGAGGAAGAATGAGGAGCCAGAGGGAAACAAAACTCTCTCCTTGCTCTTTAGAAAGTTCATTCCAGGGCACCACAACCACCCAAGGCAGCCGTTTCTAGGGCTGAACAGTCACTTTCCATCACTACTGTGTCAAGTCACAGAAAATGTCAGTGAATGCGGGGTGGTGGAGTTGTATTGGGATGGGTGTGAGGTGTGACCTGGAATGGAGCTGGATGTGACCTCGGGAGCAGTCACAGGGCTGTTGCTGTGCCTTGCAGGAGTACGAGGAGAGGCTGGCCCGGCTCCAGGCCAGCTACCAATCGGAGCAGTCATCCCGCGCCCGCCTGGAGAAGGACATCAGCAGCCTGAGGGATGACTTTGATCTCAAGGTGTCTGTTCTCCAGGATCTCCTCAGGAAGGAAGCAGGTGTGGAGGAGGAGGGTGGAGGCTGTGCAGCCAAGCCCAGGTTCCCTCAGGAGCACGGACTGTTTCTGCAGTCAGATCTGTGGCAGCCACTGCAGCCTTTAAAAGGCAGCAGCTGCTGCTGCAGTCCCTGCTCCCAACCCACCCTTATCCACAGCAGGAGCAGCAACTCTGCCTCTCCTGGGCCAGATTTAAGACTCTGTCCCAGCTTTGTCCTCTTTCCTATTTCCCTGACTTCTTTCCCTGTCAGAAGCAGCCTCACCCAATCCTGTAAGCCTTGAGGCAATGAAAAGCCTCATTTTTGAATGAAACGCCTGCTTTTTGCCCACATAGCAGAGTTCCCCCTGACTGACGGCAGCGTGTCTCTGGAGCAGAGGTCACTGCTCTGTCCCCATCCCACTGGCCTCTCATTCCCGAGGGCGGGGTGGCTGCCGCAGTCTCTCCCTCTGTATGCAAATGTGCTGCAGCACTTGCTCTCCCGGTGGATTATCCACACCATCGCTCGCTGCAAGGCAGATATTCCTCTCACATCCTATAAATTGTTGCCAGCTCTCCTCTCCTCTCTGTTATTGCTTTTCACTGACACCTGCAGTGCCTCAGAGCATGGTTTGCAATGTGCTCATTCAGTACTTATCACCCACTAACAACCCTTGAACCTATATTCTTCATTTTTGCTGCTATCACTTTCTAAGGTGAAGGCTTGAGAGGTTCTTTGTTTTTTCCTCCTCTGATTACAAATGTGCACCTCCAGCCTCTGAAATGGATTATTTTTGGAGCCAGGCTCTCCCAGCCCTGTGCAATCTGCATTCCTTACCCGATACCCCCTCTCAGTCTTTCATGGGTTTTACTGACCAGCAGAAGTAGGTGAATGACAGCCCTTTTCCTGTCAAACACGTCATTCCTAGCTTTGGGTGAAGGCTTTGGGGGATGGTTTCACAGATTTATGTCTAGTTTTGCACAGCTCATTACCAACATTGTGGGGATTTCCTCTTTTCAGCTGACACACGGACTAGAACGACCTCTGGCCAGACACCTTCACGTGAAGCTGGTGTTGCTTCAGTGCATGAAGAGCCATCGTCAGCCCAGGTACCCTCCAGGCCCCTTCTCCCCTCAGGATGAATAAACCTGAGTGGGTAACGTTGTGCTTCATCTCCCTCAGGACTCTCACTGTGTCTTTCCAGAGCTACAGCCTTTGTTTTCCTCTTGTCCCCAGGACCCAGCAGCACCTGGGACTGTCACAGACACTGGTGGGGTGAACAGAGGCAGTGCTGGAGCAGCGGGAGTTGTCACTGCCCCCGGGATTTCCCTGCCTGCAGAGCAGCAGCTGGTGCTTGCCAGGTCAGTGATGTCCCTGCTCGTGCCAACTGTCCCCTGGGCAGCACCCACAGGCAGCAGCAGGTGCCTTCTGCCATGACACCACAGCTGCTGAGCTCCAGCTGTCAGTGCTGCCCCAAACCAGGCACATGTGAGTTAAAATGATGGACTGGTTTGGGCTGGAAGGACCTTAAAGCTCATCCAGTCCCACCCCTGCCATGGGCAGGGACACCATCCACTGTCCCAGGCTGCTCCAAGCCCCGTCCAGCCTGGCCTTGGGCACTGCCAGGGACCCAGGGGCAGCCACAGCTTCTCTGGGCACCCTGTGCCAGGGCCTCCCACCCTCACAGGGAACAATTCCTTCCCAATATCCCATCCAGCCCTGCCCTCTGGCAGTGGGAAGCCATTCCCTGTGTCCTGGCACTCCAGGCTCTTGTCCAAAGTCCCTTTCCAGCTTTTCTGGAGCCCCTTTAGGCACCAGGAGAGGCTCTGAGGTCTGCCTGGAGACTTCTCTTCTCCAGGCTGCTTTTAACCCAAAACTAACTTTGCACTATTTGGGCGGATGAAGAGCAGTTCCCTGCGGCGCTCAGTGAGGCCAAGTGCCAGAATTGTGAGAGAAAAATGGAGATGTTCAAGTCAGCAGATGTGGATGCCAAAAAGTGTGTGTTCCTGGTAACAAATCCTGCCTGGAGCTGCGGGCAGGGCAGCCTTAAGCTCCCACACACGTTATGGAGATGCCTCCTTTTCCTCTTGAAAGAGGTCCTTGAAGGGCACTTGGAGCCCTCTCCTGTACCTACAGGTAAGGCAGCAGCTGTCCTGTGGCTCATGGATGGACTTTTCCCATCACTGAGGCCACTTTTGCCTCCAACTCATGCATCTCACAGTGATTGCAGCACATCAGCCAGAACTGACAGCAAAATTTCCCAATAATCCTATTTTAGGGGCACTGTCAGGGCCTGGAGGACAGGGTTGGGATATAAGGCATGCAGGCTCGAGACTCGTGCTCAGCCCATCTCAAAGGTGACCTGGTTCAAGGTTTTCTCTATGTGAGAGCTGTCCTGAGAGAATTCCCTCAGCTGGAGTACACCAGCACATACTGAAGCAGCATGGGGGCTTGAGCTGTTCCAGAAATACACAACTGAAGCAAATTCTGCTGATTTCTTGCTTACTCCATTGCGTGGAACTATATTACAATTAGAAAAGCTCAACCTGAGATATGCTGTGGATGACAGATTCTGATTTGATTCTGAACAGTTCTGTGGGTTTTAACCAGTCCTTCTGTAGGTTTTAACCAGTCTTTCAGCTTTCCTGTAGTGTGTGCTCGCTCTGTTGGGTCTCTCCTGGCTCAAAAAGGAGCTGCTATGAAATGCAGAACAGCAGTGTCTGTAATTTGTGGGCAATTCTGTCTGTTAATGGAGACATCTCCAAAGAAACCCTTCATTTGGATATCAAATGTTAGTGGTATCTCAGGACTAGTCCTATTGCAAGAATGAATCCTATTCCTTTTGTGTCAAACAAGGGAAAATGCCCTTCTAATCACATTGTTAAATCCAGGCTCTGTGCAGATTGGGCAGGAGGGTTTGGTTCCACGGGCATGGGGATTTCAAAGCCGCCTGTTCAAACTTTACACATCGGGGCAGCTCAGCAGAGCAAGGATTGAATCCTGGATTCAATCGTGTATTAAGCAAAGGAGAGGGAAGGTCACCTGACGGGAGCAGTGCAGCAGAATAGCAGGTCAGTTCTGGGGGAGAATGAGCCTTTTCAGAGGCTTTGGAGATAATTAAGAGGCTGTTATCAGTAAAGGGGTTATCAGCCAATTTGAGCCAGTGCTGGCCAACCTGAGCTTTCTGCTGTGCTCCAAATCCTGTGCAGACAAAGGAATGGCTCTGGAGCACGGCTTTATTTCCATGTCAGAGCATGATTTCAAATACAGGCCTGTGCCAGTGCTCCATTAACAATGCTGAGGTCACACAAATCATCAACTCTGGCTGATACTACCCCAAAATGGAAAGCACACTCTGGCTTTCAGCTTTACCACTCCCACATCCACCATTTAAAATAATTCTCTGTATAATTTTGGCACCTTTTGTGTGTCTTAAAAAAAATTTAATAATATATTCAATGTTTATTTAAATAAGAATTTAAATATAAATTACACAAAACAAGGAGTTTAAAGAGAATTTTGTGAGTGCAGATATGGATTTCTGGACATCCTTATTGACTGAGGTGCTTGGAGTAACATATGCTTTGCCTTTGTGGAGTATTTTGCCCAGAGCAGCTGTGGCTGCNGAGTTAAAATGATGGACTGGTTTGGGCTGGAAGGACCTTAAAGCTCATCCAGTCCCACCCCTGCCATGGGCAGGGACACCATCCACTGTCCCAGGCTGCTCCAAGCCCCGTCCAGCCTGGCCTTGGGCACTGCCAGGGACCCAGGGGCAGCCACAGCTTCTCTGGGCACCCTGTGCCAGGGCCTCCCACCCTCACAGGGAACAATTCCTTCCCAATATCCCATCCAGCCCTGCCCTCTGGCAGTGGGAAGCCATTCCCTGTGTCCTGGCACTCCAGGCTCTTGTCCAAAGTCCCTTTCCAGCTTTCCTGGAGCCCCTTTAGGCACCAGGAGAGGCTCTGAGGTCTGCCTGGAGACTTCTCTTCTCCAGGCTGCTTTTAACCCAAAACTAACTTTGCACTATTTGGGCGGATGAAGAGCAGTTCCCTGCGGCGCTCAGTGAGGCCAAGTGCCAGAATTGTGAGAGAAAAATGGAGATGTTCAAGTCAGCAGATGTGGATGCCAAAAAGTGTGTGTTCCTGGTAACAAATCCTGCCTGGAGCTGCGGGCAGGGCAGCCTTAAGCTCCCACACACGTTATGGAGATGCCTCCTTTTCCTCTTGAAAGAGGTCCTTGAAGGGCACTTGGAGCCCTCTCCTGTACCTACAGGTAAGGCAGCAGCTGTCCTGTGGCTCATGGATGGACTTTTCCCATCACTGAGGCCACTTTTGCCTCCAACTCATGCATCTCACAGTGATTGCAGCACATCAGCCAGAACTGACAGCAAAATTTCCCAATAATCCTATTTTAGGGGCACTGTCAGGGCCTGGAGGACAGGGTTGGGATATAAGGCATGCAGGCTCGAGACTCGTGCTCAGCCCATCTCAAAGGTGACCTGGTTCAAGGTTTTCTCTATGTGAGAGCTGTCCTGAGAGAATTCCCTCAGCTGGAGTACACCAGCACATACTGAAGCAGCATGGGGGCTTGAGCTGTTCCAGAAATACACAACTGAAGCAAATTCTGCTGATTTCTTGCTTACTCCATTGCGTGGAACTATATTACAATTAGAAAAGCTCAACCTGAGATATGCTGTGGATGACAGATTCTGATTTGATTCTGAACAGTTCTGTGGGTTTTAACCAGTCCTTCTGTAGGTTTTAACCAGTCTTTCAGCTTTCCTGTAGTGTGTGCTCGCTCTGTTGGGTCTCTCCTGGCTCAAAAAGGAGCTGCTATGAAATGCAGAACAGCAGTGTCTGTAATTTGTGGGCAATTCTGTCTGTTAATGGAGACATCTCCAAAGAAACCCTTCATTTGGATATCAAATGTTAGTGGTATCTCAGGACTAGTCCTATTGCAAGAATGAATCCTATTCCTTTTGTGTCAAACAAGGGAAAATGCCCTTCTAATCACATTGTTAAATCCAGGCTCTGTGCAGATTGGGCAGGAGGGTTTGGTTCCACGGGCATGGGGATTTCAAAGCCGCCTGTTCAAACTTTACACATCGGGGCAGCTCAGCAGAGCAAGGATTGAATCCTGGATTCAATCGTGTATTAAGCAAAGGAGAGGGAAGGTCACCTGACGGGAGCAGTGCAGCAGAATAGCAGGTCAGTTCTGGGGGAGAATGAGCCTTTTCAGAGGCTTTGGAGATAATTAAGAGGCTGTTATCAGTAAAGGGGTTATCAGCCAATTTGAGCCAGTGCTGGCCAACCTGAGCTTTCTGCTGTGCTCCAAATCCTGTGCAGACAAAGGAATGGCTCTGGAGCACGGCTTTATTTCCATGTCAGAGCATGATTTCAAATACAGGCCTGTGCCAGTGCTCCATTAACAATGCTGAGGTCACACAAATCATCAACTCTGGCTGATACTACCCCAAAATGGAAAGCACACTCTGGCTTTCAGCTTTACCACTCCCACATCCACCATTTAAAATAATTCTCTGTATAATTTTGGCACCTTTTGTGTGTCTTAAAAAAAATTTAATAATATATTCAATGTTTATTTAAATAAGAATTTAAATATAAATTACACAAAACAAGGAGTTTAAAGAGAATTTTGTGAGTGCAGATATGGATTTCTGGACATCCTTATTGACTGNACCCAAACCATTCTGGGAATCTATTTATGACAGAAACTGTTAATAATAAGTAGAATCTGCCATGATTACTCAGGGCAAAGAATATCATCCCAATTCCCAAGTTTCTGTGTCTTCCCAAATGTCACCCGTGGAAGGACGTGCATCCTCCACGCTTGTGCAGCCGGTTCTTAGTTCCACTGAGCTCAGAGAAGCGTTCCCCTTCTCCAGGCTGCAGATGCTGGAGCAGCAGGTGGTCGGGGGGGAACAGGCTCAAAACAAGGACCTGAAGGAAAAGCACAAACGCCGGAAGAAATACGCGGACGAGCGGAGGCTGCAGCTGGTGGCTGCACTGCAGGAAGCCAACGAGGACAGCAGTGAGCGAGCTCTCCTCAATGTCTATGACTCCATCCAGGAGGAGGTTCGAGCCAAGAGTAAGATGCTGGAGAAGGTGCAGGAAAAGGTGAGAGAGCAGCTCCTTCCTCCTCCACATCCCCATTTTTTACTTTACAGGGTTTAGGGCTGTAGGTTTAGAGAATGATTCTGGCTGGGTCAGTATTTCATACACCACACTGTTTGTGTGAGTTTTTATGAAATCCCAGATGCAACAGCCCTCAGGTGGGGAATTAAGCTTTTGAAGCCCAAACCCCACCAGTTTTAAAGGCTCGGTGTGTGACACTTGGCTGGAGGAGGATGTGTTGGGATGGGAGGGGATGCGACTCCCTCTGCTGACCTATGGATCTGCTGCAGCTCCTGCGAGTTCGAAGCATACTTTCTGGGGGAAGAAATAAAACATAAAAGCAATGCTCTTAAATTTTACATTTAAAAATCTTCATTTTCAAAACACTTGAAAATCAGTTTTGCTCTGGTATTTTGTGGCAGAATCAGAGGGGCTGCAAAAAAATTGACATTTGTGTGTACAGTCCTGGACCTGCACATGAAGGACTTGCTTTATTTGGGTATTTAGGTTATCAAAGAAATATTGCACCTTTTTAACCGAAGTTAGGAACTTCCAAGAGTTCCAAGACCACACCAGTAAGGTGAGCTTCAGGTTCATTCAAAAATCATCCCTGTGGAGAAACATGAGGAATCTTCCTTTAAAACAGACATGGAATAATCTCTCCACACAAATTTCATCCTAATTTTTACCTAAATTAGAAATCTTTCCAAAATATGGAAGCTTTCCTGAGTGTCTTTCTCTGCCTGGCAAATTCCTGTACTCGTAGTAACCATCAGTCTCTCTGCCTTATAATCCTAACCACTTGTTTTGTGGCCAGCTCCGGGCTGCCGAGACCGAGATCAAAGACCTGCAGTTGGAGTTTGGGCTGGAAAAGATGGATTACCTGAGCACCATCCGGCGCCAGGAGCGAGACCTGATGCTCTGCCAGCAGCTGCTGGATCAGGTGCAGTCCCTCGTCCGGCGCGACTGCAACTATAGCAACCTGGAGAGGATCAGGCGTGAATCCGTCTGGGACGAGGAGAGCGGCTGCTGGAAAATTCCAGAGCCTGTCATTCAGAAAACCCACCTTCCCGCAGGTAAGGGGACAGGGCTCAGGGGACAGGAAGGTGCTGTGGGGGACAGGAGGGTGCTGTGGGGGACAGGAGGGTGATGCAGGCACGCCGCTCTGCCGGGTTCGGCAGGTCATGCTTGGGCTGCATGCACTTATAACATCTTCCACATAAAGTTTGTCTGGAAAGTTTGAATAACACGATCGAAGGTGGCACGCGGTGCGGCTCCCTCGGGAATCTCTGAGCAGGGCCGGATCAGGGAGCGCAGTCAGGACAGTGGTGATTGTTCTACACAGCGACCCTTAACGCCACCTCTTCCCACAGCGGTTCCAGCCCCGCCACAGCCCAAACCTGCCCGGACCAGCCCCTCGAATGAGAGCGGGGAGCCAGCGGTATGGCCCATTCCTCCTCCATTTCTATCCCATTTTACCCGTTTTGCCTTACTGCTGGCGCTGCTGACAGCGTTTCCCACCTGCAGCCCGAGGAAGACCACTACAGGCTGGTGCTGGACAGGAGCGACAGCGAGACCATCGCCGGCAACTACTTCCGATCCCGGCGAGCCAGCCAGATCCTGCACCTGGACCAAGGTAATCTCCTTTTCCCAGATATCGCCGGCACTCTTCACTTTCCTCCTTTGCCTTGAGAAATCAAATGGCGACCCACCCAGGACCAGTTCTGCCTCAACCCTTTGACCTCTCAGGGGTTTCTCGCAGGACGCAGCCGCAATTTTGCGGTCCTGCACCCACCCACAACAACGCCTTCCTCTCCTCCTGCAGCTCCGGCAGGCTCCGAGGGGGCTCCGGGCAGCGCCTGCCCCATGCCCCAGCCCCGACCCTTCCGCCTGCAGTCCCTCGCCTTGGCTCCCCCCGCC
>VWZT01009833.1:228191-260673 GCA_013397055.1 Pachycephala philippinensis
GTTCGGCGAGCGGGAGCAAGATGGCGGCAGCCCCTGTGGTTGTGTGGGGGCTCCTGGCGGTGCTGGCGGCGGGCGCTGAGGGGGGGCCCCGTACCCTGGTGCTGCTGGAGAACGGCAACCTGCGCGGCACGCACTCGATGTTCTTCCGCAGCCTCGCGGGTACGGAGCGGCATCCCGGGAAGGGTTGGATGGGGCGGGAGGATTAGGGTTGGGGACCCAGGGTCAGGGTGGGGGAGGAGGTTGAAGTTACCTGAGGGAAAAAGGGATGTTTGGCGTCTTCGGGTTAGGCCGAGGGAGGAGATGGGGTCCCCTGGTTGGGCTGAGGGCGGAGCCAGGGGTCCCTTGCTGGAAGGGGAGGTGTTTAGACTCCTGTGGTCAAGACGGGGGCTCCCTAGGGGAGGGGGGGGTGGTTGGGGTTCCCGGGTCAGGATGAGGGAGGAGATTTGGGATCCTGCACCGGGCAGAGGGAGGAAATTGGAGTTTCCGGGCGGAAAAGGGGGGTATTTGAGGTTCCCATATCAGAGTGGAGGAGGCGATTTGGGGTCACTGTCAGGCTGAGGGAGCAGATCGAGGTCTCCTGAGAGAGAATGGGGTGTTCGAGGTCTCCTGGTCAGGCTGTGGGAGGTGATGGGGACTCTGTGCCTGGATGAGGGAGGAGATCGGGGTTCCCTGGAGGGTGAGGGGAGGCTGTTTGGAATCTTCTCATCAGAATGAGGCAGGAGATGGGGGTTGTTTCCCCAGCTGTGCCTGTGTTTGGGTCCCCTGCAGCATCAGTCCCTGTTTGATGGGTGACAACGGGGCATCCTTTGACATCTGGGATCTTCAGGGGATCCACCCCCTTGGGCTTATGTGGGAACCCTCGTGCTGCTCCTAAAAAGCCCCTAAGCCAGTTTTTCCAAAACACTCCTTCTTTGTGGGAACAAACCTCTGGATCCTGCTGCTGCTTTGCTGGTCCGTGTGTGGTTCCAGGCCATGCAGAAGTTGTCACTTTTGTCTCCTGGCTGCAGACAGGGGCTTCGACCTCACCTTCCGGACAGCGGATGACGCCGGCCTGTCCCTGATAAAATACGGGGAATTCCTGTACGACAACCTCATCATCTTCTCCCCATCCATAGAAGGTAAATGCAGAGGGGAGCAGCTCTGGAGCTTGGTGGCATTTTTGGAAGGGGATTTCCAGCTGTTTTGTAAATTTTGGTTAAATCTTACACTTAGATGTACTGCGTAGCAAACTGCAGCTCTGTCCTGGCCTTTATTGGTGGCTCTGCCATAGATTTGGTGATTTGCCATCATTTAATTCTGCTGGGGGTTATTTCTGAGCTCTAGCCATGAATTCTTGCCGTTTGCTTTCAGACTTTGGTGGGAACATCAATGTGGAGACCATCACCGCGTTCATCGACGGCGGCGGCAGCGTCCTCGTCGCTGCCAGCTCAGACATTGGTGAGTGCAGAGGTTCCTCCAGAGAATTAATTCACTGCAGCAAAAACAGCTGCTCCTTGTGCACCTCAGGCTTTGCTCTGTGAGGAAATAGGTGATTAATGCCTTTAGTAACATTTTCAGTGGTAATTTAGCTGGGGAGGTCATGTTGCTCCCTGGGGTTTGGCTTGTAGAGCATTGAACACACCACTCCCACCTGAATTTACCTTTTCTTTTGAGTTGATGTGTCTTGTAAGAGAGAATCTGTTGTGTCCCTGCAGGTGACCCCCTGCGAGAGCTGGGCAGTGAGTGTGGGATCGAGTTTGATGAGGAGAGGACAGCGGTCATCGACCACCACAACTACGACATCTCCGACCCCGGCCAGGTAACAGCTTTGCCTGCACCTTCGGGCTGCTTTCATGGGTGCAAAGCTTTAGGGATGAATCCTCTGGCCTTGTGCTCCCATTTTTCCTCTATCCCTTCTCTCCCACCCTCCTCCCAAGAAAGTGGTAAATAATCCATGTTCCAACATTCAGTTCTGCTGCTGTCAGGATCCTTCAGGCTCTAGTTGCAGATGGTCACCGTGTGCAGGCAGGGGGACTGTGATTAATGCTGGTTCTGGATCCCTCTGAAGCTTGGGGGGGGAATTTCTCCTGAGGGTGAAGCATGTCAGACAGCGAGTGCGACACTTCAGATGTGGGAGGGGAGATTTTCAGTCCCAGATTTTCAGATCAGTGTAGAAACACACAAACATTTCTACAATTTTTCCCACCTGGTGTAATCGAGCACCTTAAAATTAAAATATATATTAACGTCTGAGCTAAATATACTCTGATGCTTTTTGTTTAAGGTAAACTGTTGAAGCAGTACGTACGTGCATGTTGTCCTAGTTTGAGGGTGAAGGTTGCTAAATACAGGGAAATTAAACACTGCAGGTGTTGCTGTCTTTATCAAGTGGCAGTTTATATTTCCTTGAAGATCAGTATGAACCTAATTTGATCATAAACACGAAACTGCTGTTGTTTTGCTTTTTAATTGAACTACAACATTCATCCAACAGTTGTAATTGTCTGTAAAAATGAAGTTAACTTTTAACTGCAAAGCTGCTGTTTGTCATTAGACCCGACTCAGCTCACACAGATCTCTGTCGTTTCCCAGCACACGCTGATCGTCGCTGACACCGAGAACCTGCTGAATGCCCCCACCATTGTGGGGAAAGCAGCACTGAACCCCATCCTGTTCCGAGGAGTCGGGTGAGCAGGAGGGGTGAGGGGGGCAGGAGCAGTGAATCAGTGGTGTTGCTGCGAGGTGAGCGTGGGGTCAGCCACTGGGACTCTTAACGTGAGCTTAACCAATCTCTCTTGATTTCAAACAAAAATGGAATGAAATCCTCCAAAATAGTTTAATTGTTGACTTAGGAATGGTTCCTAACAAATTAGTGGAGGAAATGTTTAGTTTCTCAGCAGGTTGGAAGGGTGAGAAGGTCCATGGGGTTGAGCAGGGGGCCACATGTTCCTCTGGGTGTGGGGGGCCCTGGGGGTCTTTGTGCTGCTCACCGTGGCTTTCCCTGCAAGGATGGTGGCTGATCCTGACAACCCGCTGGTGCTGGATATCCTGACTGGCTCCTCCACCTCTTACTCCTTCTTCCCAGATAAGCCCATCACTCAGGTACGCTCCCTTCCTTTCTCGGCTGTTTTGAGCTGTGCTTCTGCAATTTAGTCCGTCTAGCTTCAGCTGCTTGGGAAAATCCTGGAGCGTTTGATCTCCTGATTGATTTTGAAAGGGTTGGGCTGTTTGCTGCTTCCCGATATTGCCTTGGGACTGTTCCTGTCTGCTTTGTGCTGATGGGGAGCTGTTCAGTGTGAGGGACGTGTGTCTTTGTGCTCTGGAGGAGAGGCCAGCCTAGATCAAAGCATCTCTCCTGTTCTATCCCAGCTGGAGTGGGTATCAGAATCCTATTCCTGCTTTTCCTGAGCTTCATGGTTACTCCTTAACTGCAGCCAGTGCTATGACAGCCAGACTGTCCCACCCCACAGCGAGCTCCCCTTTATGCATCCCCAAATGGGCTGAGCCCCGTTCCGCCTTGTTGCTCCGCAGTACCCGCACGCGGTGGGGAAGAACACGCTGCTGATCGCGGGGCTGCAGGCGCGGAACAATGCCCGCGTCGTCTTCAGCGGCTCCCTGGATTTCTTCAGCGATGCCTTCTTCAACTCCGCCGTGCAGAAAGCAACTCCCGGCTCCAAGAGGTGCGTTGGCTTCCCTGGCTGAGAAATGTTTGGGGAGCAGTTTGAGGACAAAAGTCCTGGGAAACAGGCAACAAACGTTTATGTTTTGGGAAAGAACAGAAAGCTTGAATTGAGTGAGGGTGACGCATCCTTCGGCATTGTGGAACAAAGCGCTTTGGAAAGCAGCTCCTTCCTTTACCCTCAGCTCAGTTTGTGTTGCTTTCACATCTGTTGGTTTGGGTTGGGTTTGGCCCCTGGGGTATCTTCTCAGCTGTCTGAGCCCCCCGTGTTCCGCAGGTACTCGCAGACGGGTAACTACGAGCTGGCCGTGGCCCTGTCCCGCTGGGTGTTCAAGGAGGAGGGGGTTCTGCGCGTGGGCGCCGTGTCCCACCACCGCGTCGGGGAGCTGGCGCCGCCCAACGCCTACACCGTCACCGACCTCGTGGTGAGGCTGCCGGCCTGCCGGGGTGGGGGCTCACCGGGGGACAGGAGTTTGGGAGCAATGGAGCTAGGAGTGGGCCGAGGCTCGTTTTCAGGCATTGCTGGTTCGTTTGTCCCAGGAGTACAGCATTGTGATTGAGAAGCTCGCTGATGGCAAGTGGGTGCCCTTTGACGGGGACGACATCCAGCTGGAGTTCGTGCGCATCGACCCCTTCGTGCGCACCTTCCTCAAGAGGAATGGTAGGTCCCCCTCAGGAGGAGCAGGAGGGACCCCCTCAGGAGGAGCAGGAGGGTCCCCCTCAGGAGGAGCAGGAGGTCCCGTTGCTGCCTTGGCCCCACGCTGGGGGTATTTTCCCCTTGCACAGCTCCTCGTGTCCCCTCAGTGTCACCCTGTCTCTCCCTCAGGTGGCAAATACAGCGTGCAGTTCAAGCTGCCGGATGTCTACGGCGTGTTCCAGTTCAAAGTGGATTACAACCGGCTGGGATACACCCACCTCTACTCCTCCACACAGGTAAGGGGGGGAGTGAATCCCACGCTGTCCCGGGAGGAAAGGCTGCCCCAGGCTGCTGGGCTGCAAGGGCTGCTCTGTCCCCTGCCAGGTGTCCGTGCGTCCCCTCCAGCACACACAGTACGAGAGGTTCATCCCCTCAGCATATCCCTACTACGCCGGCGCCTTCTCCATGATGGTCGGCCTCTTCATGTTCAGCATTGTCTTCCTGCACATGAAGGAGAAGGAGAAATCCGACTGAGCTCCCTGTGGGAGCCTTTTCCTGGTGCCAGGAGGGCCGGGCAGTGCTCGGAGCCTCGCGTGTATCCGTATGAGGACTGGTGGGTGCAGGATGCGCTGTGGGGCTGCGTTTGGTCTTTTTTATTTTTACACCTGGGGGGATTATTGAGAATGAAAATTAAATTTTGGGGGGGAAATCTGTTGCCAAAGTGTCTGCAAACCCAGGACCAGGATGCTTCTGGTGTTTACTGATGAATCACTATGTTTGTTTCACTCCATGGTTGGAATGATTTGGATTGGAGTTGGGTTGGAATGATTTGGATTGCAGATTAACTCCTGGTTCAAAATAAAGTCTCATTCCTCTCACCCTGAATGGGAGTGAAGTGAATTCATGGCGTGGGGCATTCGATGCATTCCCGCACCTGAGGGATGTGTCCTCACCTTACCCAGGAGGGGCTGGGAGGGAACAGTGGGATGGTGCTGGGGCTGGAGAGTGCTGAAGGGCACACAGGGGGAGTCTGGGGCACACAGGGGGACTTGGGACACCCCAAAAAGCACAGTGAAGGGTCTGGGGTGTCACCAAGGACACACAGAGGAGGACAGGGCACCTCAAACCCCACCCTGTGCCCCATAATGCAAACAGGTGAGTTCAGGGGCACTCCAAAGGCTCAGCGAGGGTCAGGGATCACCCCAAAATGCACACTGAGGGGTCTAGGGGAGAACATACCAGCTGGAAGATGTGATCCCAAGAAAAGCAGAGTGAAGTGGAGGAGCTGAAGGGGTGGCAGGGGTGTGAGATGGAGTGAGTGGCTTTTGGGGTGCACCAGGGCTGTTTTGGGATGGAAGGTGAAGGAAGGATGTGGGGGATGACGGGGTCAGAGGTAGCAGTGAGTAAAAGGATGAAGAAGGTGATGGGGCCTTGGGGGGCAGCGGGTGGGGCCCAGGCACCCACAGGGATGCCTGGGACACTTGGGACACAGGGACACCCAGGGCAGGGCACAGGACCCCTGGGGGACGCCTGGGGACAACAGGGACCACCAGGGACACAGCAGAGGGAGCCCCAGGACACAGTGATCCCTGAGGGGACACGAACCCCTGAGGGCACGGGGGCCCTGGCACACGGGGACTCCCCTTTGGGGCAAAGGGACACCCAGGGACACAGAGAGCACCAAGGGGCACAGGGACCCCCTGGAAGCGCACTGACACCAGGGATCCCTGCGGACACAGGAACCCCGGGAACCCGGCGGGGGCACCGGGACTACAGGGACCGCCAGGGGCACAGGGATCCCCGGGGCGACAGGAACGGCCGGAGGACATCTGGGGACACCGGGCCCGCCGGTGACACAGGGATCGCCGGTGACAAGTGGCGCCCGGGGCCGTAGGGATCCCTGGGCGACACAGGGACCCCAGAAGACCTCTGGGAATATCGTGGGACCCAGGGACGCCCGGGGACACCGTGGGACACGAGGACCCCGGAGGACCCCAGAGGACCCCGGNGCCATGCTGCTCACCGTGTTCTGCCTGCGCCGCGACCGCTCCGAGATCACCTTCAACCTGCAGGTGGACGCCGACTTCGAGCTGCAGAACTTCCGCGCCCTCTGCGAGCTGGAGTCCGGCATCCCGGCGGCCGAGAGCCAGGTCAGGGCCTGCCCCCGCCCCGAGCGCCGGGGAGGGCCGGGCCGGTGCCCCCGGGTCGGAGTCCCCCGGGCTGGGAGCGGCCGTGCCCCCCTTCTCCCGCAGGGTCGGGGTCCCCCGGGCTGGGAGCGGCCGTGCCCCCCTTCTCCCGCAGGGTCGGGGTCCCCCGGGCTGGGAGCGGCCGTGCCCCCCTTCTCCCGCAGGGTCGGGGTCTCCTGCGCTGGGAGCCGCCGTGTCCCCCACGCCCCGCGGGGTCGGCGTCCCGGGATCCGCCCCGGCCGTCCGGAGTTTGGGGCTGTTTGGGGTGGCGGGTCCCTCCCGGTCCCTCCCCTCGCCGACCTTTCGGGTTTGGGGAGAAACACCTCGCTTTTCGCTCAAAATCCTCTCGGGAGAGTGCTCCGAGTCCCCGGTGACTTGTGGTCCCTCCGGAAAAGGCTCGGTCCGCGCCCGCCGCGCAGCTGGAAGGGGGAAAATAATGTGGGTTTGTTTTGGTTTGTTTTGTGTTGAGGTTTCGGAGGAATTTGATGCTTAAACGGGGCAGGAATTGGAGCCAGGGGAACAGGAGTCGGAGCGCCGGGAAAGTGGTGGCCCGTGGGCTCCTCAAACCCCAGGAAACGGGGCTGAAATGTTCGGAAAGGGTTTATTTATCCCATCAAACGCCTGCCCGGTCCGGGGTGGAAAGGGCACATTGAGTCTTTTCCTCCCTTTTTCCACACAGGTGTGGGGACCGAACAGGCACATCCGTGTGGTTTTCCCTGTAAATATCCCCCTCCAGCCCGGATCCACGGCTCACTCGTGTGCCAAAACAGGGGGGAGGCTGCGTGTGGGGGCGGCTCTGGGCCATCTGTCTGGGGTTTGCTCATGTTTTGGGTTCAGTCCCGCGTTTTTGGCCGTTCCTCCCCGTTTGTCCTGGGCAGGGCGGTGTCGGCTCCTTTTCTCGGCGCCGGCCGTGCCTGGCAGAGTTTGTGGAGTTTCGTGGTGGTGGCTTTTGCTTCCCGAGCCTTTTCCCAGTTAATTAACAAAGTGATTTTCCGGCCAAGCCAAGATTAGTCAGCGCTGGAAGAGCTGCTGCAGGGGCAGCTCTGGAGCTGGAGTGTCCCTCACCAGCAGGTTCCCGACGTTTGGCTTTCTCTCTGCCTTGGGAGAGCCTTGTTTTTTGGAATGGGAGGTTGGTGTTGAGAGAGAAACAGTTTCAGAGCAGGGGCAGGAAATCCGGGTAGGGTGGATTCTCTTTTAGGAAAAAAACTCTCAGTTTCAGGCAGGTGGAAAGGGAGAACCCACCTCACACAAAGGTTCTGTGCTCCAGCAAAGCCCTGGGGCTGTGTCACAGCCACCAGTGAGCTCCCAGATGTGGGGACAGCCCCTGTGTGGGGGACTCTGCGGTGGCTGTGACATCTCCAGGCATGAACTGGAGTATAAACTCCTCACTGTCACCTTTGTCCCTTGTGTCATGGTGACCTGCAGCTTCGGGTCTGGTTTAGCCTAACGAGGGGTCACTTCTCTGTGTATTTTTTGTCAGGAGTTCCCTTGTCTGAGTTTTTCCAGCACAGCAGACCTGTGTGGGGTTTGGGTGCTGCCAGCCCCAGGCGAGGGGAGCAGCGCTGCGCTTTTGTAGCCACCTCTGCCTTCCTTCTGCTCATCCATCTGCCACTCGTGCATCATCCTGTGCCGCGTCGTGTCGCGTTTTCAGGCAGTTATTTATCGCTCCTCTCTCTTCCCTTTCTGCCTGGTGTTTGTGAGGTGTTTTGAGGACCTTCAGTGGGGAGAACAGGGTTGGACGTCAGCAGGAATTTCCTCATGGAAAGGGTGGTCAGACATTGCAAGGGGCTGCCCAGGGAGGTTTGGAGTTCCCACCCCTGGAGGTGTCCAGGGAACGCCTGGATGTGGCACTCAGTGCTCTGAGCTGGTGACAAGGTGGGGATCGGGCACAGGCTGGACCTGATGATCTTGGAGGGCTTTTCCAGCCTCAGTGATTCTGTGAAAAAGTTATAAGATACAAGTTATCAGTGAAGCAGCTCCTTGTGTGGAAGGATTTTGCGTTGCTAAACCACATACGGGCAGTTTTACATTTACCAAACTTGGCTGTTCTCTGCCCTTTTTCCCCAACCAAGGTGCATGTTGCATTGAAGGTGTTGTGTTGGCACGAGAAAGGATGAATTTCATCGTAAGGGTCGTGCAGGGTGGAGTGAACCACTCTGTGTGTGGAGGAGGGTTAATCCCAGCCTTGTTCTCTGCTGGTTTTGGCAGCGAATTCCGGGTGCTGCAGTTTGGGGTGGGGCAGGGAGCTGTGAGGTGTCCAAGGGACGGCTGCGGGCACAGGTCAGTGAGATAACAGAGGCAGCCACCAGTGGCTGTGGTGATAAGAGGAGCGGGGTGAGGAGAGGGGAAATAATCTGACTTTCCACAGTCTCCTTCACAGGCCAAGGCCATGGCTTCCCCAGAGAGGGGATGGGAGGCTCTCAGCAGAGCCACACTCTTCATTCCCTCCCTCCATGTATTTTCTCTCCGTGCCCTCCATCTCCTGTGCCACACTCAGGAATGTTTGATGGGTCCAGGATTTGCCTTGATTGATGGCTGCAGGTGGTATCCAGCACTCCTGGTTGGGGTTCCCTGCTCCACGGGGAGGTTCTACCCTCTGGCATCAAGCACAACGAATCCATCAGCGCCTGCATCCCTGTCTGAGTCACCTCCAGAAGAACCCGTGTCTGGAGCCTGCCAGCCGGCAGAACTGCCACAAACCAGACAATCAAAAGGCAGCAAAATCCAATCAGTTTGTTTTAAGAGTGAAGCAGAATGGGTCAGGAGTGGATTAATTCGTGCTGCTAATGGACGTGGCGCGAGTGCCAGGTGCTTAATTCATTGTCTGGGTTGTAAGGCCAAATGCTCATAAATCCAATCCCAGAAAGATGACAGAGGTAAAGCCTCACTTAAACTGATTAACTCGTCTCTTCCAGAGTGTCTGCGCAGGGAATCTGCCATTTCAGATTTGGGTGTGCAGCTGGGATTTATGACACACTGGCTGTCGCTGCGGCGGCACCGACTCAGGCCGGTAACGTGAGAGGCTGCGCTGGGGCTGTGCCAGCACCAGCTGACCTTGGTTGTGCCACTGGTGTCGTGTGGGGTAGAGACCAAACACCTTCAGATCGCTGCACGCGGGCCCTGGGAGGGACCTGGCTCGTGAGGTGCTGCTGAGGCTGCTTGCTGTGGTGGGAGGAGGTAGGAAGCTCGTGCTCGGTTCCATCGTGTGTGTTTCCCCGATTCTCTGATTGCTGCCCTACGAGGTTCTGGTCATTTGTGCTCCTCCTGCCTTGCCTTGCTTTGGCACTGCTGCTGACAATGGGTCTCCACTGCTGAGTGCCGTAGGGAGAGTCTGTGTAAGATTTTGGAGTTGCTGGAGTGAAGCAGTGAAAGTCTGTAGTGTTATCCAGACCTTAAGACAGGTAATGATTGGTTTTTTGGGGTCTTGTTGGATCTGTTCCCTGTGACAGCGTCAGGCAGAGCCGCAGCCCATCCACACCGGGACTGGGAAAGCTTCTCCCACAAGGCTCAGCCAGTCCCGACCTGTGGCAAATGAGTTGTTGCTGAACTGGCCTTTTCCAGCCCCAAAGAGACACGTTTTGGCTAAACAAGGTGGTGAACGTGAAGTTTGATCGTGTGCCTGAGTGGTTTGGGCCAAGTTCTCCATGCTCTGGACTGCTGCCAGGGCAGGAGGTGGTTGGGCTGATCCGCCTGGTCTCGCCGTGCTCCAGCAACGGCACAGAAACCTTGGCATTGCCAGATACCGTTGCTGGGAACTTCTGTTCCAGCTTTATTTTACATTTTGGGCTTTCCCATAACTTAGGTAGGGTAAGTAGGTATTACAGGTCTGATGTTCATGGAAATGTTCTGTGGGATTATTCACCTTTGTCTCAGTGTTTTTATGTTTAGTCTGTGGACCTCTTGTTAAACCAGGTTATCAAAATAGAGATGGATCTGACTTTGTGTGTTATAGTCACAGGAAGTTAATTCCCTCCATGGACTGATGGCAGTCTCAGGAGCAATGCCTTTGGGTGCTCCGAATCTGGAGAGTTACATCACTGGAGTGAACTGGAAAGCACTGAGCTAATGATTGAGGTCCCTGTAAAACTGGTTATTCTGGGGAGCCGTGTTGTGGGAAGAGGCAGAATGATGGATGTGGGGCTGGATCATCCCTGGATCTAGTCGGATCGGTGCTGCTGGCACGTCTGCAGTTGGTCCGGGGTCAGTGGGTGCTGACCTGGGGGCAGGGAACGCTGCAGAAAACGTCCGAGGCTTGTGTAATCAGAGGTTGGAATTTGGGAATGTGGGCAGACGGTCCCGGTCAAGACTTGCTTCCCTTTAATTAGTGATCTTGACGTCTGATCAGGGAAGACCGGCCCTTTCTCTGTGGTGCCAGCTGTCAAACCACAGCTGGGTTTCAGCAACACCAACCCCGCGTTGTCCAACCACAAACGTGTTGAGGCCCTGCCGTGCCTGAGGCCGGGCCTGTGAGGGCATCACACCTTCCCTTCTGAAGCTTGAGATGGATCTGGAAGATTTACTGGAATGTTCTTTTTCTCCTGTAACAAAATAACACCTTGCTTTTTTTTAACTGTTTCTCTGCTTGGTGGTGCTCAGATTGTTTATGCGGAGCGGCCGCTGACCGACAACAACAGGTCCTTGGCCTCCTATGGCTTGAAGGACGGGGATGTGGTGATCCTGCACCAGAAGGAGACAGTGGAGCCACGGCCTTCCATGCGCTTCCCAGGTGAGGAAGGCTCTGTGCCAGCACTGCCCGAGCCTGCAGAGATTCATCAGGACTTACCCAACACCGCTCCTGTCAGTGTCCTTTAGCACCTTCTGCACAAAGCACTGGGGGAGGGAGGGTGGCTGGGATGAGTCAGGGGGGCTTGTAAATGACCTTAAAGGCTTCTGATTTAGTGTTTTATTCTGAGGAATCCAACACCACTTTACTGTTCTTTTGGGGAAGTGTGGAGGCAGTGAGGAGGTGACTGGTTCAGAACAGGGTTGGTAAAGGTGTGTGAGTTTTCCTACAGTGCCGGTTCCCTTCCCGCTGGATGTGATGGCACAGTCGTGTGAGTGGCTCAGACCCAGGAACAGTCTCTAAGGACGTGTGTCCTGAACCTGTTCTGTGGCAAATTCCCTGAGAAGCCACATCTTGCCAAACCCAGTGGCTCGATCATGTGTGCATGCAAAAGGCTCCTCTGGGAATGCCTGAGCGGAGTGCTGCGCCTCTGTCCTGCCTTCCATGGCCACTCCTAGCAAATCCCAATAATAAAATATCCCTGGAAAAGGTGCCACAGGCTGAGAAGGGCATGGGAGCATTGCTGAGGTCCTCGTCCTGGCTCAGCTGGAGGATGGGTACCTGCAATGCAGGTCTGCAGGAATGTTGCTACTTTTTTTTTCCCCTGCTTTTTTTTAACCCGAGAGACTCCAAAGTGCCTCAGAACCACTGGGTTTAGCCCTGCAGTCCCTTCATGAGGGATTCACGTTTGTGGAGCTGGGAATAACTAGTCAGCAAGTGCATTTCAGGGGATTAAAAATGGGGCAGACAGACGAGACCAGTTACATAAACGCGCCAGCGTTGCTAACCCAGTAACCCGGGGACGTGGCCACGCTTCCGGCACGAACTGCGGCTCACAGAGTCTGCTCTCGTGCAGCATTAAGGGCAGCTCATCCTTCCCGTGGTTTTTCCAGCAGAACTGTAACCACGAAGCACGGACACCTCTGCTCTTCCTCGCTGCAGGTCTGCCCAGGATAGACTTCAGCAGCATCGCCGTTCCCGGGACGTCCACGCAGCAGCCACAGCCCCCGGCGCAGCGCGCTCGCCCGTCGCCCCCGGACGTGCCGTCCTTCCCGCAGGGCCTGGACAACCCGGCGCTGCTGCGGGAGATGCTGCTGGCCAACCCCCACGAGCTGTCCCTGCTGAAGGAGCGCAACCCGCCCCTGGCCGAGGCCTTGCTGAGCGGGGACCTCGGTGAGTTGGGCTCGGCTTCCACCAAAGGCAGCCCCGGGTGTTTAACGCTGGGATGTGCTGCAGGTTCCTTGATGGTGCAGATAACAGGTGCCAGTTGGGAGCATTCAAGGCAGAGTTCCTCCGTTTTTGGGTGTATTTCTCCTGCTTGGCTTCTTTAATATCCTCTGTCTCCTACTCAGAAATACCAGATGCACAGATAATTTGGGTGTCTGTGAACACAAGTGACTCAGCTCCCGATTTTTACACTAAGGCACTCCTTAATGCACATTTTCCAATAAAGGTGGTGTGTTTGCTGCATCCCAGATCCTGCTGGGACTCGGCAGAGAGCAGCACACTCCAAACCCATCTCTGTCTGTAGTGATCGTGTGCTGTGGAAGTGAACTGCAGAAAGGGAGAGGGAAAGGAACAAGGAAATGGTGTCTTTTAGGAACTTTCTCAATAGAAATAGTCATAAATGTGTAAGTTTCTGTTAATCTTGGAAGTGTCCACATGTTTTGGGCACAATTGAAGCCTCGTCCTTCACTTCCTATGCAGCTGATGTTGGTCCCTCGTTCTTCCTGTGGTGAAAGATTTGAACTCCGGTGTCCTTTCAGGGTGAAAAGAGAGGAGTTTTGGGTAGCAGCAGATGAGCTGAACCTCTGCAGGATGTTTAGTTGGGAAATAAATCCCGTTGAGTTTGGAGAAATAAATGAAGAGAAGGAGCTTCTAGCAGGAGACTTTATCCACTTTCAGGGTTACATCCGAGTGACTTCTCTCTGTGAAAGGAAGCCAGAAAGGAACTTCCATGGATATTGTCAGCCTATTTAATTTTTAACTCTGCCTTTAGTTCATATCCAGAGCTGAAGCCACATTATTTGCCCTCTCAGGCTTCTTCACACTTCTTGCTGGGAGTTTTTCCCATCACCTTGAGCAGGGGTGCTGCTCTTGGCACAGGAAACCAGAGGTTAAGCCCAAGACACCCAGAATTGGCTCCTCTGCTGCTCTGCCTGGTCTGTGCACATCAAGCTTTGACCCAGATGTGCATTTTCAGTCCCAAATCGTCGCATTGGGCTGTCAGGAGGAAGTGGTTTGGGCTGGTTTTGCCCTTGCTGTGCTGCACTGCTGCTGGTGCTGGCAGTGTTTGGGCACAGATCCAGTTCAGCTCCAGCTCGGATTCCCAAATATCTGCATAGATCCGTGCCCTGTGGCTGTGCTGGATGAAGGCACCTGCTGTACAGAAGCCTAATTTCAAAAATCCAGCAGTCAAACATAGCCAGCGCCTCCCTGAGCACGTAACAGCCTTTGAGCCAGAGCTGCTTCCTGGGAACGGCATCTCTGGAAGCAGACCCAAGCCCTCCCTGTGTACAGACCTTCATGGACTGCCAAGTCCTTTTGGGGATGTACGTGATCCCATTCAAGTGGTAGAAAATGGCCAGAGGCCATCCAGAAAAAGTGGGAATCTAAAAACTATGGGCTTAAAATGTGCATTTAGACCTAACGTCCTGGCTAACACCTCCTGGTTCCAGTGGTAGGCATTCATCTTCAGGGATTATAATCTCTGCCTTTGCCACATTCCTTGGGTTTGAAGGAAGTTTTGTCATTAACCTTTGTGGGGGTTTTTTTATTTTTTTCCCTATAAAAATGTATGTGCCAGGAAATTGGGTTTGATTGTGCAGTGTTTGGGAGACGAGGAGAATGAGCTCTGTCCAGTTGCTTTTCATCTTGGCAGGTTCCCAAGCTTGCCACTGATCCTCTGAGGTCCATCCGTGCCGCTCTCAGAGGAAGCTTTTTACCGTGTGCTGCTGAGTCTATTCCTCAGCTGGCATCAAAAGAAGCGTTTGCTGTGCCAGAATTTGATTTGCAAGAGTAATTTCCAGTAAAAAGCATTTCTTTATCTCCTTGTTCCCGCAGAGAAATTCACCAGGGTGTTGCTGGAGCAACAACAGGACCGAGCCCGGCGGGAGCAGGAGAGGATCCGGCTCTATTCCGCTGACCCCTTTGATTTGGAGGCACAGGCCAAGATAGAAGAAGACATAAGGTAACAAAACCAAAGCAGCTTGCAGGCTTTGGGGGTGCTCTCTGGGGAGAAAAATCTGCTGTATGCTTCTATCTGTGGTGTTTTTTCCTCAGAGAAGGCAGATTCTAAACACATTCTGCATATCCAGGAGTTTGTTTGCAGGGCGATGCTCTGGGCCACATTATCTTGTGGGAAGGTTGGGATTTGGGAACGTGTAGGTGCACCCCATCCTTTAGGTGTGTCCAGCTGAGATCACAGAGCGTTGTTCCCTGTGGGGGTGGTGAGGCCCTGGCACAGGGTGCCCAGAGAAGCTGTGGCTGCTCCATCCCTGGAAGTGTTCAGGGCTGGCAGGGCTTGGAGCACCTTGGGATAGTGGAAGGTGTCCCTGCCCATGGCAGGGGGTGAAGCTGAGTGGTCTTTAAGGCGCCTCCCAACCCAAACCATTCTGGGATTGTGTGATACGAGGTGACAGCACTGTTGTCTGTGCGTGTGATGTCTTGGAGCTGCCTGAGCTGGTCCACTCTGAGACTGGAGCACTTGTGGAAAGCACATCTCCTCTTGAGAGGTGCGACTCCGGTGCCTGGGGCGTGTTTTGAACCCAAGAGCTGGGCTGGTGTTGTCTCCCAGCTGAGCTCTGCACAGCAACACGGCGTCATTTCTCCCAGCTGCCCTCGAGATTTGGGTTTGCGTCCTGCTAATTGTTCTGTGTCTGGCTAATCCACTGATGAGAGGTTCTGCAGAAATGCATCCTGCTCATCAGCTCGCTCCCTCTTGCTGCCTGCCAGATGTAATTGTGTTGGGCTGAGGCTTGATTTCTTCAGCTGAGTGGTAAATCCTTCAGTCAGTTCATGGCTGGTGGCTTTCCCCTGATAACAAAGTGTCTGTCTGGTACAGACCCATTGTTGGTCAGAACCAAAATTCAGTGGTGATAGGAGTGGTCTCACACTACAGCTGACAAGGTGTCAGTGCCAGATTAACACTCAGCAATGCAGAAGATAGACATTTGTAGACAGTGAAACAGTCTAGACGTTTTTAGACATTGCTTGGAGGCACAGGAACACTTCCCTTCTTCCTTAGATGAGGGGCAGATAAAGGGGGTGCACCCAAGGCTCTGCAGCTGTTTGGGAACACTGGGCTGAGCCATCCTCAGATTTCACACCCCACTCAGTGGAAAATGAAATGGCATCAAAATTGGGGTTTTTATCTCTTTCTTGGGGAGATAAAGCTGTTTTGGATGCAGTCACTACAGATAACCGTCACTTCCAGGATTATCCTGGGGCTGTGAGGGACTTCTTGAAGAGCAGTTTTTCTGTCGGCTTGAATTTGCACCAAGGGCTGGTGCTCGTGGTGGTGTTCTTTCTGCTGTGCTGCTCACCTCCCTCCTTTCCTGTGCCTGGAAGAGGAAAGATGCCAGGGAAACCAGAGGATTTTAATGTTCAGCTGCTGTGTGGGATTCCAGTGATGTAGCTACTGGCAACATCTCCGTGTGCCCTCGGCGTGACTAATGAATCCACAGGTTTTTTGCTCCGAGTTCTCCAGGTTATGGATGGCAGGTTCCTGTTGGCAACACGAGGTTATCAGGAGCTGAGGTGTGAGTTAGGCAGGGGCTGGAAGGGGCAGTGGCTGCTGGGGAGTGACTCAGTGTCTCTGGACTAAGCTGAGATCATTCCTGGCAATCCTCAGCTCCAAGGCCTGTGTTTCACTAAGGAAGCAGCTGTTGCTGTGGTTTAAACGTGTGTTTGTAAGGTGAGCAGCAGCAGGTGGGATTTCCAGGTCTGTCTGTGAGTCAGGGGGATGTTTCAAGGTCTGGTTGACAGAAATTTTGATTTTTCTCTCTCTTCTCCACAAAATTCAGGCAACAAAACATTGAAGAGAACATGACGATAGCGATGGAAGAGGCGCCCGAGAGCTTTGGGCAGGTGGTGATGCTCTACATCAACTGCAAAGTCAACGGGCACCCCGTGAAAGCCTTTGTGGACTCAGGTGCTTTCTCCACACTCCTTTCCATCACCGAGGGCAGCAGTAAACATTCCAGTAGTTTTCCCAAAAGATCCTATAACAAAGCACTGCATGACAAGGTTTTGGAGCACTTTACTGAACCCTGAGCCCAGCCTGGGCGAGCAGAGCAGAGCAAATTGTTGGGAGAAGCAGTGTGGGAACACCCTGGATTAGGGCTCCTGGGAGGGTTTCTGGGACTTCCACGCCTGAAAGGTCACTGCCGTGGGTGTGTGTCTTATCTCATTTTGCAGATGGGGAGATTTCACACGCCTTTAATGTGTGGTTCCCATCTACAATCTTCCAAGGGGAAGTCCTTGGGGTTGTTCCATCCCTACAGTGTCGCACTCGGACACGAGGGAAAACAACGTGGACACGGGTCGAGAGAAAGAGGGCAAGAGCCTGGGCTCTGGGCCCCACTTTATTTATGTATGTTCTTAGAAATCACTGTGGATTGGAGGGGGAAATCAACACCCCTCAATCACACTGGTCAAAGGAAAAGGCCATCAAATGTCTCCGCCTAGGAGAAATGGAATGCAAACAACTGGCACGGTTAGCAAAACATGGCTATGTTTACAGAAAAGGCCTGTGAGAAAAATCTCACAGAAATGACAACAAGAGAATCGTGAAGCGCAGGGCAACATCACAGTAACGGTCAGTGCTGACCCATGTGTGGACAGCCAGGTCAGGAAGCCTTTATGCTCTTGGGCAGGTGGGTTGGTTTCCCAGCCACTGAGTGCCAGATGTTTAGCTCTTCCAGGAGAAAATATAAATTTGTGCTGAGCTATCAGGATTTAGCACGAGTTCTGTTGCTGGTAGGTGCCCAGATGACCATCATGAGCCAGGCCTGTGCTGAAAGGTGCAACATCATGAGGCTGGTGGATCGGCGGTGGGCTGGCATCGCTAAGGGTGTTGGGACACAGAAAATCATTGGCAGAGTGCACTTAGGTAAGTACTGGCATTTTTGGGGCAGCTTTAGCAGGGGTTTGACTGCATTTTCTGCAGTCTTGGCACCGAGGAGCATCTGGGTTGGTGCTGTAATCGTTAGAAGTTCCTGCAAAGTAAAATCAAAGTGCATCTGCAATGTGTTTGTCTCAGGCACAGAACTCTGTTTTCTGTCTCATTTAATGCTTTATTTTAATGGCATTACTGTAACACTTTGAGGCGAGGGAGTCCCAGCTGCTGCACATGTAGAGGAGTTGTTCTCTGGGGGCAAAACCCGAGGTGAATGTGAAACACCAAAACCTTCCCTGTTTCATGTGGGGCTGCTGGGCAGGGTGAGCTACTCAGGAAGGGTTCCAGCACAGTGCAGTGTTTGCTGTTCCTTTGGAAAGAGAAGCTTCTCTGTGCTCTTGTGCAGCTTTTCTGGATGGAGGAGATTGTCCTTATTACTGAAAAATCGATTCTGTTTGCTGTTGTTGCTGCTTAGACTTGTGCTCCAATAAACTGTTTGCAGCCCCTCGAGCTTGGAGGGTCAGAGAAGCAGGACTCAAGGTTCTTAGGCACATCAGCTTTTAAAATAATTAATTTGGGACCATGGCAGGCCTGGCAGTCCTGGGGCTTGCACAGGGCCGACTTTTTGTGACCAAAACAGTGCATCAGAGTGCTGCTTTCAGATTTTCCCAGGCCTTTCCCTGGAGGTGGAGTAACAGAAAGCAGATTTGTTGTGCTGTAGTGGGAACTTCTCTCCCTTGTGTTTCAGCTCAGGTGCAGATCGAAGGGGATTTCCTGGCGTGCTCCTTCTCAATCCTTGAAGAGCAGCCCATGGACATGCTCCTAGGACTGGACATGCTTAAGAGGCATCAGGTATCAAAACCTCTTTTGAAACAGTTACCTGGCTCTTGCAGGTTTAGTGAGAAGTGCAACATAAAAGCCTCGGCTGTGAACTCATTAGGATTTTCCTGGGGAGAGTTTATGGTGGATTATCTTCCAGCCTGGAAGCACGTACACTACATCCATCATGGACAGCTCTAGGGTGCCTGGCTGCTGCCTGGAGCTTTTTGCTCTGATCAAAGATGCTCAGAGCTTTCCAGCTGAATGATTTATTCCAAATTGAGTCAGACAGGGCCCTTTGCTTAGAGCTGATACTCCTGGCCCACCCTTCCCTGCTGTGAGCTGTTCCTGTTGGAGGCGGATTGCCTGCCCTCGTGTCTCCCTTTTTCTCTGGGAACTGCCTGGCTCTCAGCAGGCCACTGATGTCTCGTTGCTCTTCCACAGTGCTCCATCGATCTCAAGAAGAACGTGCTGGTGATCGGCACCACGGGCTCGCAGACCTCCTTCCTGCCCGAGGGTGAGCTGCCCGAGTGCGCGCGGCTGGCGTACGGCGCGGGGCGCGACGACGTGCGGCCCGAGGACATCGCCGACCAGGAGCTCGCAGAAGCAATACAGAAATCCGTAGAGGAAGCAGGTACCAGCAGGAGCCCAGCTGAAATAGGAATCCGTGCTTTTTTTTTGCTGCTGCATGTCAGGATGTCTGTGAACAGTTCCCTTCCAGCTCCTGGGTGCAGCATCAGCCAGTAAAGGGTGGAGAGAAGGGGCTTTATTCTTGCTCGTGGCCTCTGAGTGCACTTCTCTCTTCCTTTCTGGGCTGCAAAACCTGCACGAAGGCTCTCAGGGCTGTTGGCTGTTTAATTTGTGCTCTCTCTGCAGCTTCCCACCCACTCTGGTTTCCTGGCTTTCAAGGTGTGGAGGTTAATGCTTGTCTGTGGCCGGGATCACGTTGTAGTGCCCGGCAGGGACATGGCTCAGCCGTGGTGCTGCTGCAGCCTCGTGTGAGCACAGCTTTGGGGAGGCTTCCCAAACCCTGCTCTTACTGGCTGCACCACGTAAAAATAGAGCAGCTGTGGCGGTGACAAAAGTTCATGACAATTTTTAGAAATCGCACTATTTCAGCATTTTTCCCTGGAATGGTGCTCGTGCCCTTGGACAGGGAATTGCCTCCTTGCAGTTGCTCTAGGTTTCAAAAGCTGAATTCATGTCCTCAGCCTTAAATGTGACCTGCAAAGAGAACTTTCACCCTCCTGCAGTTTTGTTCCCAGAATCCCTGGAATCCAAACGCTGCATAGGTGCAGTGACTGGGCTGCAGGGGATTTTGGTGGCTGCAAAATTTAGTGAAGTAATTTTATTTTCAGCCAAAATAGCTGAAAGCTGACCTATGAGCCAAAAACGGTCTGAAACTCAGATCTTCTGTTCAACTCCTTCTTTAATTCAGCTTTTAGCTAAAGGGAAAATTCATTATTTTTTCCCTGCTGTTCCAGTGAAGCTGTGAATACCTCAGGGTGTATTCCTTTAAGCCTTTTCCAAAACTTTTAAAGATAACATTTTATATCCAAGAGTTCTCTAGAGACCTTTGAGTTTTACTGCTCATTTTTCCTCTGAAAGAACGCAGTAAATTCTGCTTCCTACACACATGTATAACTCTTTGCTGGGTCAGGTTTAAGCTGATCAAGTTGATTTCAGCATTTTTCTTGCTAGTTTTTTAAGACTCTAGCATGGCCATATTTAAAATTGAAATGAGATAAAAAGATTTAACCATATATTACATATTTATTTTTATGTATTTATTAGCTACTAAAATTTTTATATTTAACTACATGTATATATATATAACTATATATATATATATATCTAGTTGAAATGCACTGCAATTTTTCTTTAACACTTCCCAGTTACTATTTGACAACCCAAAGAGTAAGCAGTTAGTTACAAATAACGAAGCTGATAACATTAAGGGAAACACAGGACTGCACTTACTGGTCCCTTTGGCCAATTTTCTTCCATTCTAAGAATATAAGTTTTCCAGAAATGTAAAAAAAACTCAGAAGGAAGGTCTGGCTTTAATGAATAAGTAAGAAATAGTTTAAATGTGTGATTCTTCTAGCCAAATTTGAACGTTTATTAACTCAAGTTGCAGCCAGTAGAGAGAAACACAAACATAGGTTTGACCTTGTGATTGGTCTCTAAAGGTCGGGCTCAGGAGCTTGGGCTCTCATCTGTTCCCACAGCCTGGCAGGTATAAATATTAGTTCTTTTCCTGTTAAAAACTGCAGCCTGATGAAGCCTGGGTTTGGTTTTAGAATATATTTCATTTTTGGATGAGACTTTGCAGATATTATAGTTGGTTTGATTTAGTTCTCCATTGAAAGAGAACTAAATAACAAGCAAACCTCAGCCCAAACTATGAGTCTTTACAATCAAAGCATTTTAGTCGCGTTTTTTAAAAAGAGAAGTGCCTGAAATGACTTAAATCCAAGCTGCTTATGTACCACATACAGTTCTAAGGACCATGAGGCTTTGTTCAGGCTAGTCAGCACTCGGACACTTCCCGTTGATGCTGAGCCCTAGAGGAATGTAAAAGATTTATGGGAATAGGAAATCGGTTTTGTGTGTTCACTTAATGCTCACAAAACACCAAGGCACAGGACTAAAGTGGCTCTTGTTCAGATTGACTGTGACAGTCCTGGCAGCTCTAGACCCAGCACCAGCCTCTGGCCCACAGGCTTTTGTTGGCTTATCCTAAAATGTCAGCACATTCCCTCTTTCTCTCTTCCAAAACTTGAGTTGCTGCTAGGTGGTACCAAGAAAACCAGGAAAAGAAAAAACAGAAAACGGAAGAAGAACAGAAAGAAAATGTGATGCAGCTCCAAAGAAGCTCAGCTCCCCACAGCATGTGTGTTCTTTTGTAACAGCAAGACTTTTTGCTGGCTTCCAGGAGATGGTACAACCCAAATGGCTGCGTGCACCTGGAGGCTATTAAAGTGCTTGTTTTGAATGCACCTGGATTATCCTTGAGCTTTATTTAATCCCCTGAAGCCCACTTTAGGGAGCCTCATGATTCTGTTAGCTGCCTTGCTGGTGGTTCAGCACCTATGGAAGGCAGCTGAGGTGGTGGTGGAGTCCTGGTGGGGTTCACTGGGATCCGGGTCCCAGTCCTCGTTTACTTCTGAGGGCTTGATGCTCTTTTGTGCCAATTTCCCACTGCTGGGGAACTCAGTGATCACGGAGGATTACAAGCCTGGCAGCAAAACTGGAGCTGTTTTGCTGAGGAGGAAGTGTAGCCAGGCAGTTCATCCCACACAGACCTTTTCATCCAGGCAGCCTCAGTCCAAGTCACTGCCACCACAAACAACTCAGGCTGTTCCTGGTACAGAGAGGAATTTATCCCTGGTGGTGCACTTTGTGGGGAAGAGTTTGTTCCTGGTTTTAGCTGGACCAATATCCCTGGTGGGGCTGGGATTCAGCTCCTGTGGATACCCCAGGAGAAGGATGACACTGAGGAGTGCTTCGCAGAAAACCAGCTCCTGCTACCTAAATGCAAATCCCTGATGTGTTTGATCAGACCCTTATTAACAATCCAGCAGGTCAAAAGACAGTTCTGCATCCTCCCTGAAGGGTTGGTTTGGGAACAGAGAGCATGAATGTAGTAATTCCACGTAGAAACAGAAAGGAACCTTCTGGTTTTCATCCATATCCTCTGTCACAAAGCTCTTTGCCACCCTTAGGAAAGATGAGCAGTGGGGTGGTGTCATTGCAGGTGCTGCACTGGTTTTAGTTAACAGAGAATAAAAGGAACAAGGCTGAGGAGAGAAAGGAAGATTTCTGCCATGTTGTGGAATTTAAAGGGAATCCTGGCTGGAGGTGTGGCGATGGTGAGCTGTGCCCCAGTGCTCCTGTAAAAAGAGACTCCAGGAAAACCAGTGGTGTGTGTTTAAGACCACTGAGTTTGGGAAGGGAAAGGGCAGCAAATCACAGAGCACAGAAGCTGGGTGTGTGACCCTGGGTAGAGCAGGGCTGTGGTGGCAGGACAGGCGCTCCTGCAAAGTCGTGTGAGTGATTTAGTGAGCGCGAGAGCGCTGATACATCAGCAAGATTAGACTGTCAGCAAGATAAGGTCACTTAATCTCCCCCAATAACCACAGCCAGTGTTTGGTGCTTCTGATAGAGATCTGGAACTCATCTGCTCTCTGTGAGGACAAGGAAGCAGCAAGCTGGGCTTGACTTCTGGCTGCTTCTCCTTTGCTTTGCTCTTCCCAGCCTTGGGCAGCAGTTCTTTTGGGAGATTTCTTTCCCCCTACAATCTGTACACTTCCCTTTTGCAGCTGGCTGGTGTCTGGTCACCTTCTCTTGGGTCTGATGGCACTGCTGGGAGCACAACCCAAGAACTGTGTTGCCATCTCAGTTCCCATATGCCTGAAATGTGTCTCCTGAGTATCTCCAGCCAAAGGGAGAACAGACCAGTACGGCACTAGACACATGTGTTACACTGTGTAGAGTTTACAAAGTGTATAATATCACCCACAGATTGCTCTGTGGCATAGACAGTACAGAACAGCCTTTAAATTGTGCTCTGGCAGAGTTATTTTTGCCTTGATGTGCCGAATTTGCTGGGCAGAATCCTTCTGGGAGGCAGGAGCTCCTGCAGTCTCCATGCTGTTGTGCCGGACAGTCAGGAGGGGAGCTGTGCAGGACTGTAACTACGCATGGTGTGTGCTCTGAATGCTAACACGAGTTTGGTGTGTTTGTTTCCTAATCCAAACAGAACGTCGGAAGCCTTGATGCATGTAGTGTGTGTTTACTGCAGCTGGAGTGGGCCACAGACCAGGTATTTAGAGCCACCCGTTCCAATTTGTGCTGCCACGGCGCGAACGGTGCTTCTGCAGTGTCCTGACTGCTCCTTTCCTTCTGTCTTCCGTAGAGAATAGTGACAAAGAAACTACCTCACTGGAAATGCCCTCATTACCAGCTTCTGATGGGTTTCAAAATCCAGTCCAGTCTTCAGGACTAAATTCCAAGATCTGTAATCCCACAAATCAATTACTTGATCGTTCTGTCTCTGCCCCTGCTTCAATTTGCTCATCCGAATCCAGCCTCGCAGAGCCCATTGATCCTAGAGCCGTCAAGACTTCTGACTCTTCACCTGAACACCAGATAACCCCAGAAAAAGAACATCCTCTGGTATTACAGCATCATTGCAATAGCTCTTCCTTGGCAAATAACGACCCTTCTCTGCACACCGGGGATGGAACCTGCTCCAATCCAGCTTGCCTTTCACAGAAGACACTCAAAGAAACATTTAGTGCTGACATTTTAAAGGAATGTAATGCTGAAGGGCAGGATGATGGTCAGGAACATCCTCTGGAAGTTACAAAAGTCAATTTGGCTGACGCTGCTGCCAAGCACAGGCAGGATAAAGATGGCTGTCTGTCTTCAGAGCAGGAGCAAAAACATAAGCTTCCCACAGACCATCAGACGTGCAAAGAGCCAGAAAAGGAACATCTTGAGGAGCAAACTGAGACAACTGACCTAGAACCTCCTTGCTGTGTTGGTGGGGTTGAGAAGCCTGCTGTGGCAGAAGCCAAACAGCCAGAAAATCCTCCCATGGAAATGAGAGATGGACTGGAGAGAGCAGGTCTTTCCTGTGTGAAAGGGAGCATCCAGCTGTCAGCCTCCTGTAGCCATGTGCACATGGAAGCCTCCATGGAAATAGATGCAGTGGAGCAGGCTGCAGCTGAAGTGCAGAGCTCAGCAAGGGAGCAGAAGCAGCAGACTGAGAACAGACGGATATCCAACCTGAACTCGGATGCCTTCTCCATGGAGGTGGAGTTGCTGAAGCCTCCATCCTCTTTGAGTGATCCACTTTTTACCAGTGATGTCCTGCAGTCTAAAAGCACTAGTGAAATTCCTGCAGAGTATCATGAGTTGGCTAATTTGGCAGCAGACAGCTCTTCCCGTTCCAGCATCCACCAGCTGGACACGGATCCAGGAAGACCTTCAGAAGAGCCATGTTTCCCTCTAGCATCAGCCTTGAAAGAGCTTCACAGACTCTTGGTTATCAGTCAGAAAGGAGAATGCAAGATCCTTGCCTCGGAAGAAGTCTCACAGCTGGAAGTGGTTCACAGAGAGCCAGCAGTGCAGCAGAAGGGGCTTCCTGAAGGTGAGCGGAAAGGCTCGGATCCAGCCAGCCAGGAACAGAGCTGTGCCTTTGCTGAGGTGAGGTCTGAGGGTGGAGGAGCAGAGGGGAGCCAGCCTTGTGATTCTGGCAGAGAGCATGTCAGCACTGGGCCCATCAGTCCTGGGCAGCCTGTGCTCGGGGGAGGTGCTTTAGAGAGGCAGAAGGGTTCAGGTAAGAGTGATGTGGTCATGGTGAGTTCTGCAGCCACTCCCGGCCAGCAGCAGAGCCCAGAGCAGGGGGAGGTTTTGGCAGGAGGTTCTCGGAGTCCACCAAGTCCAACTTTGGAGCAAAGCACACCTGTTTCCTCCACACCTGCTTCGGGTGAAGGTGCACTGCAGGATACTCAGAGCCTGTTCACAGGAGCACCTGGGAGAAGTGGCAGTGCTGCTGCTGAAGGTCTGTGGCCGGTGGGTGGGAGTGAGGAACCACCACTGAGCCCACCAGCTGCCTACACCAGACTGACCACAGGGGCTTCTGCACCCCCTGCTTTCCCTGCGGCTGATGTCGACCGGATCCTCGGTGCTGGTTTTACCCCGCAGGAAGCTCTCGAGGCCTTGGAACAAGCGGATGGAAATGCAGATCTTGCTCTTCTCATTTTGCTAGCCAAGAGCATTGTTGTTCCCACATAACTGTGGAAGAGGGAGCTGACTTTTCTTCTACAGGAGTATCTCAATGACACACCATAATGGACGAGCAGAATGTTGAGCCAGATTTTTTAAATTATTTGCAGCCAAAGTAACACATCTCTTCTGTTTCACTCATTAGATTTGGGCTTTGAAAAGGAAGAAAACGTCCTTGCATTATGTGAACAGGACAGCTTTTAATCATGCATACTGGATTAAAACTACTGGTTTTATTTAAATGTACAATTTTAGAATGAGCTCCAATGCTACAAATAAAAAGCAGCAGCCACTGCACTCACCACCCTGTCTGGCACAAAGCAGGTTGTGACAGAATTGGCCACACATGCATAGGATGGGAGGTGCACACCGAGTCCAGTGTGATTTGTTGCAGCTCCTTGGAACCCAACATCCAGCTGTTGAAATTATTCTGGCAGCTACTAAAGGTGTGTAGATGCTCATGGATGTATAAGGCTTTGCCAGAGGAGCAAGGGGGTTTTTTGGGAGTGTGGGTTTTTGTGTGTGCACAGGGAAGGCTGATGCTTATTTTTGCCAAACCCTTTTACGCTTTGATTTAGAGTTGGACTCAATGATTCTTGTGTGTCCCTTCCAACTCAGAATATTCTCTGATGCTCTTGGGCCAGTGTGTTCCAGTTTACAACATGGGGATAGAAGAAGGGAAGGGATAGAATTTGGTGCTACCAAAACTTACAAGATACGTTTTAACTTATTTGGAGATGTGCTGGTATTAACTGTAGGGATTGGGGGAGGGAAAAGGAGTATTGACGTTTTTTTCTAGCCTTGCCACATCATGTTTTTCCCCATGCAAAAAGAACAAGCTCAACCAGTTTAGGGCTAAACCTTAATGATGAATTTGTTTAACAAACCAACTGTGTGTTATGGCTCTAAATCTCCCTGTGCCCGGGGAGGAATGAACTTCATCTCACTGGCTCCAAGCAGGGCTGTGATTGGAAGAAGGAAGAATCTGCTTTGCTCTGGTTTTTCTGGATGTCTGGGGTTGATCGGCCTCTCAGCTGTGGAATGCCATGGCTGAGGGGTTGCTGATCTTACCCCTCCTCGAGAGCGAGGGCTCCCCAAGAGGGTTCACGAAACAAATGCACTGACGTGGCTTCTGTGTTACAACCATCGTGGCCTTATGGCATATCTCTGGTGAGCCACCTGCGTGGTGAGGCCTCACAGAGGCAGTGCTGTAGGAAGCCCTTTCCAGATGCTTTTTTTGGGGGAATGAACTCCTTTGTGATGCTCTGCAAAGCCCCAAAACTCTGTCGGGGCTGGGGAAGGAAAGCGTGGCTGAAACCAAATTTTAAGTAGGAACTTGGATTTAGTCCCACTTGCAAATCTCAGAAGTGGCTTTGTGTTAGGTGTTCGTCTTGAACTCGACGCATTGAGCTAAACCTGGAGCAATGGCTCAGCAGCAGCGGACACATTTTTGTTCATGGCTTCCATGAGGTGTTGTCGTTGTCTCAGGCCTGTGTCCTGGTGTTTGTGTTCCCTGTTGCTTAAGCAGGTCTCCTATATGTGTGCTGGGCTGTTTTTATGCAGGTGGCATTTAAAAACAACACAGATTTGGTTTCATCTGTCACCTCACAGCAGTTTGTGCTGTCACTGAGTACTGGTGTCAGATTTGCCTCAGACACTTGGGCAACTAGGAGATCCTTTGGAGTAATGAAGGGCCTTAAGGCATTCTGCTGTCAAATGGAGCTTTTCCATGAGCTGGGACGGTACCATCCGGACCTGGAGCTCCCAGACACGTTTGGCTTATATCCCTCTGCTCGTGATGCCGGCAGCCGGCACTGCTCCATGTGGGAAGCAGTGCTCGGCTGTCTGCAGCAGCATCCAATGATTCACTTGAGGCTCTGCTCAAAATGAGTTACTGAGGCCAGACTGCGCTTTCTCACCTTCACCAGGCAGGTGGTAGAGCTACCCCCTGCTGAAGGTTTGGTTTAGTATTCTCCTTGCAATGAGCACCTCAAGTCAGCGGAAGCCCCTCTGTGAAGGGCAATGCTTGAGCTGGTACAGGAGTACAGTATCAGCACGTCTCTCTAGAAGCCTTAGGAAATAGGATCTATCAGACCCATTCCTGTCTGCATCTGGTTCACCATCAGAAGCAGCAGCAATGAGGCTCCCAGCTCCCGGATCCCGAGTGACTTCAGATGGCTGAATCTGCTCCCGATTTGCACCGTGGGGCTTGGTGAGGTGGCCCTGAGAGCAAGGAAACACAGGAGCCAGGGGCAGGTTGGATGCGGGAGAGCTGAACCTGCACCCTTCACCTGCGGGTGAATCTACTGCCAGCTGCTTGGAGCAGCAGATGTTGGCTACTCAGTGTTAGCTACTCAGCGTTGGCTACTCGGTGTTAGCCCCTTGTATCACCCTCTCTGTTTTAGAAGCCATTGCTCAGCTGGGCCAAGTGGTGCTGCTCTGCACCAAGCTGGTGACAGGCTCTGCTCTCATGGCCACGCTGACTTAGGCTGCGCTTACAGAATTTATGCTATAAAAGCTTTAGAGCATCAGCCAACCTGCTTCAATGCTCACTTTTATTCCTTGTCAAATATAAATTTTGAATCCCACCCTTCTGCCAAAGCTGTATGGAAGCATTTATCCATAGTGCTAGAATTCCGTGGGTAACTCTCTCCAAACTGCTAGAAACAAACCCTGACCCCCAACTGATAAATATTTCTAAAACTCTTTTATCAAGTAGGTCCAAGCCTGGTGATTTAAATCTCTTAATTTCCAAGCCTTGCTTTGAGTAAATGGCTATGTGCTGCTAAATTAGTGAATAATTTTTTTAGGAGCAAGATTTAGGATAAGATTGGGGCAGTGGTGAGTATTTAGGGTTAAAATAAAATGTAATAGAATGTGTGTTTAGCGAACGCTGTCTAAAAGCTGTCTTTGTTTCAACGTGTGTCCTCTCTGCTGCATGCACACGCACATCCTCTGTTCAGCCTCTGGCAGTCCCTTTGCTGGTCCCTGTGCTGACCTGGCCCACAGAGTGGGAGTATTTATAGGGCAGGAGGGATGGCAGAGTGCTATGGCTTATTGGCTACAGCGGGGGATGAAGGTACCACCAACAGCTGTTCAGGTTTCCAAGGAGCCAGGTATCCCAGCCTCAAATCAGGCACTTCATTCTTTTCCCCCTCCTCATTAACCAGTGCTACAGTGTCCTGATGTCCCATCACTTAACAAAGGGATTTCACCATGGAAGTCCAGCTCTAGAGAGTAAAGCAGTGCTTGGAAGCTGCTTTATAAAGCTGCCAGCACCTGTGGGGACCCATGTGGGTCTGTAGAGCTTCTTTCTGGGTGTGTCCTGGAGCCAGTCCTAGTTTCTGAGATTTACTTTTTTCCTTAAATATACCAACTGAATTCACTTGGCCTCTTGGTGACTGCGTGTTTGTGTACATGAGGCCGCAGGTGAACATAGAGGTGATGTTTAGTGAAACCCCAACATCTGGAAGTTTCTGGGCATGGGTAATTCTGACAAAAGGAGGGAATATTCCTGGTGACCGTCCCTGGCATGTTGACCTGCTGCAGGACAGAGCTGAGCTATGCTGTCAGCATGACAATCTCTGCCTCCTTGCTGTGTATGTTTAACTTTCTATGTAGACACTTGGTCTCCAGGACTGTTAACCTTGTACGTCCTCCGTGTTTCCCTCTTCCTTCTCTCCCTCTTGCCATCTCCTCTTCTCAAAAGTAGCAATATTTAAGTGTACTTGCTGAATGCTCAACTTCAGATCAGTTTTCTGTAAAACTATGCCATTGACGAACAAAAGGAGGAGCAGGTCCTAGAGGTTTCCTCACCAGACTTGGACTTCTTGCCAAACGGCTCCCCAGAACTCTAACAGAAATTCAAAGAGGAGAAATCCAGAGGTATTTCTGCCTGCCTCTCTCGGAAGTCAGCTTGGGAAACGGGGTCAGTTTCATGTACATCATTCCCCTCTGAAGCGCTCAAGAGATTTCTTCCTGCACTGTGTAGACGAGGCTTAGTCTGTGATCCAAAGCGCAGCGGTTTGGGTCACACTTTGACTGATGCTTCAGAGTTTTACAGACTCACTTAGGGAACTTGAGGGAATCAATACTCAGGAATCCTAAAGCTGGTTGCGTTTTGTGTCATTGACTCTTGTGGGCTGAACACGCTGCGGCCTCGCAGGCGGCTGAAGAGAGGAGTGGGTGTGTCATCAATGGGATGTGGTTCTGCCCAAAGTAATACACACTTGATTCTTTTTTTGATTTTTTTTTTTAATATTGGGGGACTGTTTATCAACAAATTATGTGTAAAAAAAATTTGATATTTAAAAAAAAATGAATAAACACTTTATCATAATGTTGCTTGGTTGGTCTGTCTGTATTTCTGAGGTTGGCAGTTCTGCACTCAAATCCTTCTCTGTCTTTTTTCCCCAAGCCACTGGATTTTCCTTAACATAAATGCTGCCATTTTGAACATAATGAGTAGAAATCTGTGGGTAAAATGATTCCAGTTGGGAGGGCCTGAGAACAGGCATGAGAAATTCCTGTATTCCCTTTCTTTGGGGATGGGCTGCTGGGTCCTTCATGGAGGACTTGGAAGAGCATCAGAGTAAACACAAAATGTAGCACTTGGCCACGGCACTGTCTGCTGGGAAAGTGAACGGGACACTCCTTGTCTCCTACCTAAATACCTGATTTCCAGCCCAATTAGCATATGGTTTTATTTTTCTGGAGCTGGAAGCTAATTTCTTGGGACTTAAAAAAAATTGGCATTTAAATCCCTGGAAAGCTCATGAGAGTTTTAGTTAGAAATAACTTTTTTGAAGTCCCATTCTCTTAGTGTCATGTAGTAGAACAGGTTTAAAAGGGAGGAGTGGAGGATATTCCTCCTCTGAAACTTGGGGCATAGTCACTAATCCTAAGCTCCTCTCATGGAGGAGTAATTCCTTTTTCAGATGCAGAAAACTTCCACTTTTCCTTGAGACAGCACTGAGGTTTTGGCCATTTTAAATCCCTGCTAACCAGAGCTGTTGATGCTGGTACCAGGTGAGAGAGACACAAACACAATGGGTTATGATTCAGTGGCTGTGACAAACTGGGCGGAGGTTTCCTTCTCACATGTTCAGAGCTCTGCACGTGATTCTGGTGTCGCTGTTAGAGCTAAGTGAGGTCATTGATTACAAGGCAAAACTACATTTTGAATTCAGCTCTCGGTGGGAAAAGGGAAGGTTTGATGTGTGGGCTGCTACAGCCCCATCATACATCAGCCAAGGGGTTGCTGTGATTTCTTCTGCTGGGAGATGATTTAAGGACTGCATGCTCTGGTTCAAAACTATTTTGACCACTTGGGCCTTGTTTGTTCTGCTTGATGAAGATGGTTTTATTTTGGTAATGTATAAAAATGAAGATTAATGACATAGTTATATTATATCTGTGTTTGGGATTGTCCCAGTCTGAATTGGCCTGATGTCCTGAAGCTGAACGAGGGTAGGTTGTGGCTGCCCCTGGATCCCTGGAAGTGTCCAATGCCAGGCTGGATGGGGCTTGGAGCAACCTGGGATAGTGGAAGGTGTCCCTGCCCATGGACACAGGATGAGCTTTAAGGTCCCTTCCAACCCAAACCATTCCAGGATTCCATGAACTGGGGCATTGGCACCCTGAAATCTGCAGCCTTTATGAGCCAAGAGAGGGTCAGGCCCCATGCAATGAATGTACACTCCAAGGTGGTGTTTTTCTTGGTTATCTTTTGTGGGCCTTTAGGAGTAGAGGTCTCTCCTAAAAACTTCCCGCAGAGGTCTGGAGTTTAAAAATAACAGCTGAAGGTTTTTTGAGCAGTCACGTGGATGCAGCGGCTGCATTAAGAGCAAGAGTGGGATGCAGAGAGGTGAGTGCTCCTTCGTGCAATTTCCTGCCTCAGAATAGTTCAAGGAATGGTCAGCAGAAGGAACATGACTGAGCCATTGCTCAGGAATTCCGCAGTGCCTCCCATCAGCCCCTGCCCGGCCTCTCTGCAGTCCCACGTCTGAGCATGTGCCTGGTGTGGCTCTGCCAAGGTAACCACTCTTTGGGCGGGTTTGTCACCAGAATGGGATTTGGGAAATCCTGCCGCCTACCTGGCTTTTGATTCACTGTGACATCGATTATCTGCTCTGCCTCATTCCCTGGGGGTACGCGGGGGGTGCCGGGACCCCCGGAAGTGTAACCACTCCACTGTGACATAATTACCTCCAACAACCACGCGTGCTAATTACAGGGTGCTGTCATGATTGCCAATAAAGCACTGAGTCAAACACAAGGATGTGAATGGTTGGTGACTGAAATCCCTCCTAAGAGCTACTGCCAAAGGAATGTCTGGTTCCCAGTCCCTTTGTTAACAAATGGAAATGGGAAGGGGTTTAAAACCAAACCACTTGTGCCTGGCTGTGGAGATGGAGGTGTGCTCACAGGCCTCACTGTTGACTTATCCTTACAACCCAGCAGTTTCTTCCATGATCTTCCTAATACTAATTTTTTTTCCTGCTGGAATCCATACTGCTACTCCTGAAATGTTTCTTGTGCCTCTTTAATTTCCCCCCAGATCACTGGCAGCATTACTGAGGTGCCCTATGACTGCACTGCATTAGGTGGTACCTTGGGAGTATCTTGCACGTAACACACCTTGCTGCAGGAGGTGATTCCCCTCAGTGACTCGCTCTGTTCTTCCTCTCCATCCATGACAAGCGCCTGATGGCTCTTCTCCTTGGGGATCATGTTCTCCATGCCAACTTTGGGCTGAAAATATTGAGCAGAGTTAAAAATCTCTTGGGAGGAGGGTGGGAAGCAACCCAGCAAGTGGTGGGAGTGGGATGGATCCTCCCAAGGAGGTCCTAAGGAGAATAGGAGCTGTCTAAATGCTGGGAGCGGGGAATTTTCCATGTAAATCCATAATCGTGTGGTGAGTGCTTTAAGGGATTATAACCAACTTGTTTTACTCGAAGTAAAACAAATACTTGGGGCATTCAAAACATTCAGGAAAACAGCAGGACACCAGGAAGTCTGTTCCACCATAGAACCCCAGAGTGGTTTGGGTTGGAAGGGACCTTAGAGCTCATTCCAACCTCCATGGGATTATACAGGTGTAGATGCTGCACCTGGTGCCTCCAGAGCAATGAGGAATGCAAATAGATGCACGTACCTGCTGGTGCTGTACAGCTCGTTTGCCTTATACTTCATGCTTTCAATCCTAAAATCCACCAGGAAAGAATAAACTGGTGTGTGGGATCTGCTGGGCTGCTTTAGAAGGAGCTGACTTCAGTCTCTCCAGTGACTTGTTGGGGATCAGACTTGGATGTTTCAGGCTCAGGATTTGCTCCATTCCCCCCCAGTTCAGCAGGAGAGTCACCTTCCTCCCCACATGCCAAGACAAGCTGTGATCCTTGGGATCTCCCTTAATGCAATGGCTCAATTCTAACCCAAGCACCCTTCCCTTCCCTTCCCTTCCCTTCCCTTCCCTTCCCTTCCC
>VWZT01009833.1:262207-289261 GCA_013397055.1 Pachycephala philippinensis
GTTCGGCTTCGTTCGGCCCCGCTCGGCCCCGTTCGGCTCAGCTCGGGCCCGTTCGGCTCGTCTCGGTCCGCTCGGCCGGGCTGGGCCGGTCCCGCGTCCCCGGGCGGGGCGGTCCCGTTGCCGGCCCGGGGCGGTCCCGTTGCCGGCCTGGGGCGGGCAGCGCTGCTCGCTCCCTCCCTCCGTCCCTCCCTCCCGCCCCGTGACCTCAGTTCCCGGCGGAGCGCGGTCGCACCGCGGCTCGGCTCCGCTCTNATGGAGCCGGCGGAGGTGAAGGACCGCATCCTGGAGAACATCTCCCTCTCCGTCAAGAAGGTGGGAGCGGGAGCACGGTGGGGGCTGCGGACACCGACGCGCGGTGCTGAGGGGACTAGGCCTGGGGACAGCCCCGGGCTGGGGCTGTGGGGGTTGCGGACAGCCCTGGGGAACCCCTCTGCCGCGGCTGCGGGGTTGGGGACAGCCCTGGGACAGCCCTGGAGTCCGGGGTGGAGGCCGGTGCTGTGTTGTGGTGGCGGCGTTGTGGACAGTCCTGGGGACCCGCCTTGTGGGGGGGGGACCCCCCTGTGCTGGGGCTGGGGAAAGCGTTGGGGACAGCCCGTCTGCTGCGCGGCAGTGGGGTTGGGGACAGCTTTAGGACAGCCCTTGGGGCTCCTTTACCCGGCTCTGCTGGGGCTGTGGGGCTGGGGACAGCCCAGGGGACCCTGCTCTGCAAGGGCTCTGGGCCTGGAGACAGCCATGGGGACCCCCCTCAGCTGGTGCTGGGGACAGCTCTGGGACCCCTTTCTGTCCTGTGGTTGAGAATGAGGCTGTGGGCCTGGGGACAGCCCCAGGACAACCCTGGGAACTCCCCTCTGCCCAGGGGTGCCTGTGGGGGCTGTGTCTGCCCGAGGTGCAGGGCTGGGGGACATTCCTGGGGACCCCCCCCCCCCCANNNNCCCAGACACACACCACTGCCATGAGTGTAGGGTTGAAGGGCGGTCGCTATGGACCCCCTTCCTGAGATGTGGGGCTGGGGGACAATCCTACAGACCCCCAACACCCAAGGAACATCCCAGGGATACTGATGAACTCTGGGACAGGAGCATGGGGTCAAGGGCACCCAGCATCCCCTCTGCCAGAGGTGGACATTTTTGGGGGTATCCTTGGACACCCCCTGTGCTGAGGGTGTGAGGTTGGACACAGCCCTTCTGGTGGTGGGGGTGGCACGTCTGGGGTGTGGAGTCACCTTGCCAAAGGGACACTGCCAGGGTCACTCCCAGGACCTCTGTCTCAGTTAGTTGGGATATACAGGGATTCTCCTACCCAGGGTTCCCCTTTTCAAGGGACGGGATTGGGGGAACCCTTTTTCCTGGGGCTCTACTCAGGAGGGATTTGGAGTCCAGCCTAAAACCGTTTTTCTAGAGGTCCTCCCTTCAGCCAGGCATGTCCTGCAGAGGGCACAGGATAGAGGGGCAGGACCTGGGACATTCTCCCCACGGACACAGGGGATGTGTGGTTCATTCCTGTGCGCTGCTCTGTGCCCTCAAAACAGGGCTCTGAACACGTGTGCTCTCACCTTCTCCTTGCCCCTCGTTTCTCCTTGGATGGTTCCTTAAAGCCCATCCTGGTGGTAGAAACATCTGTGAGCCGGCACAGAGGGGACTGGGACAGGCACAGAGAGGACCAGGATGCTGGAATCTTTGGGAAGGCCAAAGGAGTGTGTTGTAAGGATGTACTGAAGTTTTGGTTTGGCCCACTCATGAGCTCCAACCATCCTGGAAAAAGAAACCCTGCTCAGGAGCGGGGGGGAAACAGGAGTTTCGTTTGTGTTTGCCCCAAGTTTTGGGGGAAAGGCTGTCTGGACTCGCTGTTGTTTCTCCAGTTGTTGGGTTTCCTCTGCCTTATGGAATAGGAGTTTTCCTGTGCTCTGCAGTGCGTCCTGACACAGATTCATCCAAGAAAACTTGTCCTATGAAGACCAGCAGGAGTGAATTCCTGGTGCTGTTAAGAAAGGGATGGCTGGACACCACCTCTGGCATGTGGGATGGATGTGCAAACTTCTCCCAGCTTTTTTCTTCCATGGATGACCCTGACCTCTGGTCTCTTGCCTTTTTGTCCTCTAAAAATTAAGGATAACCTTGTATCTATCTGGAAATCAGTGGATGTTCAGCCTGTTCTGAGCTCTGTCTCAATGCTCTGCAATGCTCCTGCCTCAGTTTCCCTGTATATATAAGGAATACAATTTCCCACACAGGATTGGTTGGACATAATTTATTTGCATTCAGAAAATCCTTGGAAGATCACGTTTGGAAATGCTAAAAAATCAACATGATGTTAATTTTAATTACTATTGTGATTGAAGAGGACTCTTCAGCTCCAACTCTGCCAGAACACCGTGGCCTGCTCGATCCCTGCCAACTCCTGTCTTGGTCCAGCAGTGAAAATTTTGGGATTTTCTAATCCTGGCTCTTCATTCTTGTTCAGAGCAAAACTCAGGGAAGGGTAGGAACCTACTTCAGGGTGATGGATTAATTTCTACCATCCCAGTGAAACCAAACTCAGGCCATGGTGAAATTCCACCCTGCTTTTTTACCCCCAGGATGCAGTTCTCCTTCCTCAGGGAAATCGCTATGGAGCTGCTAATTTTTCCCAGCGCTTACCTCTCTGACTTCAGCCTGAAATCCCTGATCCTCTTTTTCCCTGTGAGTGGCAAGAGTAAAGTACTAGGTTAAGGGAGCAAGTGGCTTTGTGCTGGGAAATCCTGCTCTCTTTCATCCTTGTCTTGAGTAACTCCTTGGCGCTGGAATTGTGTCATGGGGCTTGGAGGAGTTTTCCAAGCATCCTGCCTCTGATTTCGAAAGCTTCCTCACAGTGTGGGTTGCTCACTCCTTACTTTCACCACCGGAGCAGGTGGGGAATGGAGGGTTTGGATGTGTCTGTGGTGATGGTGTGGGTTTTCTTTCCTCAGCTGCAGACCCAAAGAGGAGGAAAAATGCCTTATTTTCATGGAGTTGCCCACGGAAAAGCACCCTGTGCTTGGCAGCCTCAGATGGGGAAGGAGAAGAGCAGCAGCACAGCCCTGGGCAGTGTTTGACACTCAGGGCTGGGACTGTACCTGGCTGTAATTTCAGTTTTTTACCAGTGCTGCTGGATTTTAGGGATGGGGGATTTGAGCACAAGCAGCAGGTGAATTCTGTACAAATCCACAGCAAAAAAAATGCTTTGATTCCAAGCAAATCCCTCAAACCTCAGTGAACAGGATAATTTCTCTTATTTTCCTGGAAAGACATGAGGGATGGAGCACGGATGGAAAAGTGGCAAACCTGCTTGGAGAGGGTAATTCCAGCCTGTGGGGTTCTCTGTGTTTCCCAGGTACCAGTGGGAGATCAATGGTAGCTCTGCTGTGGATTTCAGGGGTGTGAAGTCAGGCCTCCACTGCAAAAAGTGAGGCAAAACACCTAACTTAGACAAAATAGACTTCTCCAGCCAGAGAGATGTCAAGAGGTTTCTGCTCTTGGTGGCTTCAGGAGAGGCTGGGAAAGCTCAGCACTGGAGAGCTGGGTTCCTGCTTCAGTTCCAAGGGAATTGGGAGCATGGTTTTGGTTTCCCATCTACAACTTGTCCTCTGTGTCCTCCCTGGGAGCTGTAAATTAATTCACAGGGTGATGCTTTCTGCACACATGGACAGTGTTACTTCTGTCTTGTGACCGTTTCTTTTCCCACTTAGTTCCCCTTCTGCTAAGAAGGTTGTGCTCCAGCTCAAATTACTGCACAAATTGATGCCTAACCCTTGCTCTTTGCAAGTATTTAGGGCTTTATTGGGGCAGAAGGCTGGAGATGTGCATGTTATGGCTCAGTGTGCAGGCCCTTGTTCACTCAAGTGCTTGTTTCCTTCTAGGAGATGCTGCTATGTGTGGTGGCAGTGGGATGAGAGCAGCTTCCTGGTGCTGCCCTGGTGGACTCTAAACACACCAGAAATGCCAACAACTTCAAATCCATCCCTGGCCAAGCATCTCCTGCTAGCCAGGAGCTGTTACAGGTTCCCTTGTCCATGAATCTGGTGGTTTGTGTTCTCTTGGGTTTTCCTGGACGTTCCCTGGGTTCAGGAGGGGTTTAGTGCTCTCCTACCTGGGATTAGGTGGTGAAAATGCTAAGTCCTTAAACAGTGTTATTGTTGACAGTTCCAGGAGCTGAATGTAAAATCAGAAAAGAGGTCAGAATCCCAGATTTTGGGACTCCTCTCTGGTTTTCAGGCCGTTCTGCTGGCTTTGAAGGACACACATTGCCATGAACCCTGGAGCAGCTGATCCTTGGTGCACGTCAATCAGGTGGGGCAGTGGTTTTTGCTGACGTTGCAGGAGTTCTTGCCAAAAGCTCTGGCTCTGCTCCGTTTCTGCATGACTTTGGGAAGGTTTCCACTGCCCTCACAGCAAGTTAGTGCTGAGCCTTTGCTGCCTGTCTCCGGGTTGGATTTTTAGCCCTGTACCTTTGAAATGCCTTTGCAGCCTCCTGTGCTGCTGAGCTCTGCCTTGTGACACCTCTGCTTCTCCGGCATGGCAAGAGAGGGTGGGTTTGGGCATGGCTCAGTGCCCCGGTGCCCTGGAGAGGAGCAGGGAGCTCTGGAGTGGAGCATCCCTACTCAAATCACACAGGGAATGTGCTCACCTCTGCCTGGCTGGATTTATTTAGCCCAACTGCTGTGACATGGAGGCAGCAGCTCTGGAGATGTGAAAACAGCCAGTCTCTTGCCTTCTGCTCCCTGTTGAGGGGCACCTCGCTGGCTCAAAGACCACGGGGGTTTTATCTCTGCCAGGGTCCTTCCTCTCGCTCACTCACATCTCTCCGTGCCACATCTGCTGCTGCTGCAAGGGACCACATTAAGAGGATACTCCTGCATGTTCCTTTGCCACATGTACCAGGTTTGCCAGCTGCGAGAATCCTGTGGGTGAAGGTAGCAGCAATCTCATGGAGCTCCTGAGTTGTCTGTGAAGACAAGACACAAGGGTCACTCGAGTGCTTTTAACAAGTCCACAGATGTGTTTTGGTGGGCCTCCAGGGGCTTTGTCTCTGTGGTGCTATGGTTCTGCTCTTATCATAGCCGTGTATTGCTTGGGTTGCTTGAGTATTTCAAGGTCTGTCTCTTTAGAAATTCCTCTTGCCTCATTCCAGTGATCAGGAAACTTCCCTGCCTGGCCATCCAGGAACCACTCTGGTAGTCACACACACCACCACAGGTCTGGTGATAATCTGAGGTTTGTCGTCCTCAATTCCAAGGGGATTGGGTTCTGCAGGTACCTAAACTGATGTTTGTCCTTTATAACACCCAAAATCAGCTCTGGAGCTGAGGGTAGACAAGGCTGTGATAACATTTTGGGAATTTAAAAATCCCATTTGTTCTCCTCCCTCTAACACAAAGCGTTTCACTGGGAGAGCAATTGGTTTAGGAGGGTGAATTTTGGCCATGATTTTCCCGAGGAGCTAAAGCAAAGGCTCCAAGCCTCTCTGCCTCTGATTGCACAATTTTGGTGGCTGTTGAGTGATTTCAGCTTTCTCCACTTCTGGTCCAAGAGGTGTAACTGAATTAACTGCAGGCTGGAGGCCGTGGTCAGTGGGGAGGGACTCGGAGCTGCGATACCCAGCGTGTGAGGGAGCAGCAGCTCACTGGGAGAGCAGCACCTTGCCTGCTTCTGGTGTGTTTGCCACTGGACTTGGGTTTTTTTCCCCAAAAAATCTCTTTTTTCTGTTATGCTGAGCATGTGACCTTCCCATCTGCCTTTGGTTAGCTCAGGGATCCTGTTCCGCTGCAGCCAGTTCTGTGCCTGGCCCCTGCTCTGCTCGTTCTGACAGAGGAACAGGATGCTCCCTAAGCATTCCCACTGGAAAAAATCCTATCCTTGTGTGAGCCACACGTGGGTCCAGCCTGCTGCAAGCTTTGCTGCTTAGAAATAGTGAAGGAAAGCCCTGGAAAATCCTTGGGGGGTGTGAGCTGAGGAGCGTATGTATCCCAGGAGGTGACAACCTTGCTGGCATTGGATTGGGAATGTTTCAAAGCTCAGTGTTTCCAGCAAGGAGCAACTTTGCTGTGGGTTTCAGCTTCACCTGTGTCAGGCTGCTGTCTCTCCACATCTCCAGGCTGCTTCGGTGGCACTCCTGGTGCCTTCTAGGTGCTGATGCTCTGAGTGTGCCTGATGTGTTTTTTCTGGAAAAAGCCCCAAGATCCAGGCGAGGCCCACAAAGTGGGAAGCTGGGCACTGAGGCCAGTGCTGGTTTAGAAGTTTGTTGTAAGGAATGTTGAGTCAGATCATGTGTGTGACCTGCAAAATGTCCTGCTACAGCTGGAGTTTTAGGGCCTTGTGTCATACAAGTGTAAGAGAGAGACTAGCGGCCCTGCCGTGAAATTCAGCCTGCTTTTATGGATGGTATGGAAAACTAGGAGTTTTCCAGGCACAGGAGTTCAGCCTCATCTTTATCCATTTGCCATTGAATGTCTGTACCTCCTGAGCAGGTGTGAAAGTGACAGTTCTGAGGTGTCTGTCCTGGCCCTTCCCACTGTGTCTTCCCTTGGCACAGAGCTGCCATGGCTTTGGACAAGGTCAGTCGCCCTTTTTTGTGCTCTCTGGAGCTCCAGGATTGCTCCTGAGGGTGCTCAGCTCTTCCAGCTGGAGAAAACTCCTCACCTCAGTCCCTGTGCTATGGGTGGGAATGAGGGTTTTGAAGCACCTCTCCCATCCCAGTTAAGGAGCTGAGGAATGCAAGGGGTGTTTGTTGTTCTTTTCCCGTGTTTGTCCTGCCAGGGAAATACCAAACAGAGCAAGTGAAATGGAATTGATGTTGGAAAGCTGCTGGTGAAGCATCTGCAGGGCAGATTTACAGAGGGGAGATGTGGACTCAATTGTGTTGTGGCCAGCCCTGAACGGGTCAGGAGACTATTTCAGTATTCCAGTGAGTTTTTAGAATCACTGGAGAGATTTCAAAGGAGCCACCACAGGAATGATTAGCTTTGGGAATGGGCTTTCCAGAACACCTCCCTGATTATTTGTTGGCTTCCCTTGTAACACAGGAGCTCTGCAGATCAGCCTGGAAAGCTTCACACTCACTGAGAACCACTGCAATTAACAGGTTATAAAACTGTGCAAGGAATAGCCTCTCTCGTGCGTGCCAGCCTGGGGCAGGGTGTGTCAGAAAAATGAACTTGTGATTGATAAACAGCAATTAAATCCTCCTCCTCCTCCTTGGTGGGGATGAGGTGCGAGTGTTCCCCGGTGCCAGCCAGGTCTCTGTTGGACAAACACCCTCCTGCTCCAGGCTCTCCGGGTGTGTTCAGCCCGTGATCGGGCTCTTGTGGCCCTCTCCCCGAGCAGGTTCTGTCCCACGAGTGCTGGTGCTGCGGAGTAGTCCCGGTGGATGGATGGCGGGAATGCCTTCTGCATGCCAGCAGTGCTTATTTTGGCCACAGGAATGTCTATAAATAGCCCCGGGTCAGGGCTCCAGGCATTGCCGTGCCCCTCACAAGTCCTCCATTCGAGCCAGCCTTCAGCCCTTCCTTCTGGATCTGGGGCATGTAGGAGACGAGGGGAAGAGCATCTTTCCGGAAAACCCAGGGATGATGTTTTTAACCCAATTATTTGCCTCCTTCCTGATCTCCCCAGCTCCAGCCCGTCTCACTGCCCAGCTGTGTCAGGGAACTGCTTTGTGGATGCCTCATGAAGTTTGGTCACCACCTCCCAGACAGGTCTGACTGCTGAGGGAGAGGCTGGTTCAATTATCCACATATGTTTGAGCCTCAGAATGGGGAAAGTCCATCAAAACACTCCATAAAATGCCATTTTTCAGGGCAGTGCCACATCACTCCTGCCATCACCATGCTCAGGGGCAGGTGCTGGGATCATCCCCCATGATGTTCGTGGTCATAATTCCTACAAATTTTGAGCTGGGCATTGGATCTTTGAAAAATGGTGCAGCTGGACTTTGTTCCCCAATTGGGAAAGCTGTTTCATCCTAGCTTTCCTCCGTGTGTCTTCACCCTTCTTCCCAAGCCAGAAACGCCTCCCCATCAGCTTTTGCAAGTCTTTCCCCACCCTGGCTGGAGGGATGGCTCACCCAGGAGATCCCAAGGCTTGCTGTGTCTTGTTTCCTCCCTGGACACGTGGTGGCTGGGCAGGGATTCACCTGGCTGATCTCTTTTGGGAATTGTGCTCCGGTGAGCCGTGCGTGCCCTTGGCTGGGCCCTGGAAGCCTTTGGCTGGGTTGGTTTTGGAGGGATGCTGGAAATGGCACCATCCCTGGGTGCAGCGCTGTGTGGGGCCGTGGTGGCACATCTCAGTGGGACTGAGCCCCTGTGAGCTTCCCTGTGACCCACAGCTCCCAAAGGGCTGTGACTCCGAGTGCCAGAATCCCAATCCCAAACTGCCGAGCGCGCGTTTCCCACTCGCTGGGCTGGTGTGACCCCACGACTCTGAGCAGAGCACAGTCACACCAGCTTATCCTCTGGCTCCTGATGTGCCACAGGGACAGGGTTGAGCCTTTTGGGGTGGATTTGCTCTGGATATGGCCGTGGGGCCGGCTTTTCCAGCAGCCTCCCCAGTAAGGGGAATGCAGGGGTTTGTGCAGAGCGGGAAGCAGAGCAGCGAAAAGGGACAGCAACCCTTGGTGTAACATAGAATGAGCCCTTGAAAACCTAAACCCTTTCCTGGGGGAAGATTGGGCTTTTCTAGGGAAGAGAAATCTGTTTTTAGATGGAGACAACCACCATTTGCTAATAGTTTGCACCCTCGGATGACAGGAGCGGGTCGATCCGTGGAGAGGGATGGGAGCTGTGCACTGGCTGCAGGAAGGAGCATGACAAAGTTCTGAGTTATTTTGGGGGAAAGGAGGAAAGAAAAAAGAGGAAATATTTCTATTTCCTCATCTCTTTTGCTGCCCAGGTTTGGAGTGTCTCTGTCACGAGGAATTCCTCCAGTCAGAGGCACAGACAGGCTTCAAGTTCCCTCCACACTGACCTCCCCAAGCTGTGTCTCCTTTTTTTCAGTGGTGAGCTAACGAAATGCCTGATTCATTCTTGTTCCCCTCGGCTCTCCCCCACAGCTGCATTTCCCCAATCCAGCACAGAGCCTGCAGAAACACCCAGAACCTCCTCCAAGGGTGCCCCAGCTCCCTGCAGAGCCCACAGCCTGGTTGGGACCAGCTGGGAATTTCTGCCTTCAAATACTGGCTCATGTCCTGTGAGATCTTTGCTTCTGCCTCAATTTTCCCAAAAACGGGGTATTTTAGTGAGTTCCAGCTCTTGGAGGTCATCCCCATGACTCTATTTATCCATCACCTGAGGGATATGGCTCTAAATTATGGTTTTGTTTCTTCCTCTGGTGTCCTTGCTGCAGCTTCAAACATTGGCTGCAAGTACCTCCTGAAATTTTTCTTAAATAGTGGGATTTTAGGGCATTTTCCTCTCTGCTTCGGTCTGGGCTGCCTATGAATAGTGGGAATCTTCTGGAACAGCTTCCTCCCAAAAATGGATAGGAGCTGCTGAGCTGAAATGCTCCAGGTCTCACCTGGGTGTTGTGAAAACCCCCGTGGATCTCTGGAGCACCTACAGGTGCCTCTGCAAACACCTCCTTGCGGTGTATCTGCTTCCCCAGGGGATTCACCTGCGGAACAGATGGGACAGGGATGGGCAGAGCAGGGCTGTGCCATCGGACAAGGGAGCTCTGGCTGCGACTCTCCAGGCTCAGCAGTTTGTTCCCACGGAAGGGCTGGGACCAGCTCCATGCAGGAGCACGCCTGGCTCTCCCCTCTTACCTAAGAGCTCCAGAGGGGTTCAAGGTCTTCAGGCCAGGAGGGTGTTGGAGCTCGATATGTTCATATTCTTAAGAGTGTTGTTGGGATCAGTTCCCAGGGGCCGTGAGGTGTTCTCTGACCCCTGCATAACTTCACATCAAGTCTGGATGATTTTTCTAAAGGAGCTTCTCTAGTAATAATTCTGAAGGAGAAACCTGTTTTGGGGGACAGGTCAGACTTGACAAGCACAATAATGTCAAGTTTTTGGGTTTTATACATCTAACATCTAGTGAGCTTTGGCAAAGACGTGTCAGCTCACTAAAATAACAAATATATTGTCTACAATGTTGTGCCTCAGCTGAGCTGTTCCTGCTTGTTGCCAGCAAGCAGCCGTGGCCTATCCAGCTGAGATTACATGCCGGGAGAGTAATCTCCCTGCCTGGATGCCGAGGATGTGTGAGACGGGACCTAAATAGATCTGTAAGCTCTGGGGGCAGGAGGAGGCCGGTGGGTCAGCTGGGAAGGGATATAGGATTTGGGTGCAAGGGGATTTCTGGCAAAACCGAGGAGAGGCCTCATGTGTGTCAGAGTCAGAAACAGAGCAGAGCTGGGGTTTATTTCTGCTCTGAACCGCTTTATGGTGGCTGCAGAGGAACCACCAGACCCTGCTGTCGTGTTGGCTGGGAGGGAAGAGGCTGCTCACCAACAGGGAAGTGGGTTGTGCACCCACCACAGCACTGCTGGGCTGTGAGATGTGGGGACACTGGGCAAGGTTCTCCCTGTAGGTACTGCTTTTAGGATCCTCTCAAAACCAACAGCTACACCCCGTAAGTAAAACCTGCATCAGGGTTTTGCAAGCTGAGAGGTCACAAAAAACTGTTTAATGCTGGATATGAGCATTTTGGTACCTCTGCCTGCTCCTCGTGGGCTGGAGAAGGGCGTTCCAGCCATCCCATCTCTTCTTTTTGCAGCTGCAGAGCTACTTTGCTGCCTGTGAAGATGAGACACCGGCCATCAGAAACCATGACAAGGTCCTGCAGCGGCTCTGTGAGCACCTGGACCACGCTCTGCTGTACGGGTGAGCCTGGAGCCCACCTCTGGGATGCTGCTTTTCCCTGTGGAAAAAGCCTGGTGGAGCCTCAGAATGGGGAAAGCATCTAGGCAGGGATTGGGGTGGGGATAATGAAGCTTTTGCTTAATTTTCCTCTGGGATTTTTCTTCCTCCAGACTCCAAGATCTTTCCTCGGGGTACTGGGTGCTGGTCGTTCACTTCACGCGCCGGGAAGCCATCAAACAGATTGAGGTGCTGCAGCACGTGGCCACCAACCTGGGACGCAGTGAGTATTCACAGTGTCCCCAGCTCTGGGTTTGGGGACACCTGGGGAGGCCCAGGTTGTGCTGAGGAGTTGGGGCTGCTGGTGGATTGAAGGAGCAATTGGAATCCAGGTTGCAGGCAAAGGAATCGCGTTGAAGTTGGAAAGGACCTCTAAGATCATCAAGTCCTACCATTAACCCAGCACTGCCATGTCCACCACTAAACCACGTCCCCAGGTGCCACATGCACATGTAGTTGGAGCATTTCCAGGGATAGTGATTCCACCACTTCCCTGGGCGGCCTGTTCCAAGGAGGTGGGAGTCCTGCTGTGACCACGTGAGGTCTCTAGAGATAATGTCACCGTGCCTCGGGGTCAGGTGCTGAGGTGTAGCCCGGCTTCTGCTGCCCTGAAACCCAAGGGGCTGTGCCTTCAGGAAGGGTTCCAGACAGATGGGAGTCCCGTGGGGCCATGCCCTCAGGAAGAGTTCCTGGCAGAGGGTAGCACTTGGGAAGGATGGGAGTCCTGCAGGGCTGTGGCCTCGAGAAGGGTCCCTGGTAGAGGGAAGCTCTGTGGGGCTGTGCCCTTGGTAAGGGTTCCTGGCCAGATGGGAGCTCCGTGGGGCCATGTCCTTGGGAAGGTTCCTGGCAGATGGGAGCTCTGTGGGGCCGTGCCCTCATGAAGAGTTCCTGGCAGATGGGAGCTCTGTGGGGCCGTGCCCTCATGAAGAGTTCCTGGCAGATGGGAGCTCTGTGGGGCCATGCCCTCGGGAAGGTTCCTGGCAGATGGGAGCTCTGTGGGGCCATGCCCTCGGGAAGGTTCCTGGCAGATGGGAGCTCTCTGGGGCCATGCCCTCGGGAAGGGTTTTCCTGGCAGATGGGAGCATCCCCTCTCACCCCCCACCTTGCTGTAGCAGTCATGTGCATGATTCTGCATTTTCCCTGCTCCGAGTTGTCCATAGCGGATGTTTGGGACCACCGAGGCCACTTTTGACACAGGACGGTGCCCAGATCCTCTGTGCCTGCTTATCCAAACACCATCATGTCCTGGGCCTGTACTGGTGAGAGCAGAGCTGAGCAGAGACTTCGCTGTCACCTCTCTCTGCACCAGAATTTGTGTCAAATCTCACCTGGGCTGATTCACAGCAATTCTCCCTCCGCCTCTCCCAGCATTTCTGGCAGGGCTTCCATCTTGCTGGAGAGGAGACAGTTGTGTGGCTACTTCTTCACCTGTCTCTCACCAATTCTACTCCAAATCATGAATCTCTCTCTGGCACTTTCCCCCCAGATTTCTCCCACAGTTGCTCCCCTCAAATGATACAAATGGATGATCTGAGGGGTTTTAACTAATTCATGATTATTTCTAGGCTTGTTTCGCTTCTCAGGTGTTTCCAGGTAAATCTCTCTGCTGCTCTGTTTCCAGGCCGGGCCTGGCTGTACCTTGCTCTCAATGAAAATTCCTTGGAGAGCTACTTGAGGCTGTTCCAGGAGAACCTCAGCCTGCTGCACAAGTACTATGTCAAGTGAGTATCCTGGCTCCTTCTCCTCTGGGCACTGTTTAATATCTCTCCTTGTCAGAAGCCAGCCTGAATTTGCCAGTGGGGGACAAGCAGTTGATCAGGGTTTGATTTTTCTCTTTGTGGGATTTACCTGGTTAATTTAAAGATCCCAGATGTGGACACACTGTCCTCTTATCTCTGTGAGGCCCTGCAAGCATTTCTCCTAGTTCCTGCTTTTACTCTGCAGTCCCCTTTATATTTTTCCATGATTTCCAAGGAGCTGCTGAGCTCCTGTCCAGGCACCCAGCTCTGCTGGACACCTGGAAATGTGGCCGTAGCTCACTTTGGGGACAGCACGTAGTGGCTGCCCATGGAGGCAAGGAGTGGGCTGCCAGCGCTGGGGCCGATCTATGGCAGCTCAGAGACGCCCCCAAAGAAACAGAAGGGCCCTTGTAGCTGCTGCTCCTCTTTCCCACATCTGTAAAGCTCTTTTGTTCCTCCCTGTGGCAGGAACGCCCTGGTCTGCAGTCACGATCATCTGACCTTGTTCTTAACACTGGTGTCCGGACTGGAGTTCATCCGCTTTGACTTGGACCTGGTGAGTGTCTGATCTGTTCTCCTGGCTCTGGGAGAGTGGGAATGTGGAGCAGGGAAAGTCCAGGGTGGGACAGATCCTACCCCTTGGTCCAGGGTGGATCTGGTGAGTGTTCAATCTGTTCTCCTGGCTCTGGGAGAGCAGGAATGTGGAGCAGGGAAAGTCCAGGGTGGGACAGGTTCCAGCACTTGGTCCAGGGTGGATCTGGTGAGTGTTCAATCTGTTCTCCTGGCTCTGGGAGAGCAGGGAAAGTCCAGGGTGGGACAGATCCCACCACTTGGTCCAGGGTGGATCTGGTGAGTGTTCGATCTGTTCTGGCTCTGGGAGAGTGGGAATGTGGAGCAGGGAAAGTCCAGGGTGGGACAGGTTCCAGCGCTTGGTCCAGGGTGGACCTTCAGCTGAAAACGTGATGCTGATGCTTTTGGGAAAGACTTTTAGATCTTTGGGGATCCAACAATGGGATTTATTCCTGATGCTCAGTTCTTCACTGTTTGGAGGAAGACCAAGGCAGCTGCAGGGCAGATTGGTGGGGATAAAAGAGTTGAGTTCTGCAAGTGTGGTACAAAACCCTGGTGCCCCTCCAGGAAACACAAATCCACTGGATAACCCTCGGTGACACCGCCGGGTTTCCTCTGAAATGGGCACTGGGAGGGGACGTCCAAGGGACAGTCCCACAGTGTTGGTGGGGTGGCATTTCCCCCAAGCTGTGCCAGGAACAGTGACTGACCCCCGCCACGTTCCCTGCCCTGCAGGATGCTCCGTACCTGGATCTGGCCCCGTACATGCCGGATTACTACAAGCCCCAGTACCTGCTGGACTTCGAGGAGCGCCTGCCCAGCTCCGTGCACGGCTCCGACAGCCTCTCCCTCAACTCCTTCAACTCTGTCACCTCCACCAACCTGGAATGGGACGACAGTGCCATTGCTCCATCCAGTGAGGGTCAGTGGGTTTTGGGGACGATGTGGGCAGGGATGTGTTGTTCCCACATCCCCTTCAGATAAGGCAGCAAACTTTAGACTGGAAGAGACCAAAGCAAGAGACCCAGCAGCCAGACTGGGAGTCTCTCCTGTCTTACATCCTTGGGAGACAGGACAAGGGGGAATTAAACTAAAAGAGTTTTAAATTAAAGATAGGAAATTTAGATGGGATATTAGGAAGAAATCCCTCCCTGTGAGGATGGGGAGGCCCTGGCACAGGTTGTCCAGAGAAGCTGTGGCTGCCCCTCGATCCCTGGCAGTGTCCAAGGCCAGGCTGGACAGGGCTTGGAGCACCCTGGGACAGTGGAAGGTGTCCCTGCCTGTGGCAGGGGGTGGAATTAGGTGAACTTTAAGGTCCCTTCCAACCCAAACCATTCTGTGATGATTCTGTGCTTCGGACTGGGAGAGAAGGACTCTCCCTGCAGTCACCCCAGGCCACATTCCCGTCCTGGGGGTTTTAGCAAGAACTGGAGTAATCTCCCCTCACAGTGAAGGCCGTGCCTGTATCTGAATGTGGCTTCCAGGTCAGCAGGGACACAGGGCTGCAGGGGAGGTTTTTAAGTGCTTGTTTCGCAGTCCAGAGATCCACATGTGCTGGACCTGGTGGGAAGTAGGTTCCAGAGTCTTCTCTGTGTCTGCAGTCTGAGAGAAAGACAGCCAGTGGTCTCACAGGTGCTGGTTTTTCCTCTTTGTACATCTTGAGCAGCCTGATGAATTGTCCTACTCACCCCCTTATCCCTTCAGAGAGGCTGGCCATTGTTCCTGATGAACTGGGCAGACAGGTGCCTCATGCCCCATGAACCCGCTGCAGCCAGAGCAGGGAGCTCCTGTCCTGCACCCACCATGTTCACATGAAGCAGCAGCTCTGCTGATGCTGTTCCTAATCCAAAATCCTGGGATTTATGTCAGTTTGAGCAAAGGGGATTCTGGAATAGAATTGGAATGGAATGAACTGTTAGCTGGGTGCAGGGAATTTGGGACTGAGCCACACACAGGTGGGTTCCCTCAAGACAAGGGTCACCAGTTGCCTTTGATGTGCAAGACAGAACCTCAGATGTTAAAGATGATGAGAAGGAACAGCCTGGGATGGGCATTAGAATTGTTTTAACAAAGGGCTTGGAAGCACAGCACTGGTTTGGGCTCACCCACATCTGCACTCAGGAAAGGGTTTGGTTTCAGGGACTTGCTCATGCCAAATCTCCAGCGTCCCAGGGAAGTTGGAGGCAGCACAAGGAGCCTAGAAAGAAAAATCAAAGGAAGAAGGTTCTCTGTCTCCAGAGGGTTGGCATAAGCAGCTGTTCTGCTGCATCCCTGGGTTTGTGTTCCTGCTCCTCCCTCAGCAGAGCATGTCTTGGTGCCAGACATCTCCTGCTTGTCCCTGTCACTGGGTGTCCCTTGGGTTTGGCTGCATTCTCCACCTGTCTGGTGGATGGCTGCCTAGTGCTCAAGACAAGAGAGATTTGGAATAGACATCTAGGAGATTTTGGAGATGGATTTTGCATTTAGCATCATCTCAGCCTATTCCATGTGTCCAGGCAGTGGCTGTGCTCTGTGTCTCAGTTTCCCCATGCACAGAGGGGTTTGGTGCTGATGTAGGAATGCTGGACCAGGATCCAGGAGGGCAGAAATTGCTGCTGCTCCTCTGGTGTGGAAGGAGTTTAATTTTTCCCTGTAACAATTACCCTGCTCATCATTTCAGCAGGAGCATGTCTCTACCCTGAGAGTGTAGGTGGAACTGTGGATTGTAGGATCAGAAGACAAGTTTTTCCCTTTAATCAGATCCCTGGCTTTGCAAACATTCATGAGTCAAACATCACAGTATCTATGGGAGGTAAGGGGAAACTGAGGCACGGAGAGATTAAATTGCTAGGGATCAGGCCCTAGGTGACACTGTTTATCTGGTTTAGCTTCCCAGCAGCTTGAATAATGGAGCCTTCACCCTTCCCTGGTCCCTTTGTAGCTCCCATAACTGGTTGTTCCAGAAGGAACAACCATTGGTGCAGCTGGTTTCCATTCACATCCACATTCCCTATTTTCTCATGTGTTTCAGATACCAGTGGACGATTGTTTTGTTTCTCCCCATTCCCATCTCCCTCCCCAAATCCCCTTCACACTCTCCCCTCTCCCCACTTCCCTCCCCACTACTTGTATTTCTAATCCTGAGTTTTATCCCTCATTTTTGTAGATTATGATTTTGGAGATGTCTTTCCAGCAATGCAGACCATGCCCAGCAGAGACTGGGAAGGTGGGACACGCTCATCTCTTACAGCACTTTGGTTTTCTCTCTGCATTGCTGCCCCCTGAGCTTGCTGCATGTTCCCATGTTCGTTTCTTGAACAACCAACTGCCCTGTCCTGATGGAATTCCGTACAGGCCCAAAATGTGGGATGTGCCAGCTGCCCTCATGCCACAGATTTCCTCTTCGGGGTAGAGCACACAGGGTGCTGACTGAAAAACTGATCCACCATCATTGGTTTCCTGAAAGCCCTGGAAAACAGCTGAACTAATTCTGCTGCCTTTAATTTTGGGCATTTTGCAGGGATTAATTTGGGAGGTTTTGTTTTCCCTGGATTATCCTGTCCTGAGTCAAAGTTTCTCCTGTGAAGCCACAACATCCAGCACATAGCCATGCTCAGTTTGGGTCACTACATTTGTTATTTTTATTGATTTTACCACTTTTAAACCCACTTACCAGCTACCTCTGGCCTTTATGGCCAAAAGCACGTGCCCAGCTTAAAGGAATTTGTTCTTCCTCCACATGCAGCCCCTGTGGATATTCTCTCCGTGCCACTGGAGCAGGACCCTGTCTGCTTCACCCCCAGAGGAAACACACCCCCACTCCATCCTTTACAGCTCAAAGCTGGATGGAGCCTGATGGCACCACCTGAATATTTGGGGAATATTTGGGCAAATCTGCCTGAATTCCATGTGGATTGCTCTCGGGCTCTAACGCGCTCCCTCTTACCTTCTTTCTTACCCCACGCACAGGGATGTCACAGAGGTGGTTTAACCTGTCCCTGGAGGGTACAAACCACATTTCCAAAGGCAAGGTGCAGCCAGCAGCTCCAGTGTGGGTGTTGGGTGGAGGCTGGGAGAAGTTGAGGGGTGCTGGGGGCAGATCCCTCTGGATTTGAGGCACGCACAGCTCCCATGTGCAGGGTGGGGGCAGTGGGATCCAGCACTGCTCCAGGCTGAGTTTCCTCAGCCACAGGGAAATGTCATTAGAACCCCCTGCCAGGTCAGCTCACACATGGATTCCTTGCTGTGGGGACAGAGCAGAGGTTAAGAAAGTTGTGCTGTTCCCCATTTTCAGCAAATGCATTTTGGGATGAAATTCTGTATTTTGGACAAAGATTGTTTTGTCTCACCAGAACCAGCAGGATTTAGGCCAAAGAAGTGACACGGGTTTGGTGGTGCAGCTTGGGAGCCCGGGGCTGAAACAGCTTTTAAATGTTTTGTTTTATTTATGATTGGACTCGATTATCTTGGAGGATCTTTCCAACCTAAGCAATTCCATGTATTTCCCTTTAATGCAGGTATTAAAACCCGATTAACTTCCCTGGTAGAGCTCACACCTTCCCTGCTCTGGGGCAGGATTTTCAGTGGGAACAAAGTGGCATTTTGGAATCATCCAGCACAAACTGCCTGGATTAGAGTTTTACAAGAGGTTTCATTTTCCACCTCAAATCCTACAGCCCAAATCAGTCTGCCAGGGCTGTGGTTCTCTTCCCAAGGGTCTTTTTAGCTGGCTGTGGAAAGGAATCCTAGACCCGTGGAATGGTTTGGGTTGGAAGGGACCTTAAAGATCATCTCATTCCAATCCCTTGTCATGGGCAGGGACACCTTCCACTAGACCAGGAGAAGAGAAGGGCATGGATAACCTTCCTTTAGCCATGATTTTGGGTGGATAATGGATAATAGTCCGAGCATGATTCCTGCAGCCCTTCTCCACTGCTCTTTTTCCCTCTGAAGACTAACATGGGCCCAGCTGTTCGTGCTCCGCCCTGTCTGTGCCACCTGCTGTCCTCGGACCCCCGGGAATGCTGTGTCCCCCCTCCAGCACACTCCAGCCCCCATGTGTGTCTCATGTGAGCAGAGGAGAGCAGCCAGCTCCGTCAGGATCGCTGCTCCATGGGCTGGCTCCGTGTCTGCCCTTCCAGCCGAGCAAGCCCCTTCCCACAGCCCCATGGCAGAGGAGAAGCAGCAGCCTCGTTGCTCGCTGTCATCTTGCTCAGGAACAATGGCCCCAGACCTCTCAAACTCTTCCCACAGACACTGCCTCTGCTCCTCAGTCCGGCTGCCGGCTCCTGGGTGACCGAGCTGTTGTGTTCAGGCATTCTCTGAACTGCAGGGGGGTGCTGGGTCTCAGGCTGGCCTCCCCGTCCCTCCTCGCCAGGAGGAGGTGCCCACACGGTGCCCCGAGCCCCCGGCGCAGCTTGGCTTGGTCTGGCTCCGTGCAGGAGCCCGAGCCGGCGCTGATCCGCTCTCCCGCCTTGTCCCTGCAGACGGAGACCTGACGGACACGCTCAGCTGCCCGCGCTCCACCGCCTCGGAGGCTAATGGCAGCAGGGCCGCGGCCAGGAGCCCCACGCAGCGCCACAACCCCTTCAACGAGGACAGGGCCGAGGCGCCGTCCTCTGCCGACACCACGCCGGTGCACACGGCCTCCCGGGACAAGGCAGAGGCCACCCCCGAAGGAACGGACCAGTCCGAGAGCTGCACGGAGCTGGAGGTCATCAGGTAGGGACAGAGCTGCTGGCCTGGAAAGGGGTGGCAGATGTTGAGGATGTGCCATCTCTCCTATCCCAGGGAGGATGGTGTCTGTGCTGCAGCCTTTATTCAGCCCCGTGGGGCTGGGTCTCTTGTGCTGACTCCACATCACCCCCTTTCCCTGCCAGTGTGTGTCAGAGGGCTCAGAGTAATCCATGAGCTTTCATTTGGAGCTCTTTCCAGCTGGTGGCAGCTTTGCAGCAGCTCTGGGGCTTGGATCTTCTCTCCCATCCCGTCCCTCCTCCTGTTTGTCAATGAGCTGTGGCCAAACCTGTCACAGGAGATGCCTCCACAGAGCTCCTGGCTGGTGTTTGGGCATTTGACTCCTGCAGAGGAGATCCCCAGGGATCCCTCAGAACCCTCAATCTAGACAAAGAGCTCAAGGCTCTGTCTGCTGACATCCAGTGATGGGGACACCCCAAACCTGCCCAGCAGGGCTGTGCTTTGTTCTTGTGCCCAGTTTTCCCAGGGAAGGAGCAGAGGAGCTGGGTTTTAGACATCATCCCACATGGCAGACACGGGGAAGGGGAGCACTGGGCTCGCTTCCCAGACAAGGGTGACCTGGCAGCAGTTTGGGTGCCAGAACACTTCCACAGCACATCCTGGTGTGCTCCAGCCTGCATCTCCCTCTTCTGGCAGGCAGGGACATGGCCTTCCCACCTCCAGAGACCTCCTCCCTTTCCAGCTTCTTGATCTCCACCAGGGATTTCTCCCATGTCACTTTAGCTCCACAACCATTTGTGATCCCTTTACAGCTGAGAGAAAGCTCAAGGTGCGTGTCAGCAGTGATGCCTCTTTTTGGGTTAGGTAGGAAAAAGTGTCCATACCTTGTGTCTCATGAAAACTGGCACAGAGATGGGGGCTCTACACCGCTGCACATTGAGCGATGTTCTCGACAGAAGGATTTCTCTGCAGTAGGGAAAATTGCAGAGGAGTGTTGTTGGGAAAGGGTTGGACCCCCTGCGTATTTCAGAGTCTCAACAGGCACAATGAGTGACATTCTTCTCTCTCACAGGTTAGCCAAGAAGAAGAAGACGGGCAAGAAGAAGAAGGTGAAGCCTGAGGAGGCGGTGAACAGCCCGGCACCCGCCGCGCCCGAGGCCAGCGGGGACAGCGGCGTCAATGGGCTCAGTGACAGGGAGGAGCTGAGGGACGAGGGCCCCGCGGCCCCGGGTGCGCCGGAGGAGGGCGGGGAGCGTGCTGCCCTCGGCCCGCTGGCCCTGCGCATCCCCGAGATGAAGGACACGTCCATGGAGAGCGTGGGGCAGCCCCTGAGCAAGGTCATGGACAGGCTCAACGGGCAGCTGGACCCTGGGGGCTGGAACGCTGCTCTGGAACCCCCCGGGCAGCCCTTTCGGACCGGCACGCCAGGGGAGACCCCCGATGGATCGTCCTCTGGCGACTTTAGCGAGGGGATTTCAGCCCCCATGGACTTCTACCGATTTACCGTCGAGAGTCCAAACGCTGCTGCACCAGGTGGTGGCCACCATGACCCTCCAGGGCCTGGCCAACCGCCACATGTTTCTGGTAGCCCTGAGGCTCCTGAAGAAGAAGAAGGCAGAGAAGGAGAAGCAGTTGGGGCAGTAGAGGAGCCTGAAAGGGCGAGTGATGAACCTCAAACAAGCCAGACAGAAACCACCAACCCCCAGGCTCTCTGTGAGCCCAAGAAGGAGCAGCCCAGCCCTTCCCCGAGCAGTGCTGAGGACTCTGGGGTGGAGGAAGGGCAGGGCAGCCCCTCGGAGCTGACCCATCCCTCCGAGTTCAGGTGAGGATGGGTTTGCTCAGCAGGGAGAGCATCTTCCAAACAATCTTGAGCTCAAGTTGACGCCTTTCCCCTTTGTCCTTGGTGTGGGGGCAAAGCCCATCCTTCTCCAGGATGAAGAGGAGGCACAAAGGGTCAGGAAGATAAGGTCTTGGGGAGCTAACAAGTGCCCAAATCATGGACATGTTCAACAAGGAAGGGGATTGCCCTTCCTGGACTCAGCCAGCCTCACATCCATGTCCATCCTCTGCTGTCTCTCTCCACAGGGTGGATAACAACCATCTCCTCCTGCTGATGATCCACGTCTTTCGGGAGAACGAGGAGCAGTTGTTCAGGGTAAGGGATCTCCATCAATCGAAGGACCAGCTCCGTGCCTGCATCAGCCCAGGGTTGAGAGCTCTTTTCTTTCCATGCAGATGATCCGAATGAGCACGGGGCACATGGAAGGGAACCTGCAGCTGATCTACGTCCTGCTGACGGATTGCTACGTGTACCTGATCAGGAAAGGTATCTCACCCCGACAGCCTCTGGGCTCAGCGGCAGGGAGGGAGGCTCCATCCGTGGGTTAGGCCACCATAGCTCACTGCCTTCACTGCCAGTTCCCTCGTGTCCCCTGGTCACAGTAGGGAGCTCAGATTGACTTGTCCCCTGAGGAGCCCTGGGACACGAGTCCCATGGCTCGGTGCTTGCCTGGGACATGGCTCGGTTTGCAGGTCCATCGCTGCTGCTGCAGAGGGGGTCCTGTGCCCCCCTTCACGTGGCTCTCTGTGTCTGTGCCAGGGGCAGCGGAGAAGCCGTACATGGTGGAGGAGGCCGTGTCCTACAACGAGCTGGATTACATCTCGGTGAGCCCGGCCGGGGCGGGCAGCCAGGGGCAGCTGGAGGCACGTGGGGGGTCAGTGCTCGCCTGTCCAAGGGGTGAAGGTGCCAGGAGCATCACAGTGGGGTGTGTTTGTGTCCATGGGGAGTGTTCTGGGCAGTGAACCTTTGAGACCGGGAGAGTTGAAGTGATGCCACTTCCAATGCCACCTCTGTGAGTGCCTGCCTTGCTCACATCTTTGCATGGGCAGCAGAGTGATCACTGACCCTCTCTCCGGGGCCAGAAGCCCGGTCATCCCTGCTCTCTCGCCCCTCATCCTGTGTCTGGCTTCCCTAACCATTTCTGTGTGGCACAGGTGGGGCTGGATCAGCAGACGGTGACCCTGGTGTGCACCAACCGGAGGAAGCAGTTCCTGCTCGACACTGCCGATGTGGCTCTCACGGAGTGAGTGGGGAACCAGAGCATGGAACTCTGGGGAATGCGGGAGACTCCGGAGCCAGCCCTTCATGACAGCCCTGCCACCAGTGGGGGGTTTGGGGTTGGTTTGATGCCACTGGCTGAATCCAGCAGACAGCTGGAAGTGACTCAGGCATGGATACAAACAAAGTATCTTCCCTGGTTAAACAGTCACCCCATCCCTCCGTCTGAGCCTTGGGGCTCTGGGCAATGCAGACGATGTGTCCTTGTGTCACTCAGGATGAGTAGGGATGAGCTCTTGAGTTCCAGGGCATGTCCCCAGGTCTCTGTGTGTGCTGTCAGCTCAGGGAGGTGACCATCAGGTCATACTGGGATCTGTGCTGGGATGAGTGTCCACCTCCCAGTGTCACCCATCTCCTTTCTGGAGTTCAGACTTTGCAACCTCCCATCACCTTTGGTCTGTAGGTTGATTTTGCAACTCTTTGGTCTGGAAGATCGGAGACGCATGGTTAAGGGGAGCCCCTTGGGCACCAGAGTGTATGAGGGAGATATGGGGCTGTTTGCCCCAGCCTTGTCAGAAATCTCTGCCTTCCTCTCAGGTTCTTCCTGGTCTCCCTGAAGTCAGCCATGATCAAAGGATGCCGGGAGCCCCCGTACCCCAGTATCCTCACGGATGCCACCATGGAGAAACTGGCACTTGCCAAGTTTGTGGCGCAGGAGTCCAAGTGTGAGGTGAGTTTGGGTATCACCACCATCACTGCGGGTGACGAAGGCTCACGGGAGACTCCCCTGACTCCTCCTGGTTCTCACAGGCCTGCAACGTGGTTGTGCGTTTCTATGGCCTCATTCACTGGGAAGACCCCATGGACGAGGCGCTGGGACCCGCCTGCAGCAGCTGCTCCTCTGCGGAAAACGCCGTCACCAAGGACGGCATCCTCCACTACAAGGCAGGGACCTCCTACCTGGGCAAGGAGCAGTGGAAGCCCTGCTTCGTGGTGCTCAGGTGGGCGTCAGGGCTGGGGTCAGATGGGGCTCTTGGGAGAAGGTGCTGGGAGCAGTTTGCTGCCTGGGAGCTGCTTGGGAGGTGGAGAGGACTCATCTTGGCACCTAAAGGGGCCAAGCCACTGGTTTTGGGTGCCCAGCAGCAAGAATGTGACCCCACAGGGCTGCATGGGTGGAGGGCAGGGCAGGGGTGGCTGCGGGACCAAAGGCAGGGGATGCCAGAGCTGAGCTGACTGCAGTTACCCTCTCTGATCTTCCCAAATGGCAGCAATGGGATCTTGTACCAGTACCCGGATCGTACAGACGTCACCCCTCTGCTCTCCATCAACATGGGGTAAGTGGCTGGTAGGACACAGCACCCAGACTTGATGGGGATCTGGGCAGCAGGAGCTACTTGGGATGTCCAGGGAGGGCTTTGGGGCTGGATCATGACCTGGTCCCTGACGCAGGAATCCCGGCTACTCCTGCCTGGGAGCAGGTGCCCGTTTGCTTTGGCTCCAGTGCATGCCACTGGAAATGGGCTCATTTCCTTCCTTGGATGGGGCCTCTGAAGGGTGACATCCCTCCAAAAGCCATTCTGGGAGACCCACTGTGCTCAACTCCAGCTCTCCCGCAACGTGCAGAGCCTAGAGATGGTCCTTGGAGCCATCCCAGGCGATGTCACAGATGGGAAATGGGCGTTGGGAAGAGGGGTGAGGTGCTGCCCAGGGAAGGCAGGCGGAGGCTGTTTTCAGGCTTGTGCTGGCCCCTCCATCCTGCTCACCTCCCTCCTCCCCCTCTCTCCCAGCGGCGAGCAGTGCGGGGGATGCCGGCGCTCCAACACCACCGACCGGCCCCACTCCTTCCAGGTGATCCTGACGGACCGGCCCTCCCTGGACCTGAGCGCCGACAACGAGGAGGACATGGCAGACTGGATGCAGTACTTCTGCCAGGCTGTCTCCAAAGGGGTGAGCTGGGGACAGGCCCCGAGCGTGGGTGCTTCGACCCCCTCCTTTGCCCAGAGCCCCTTTGGCGCTGCCAAAGGGAGCAGGAATGTCTGGCAGGATGGAGCAGGCAGCTTTATCCTGAGCCAGGAGCGTTTCCCCACAGGGGACCCCATGGAGATGGGGCTCCATCATGCCAGGTTTTACCCACCCCTTCCCCACCCCACGCAGGTGATCCCCCAGGGTGTTGCCCCGACGCCGTGCGTTCCTTGCTGCCTGGTGCTGACGGATGACAAGGTTTTCACATGCCATGAGGACTGTCAGACCAGCTTCTTCCGCTCGCTGGGCACCGCAGAACTGACGGACATCACCGCGGTCTCCACAGAGGCCGGCAAGGAGTACTGTATCCTGGTGAGTGCAGGGCTTCAGGACCCGCTGGCCCGGGGCTGGGCAAGCACCCAGTGCTGACACCCAGCCTCTCTCCCGGTGTTTAGGAGTTTGCTCAGGACAGCAAGGAGTTCCTGCCCCCCTGGGTCCTCTATTTTAGTTGCACTATGGAACTGGAGAGGTTCCTGTCAGCGCTGAACGTTGCGTGGAGGAACATCTACCAGGTGAGCATGTGGGGCTGCCTCACACCCTCATCGCGTGAGGGAGCGCAAAGGGGTGAACTTGTCCCTGTAGGGTGAATCCAGCTTTTCCACAAAGGGCAGGAGAGCCACGGAGCTCCTCTGGGTCCATATAACCACAGGATGTAGGATTTAGGGCCTGGCAAGACAAGCCATGAGCATCCAGTGCTGGCGAGGGGAGTGGGAGGAACGTGGGTCACCCCTGGTGTCACCATATTCATGACACAGGTGACTGCCATGTGGATTTGAGGTGGATTTACAGTGAGAGGGAGAAGGGACTGTTGTCTGTTCCCCTTCTGATGCCCCATGCCCGTGTTTCAGGTCGATCTCCAGCACAAGGCCATTCTGGATGCTGCTGTGAAGAAGAAATGTGAGGACGCCCAGAGCCTCATCGACAGCGCCTGGCAGCGCAGCGACAGCCTCTGCCGGGGCCGGGCCGAGCGGGACCCCTGGTGTTAACCCTGGCTGGGGGAGGACAGCTCACGGGGGCCCATTTTTGGGGATCAGGGCCTGTATCTGGCCAACTGGCACCCTAAACCCTCCTGCCATCGCTTGGTCCCCAGCAGGGCCGTGCCTGTGGCATGGACCCCGCGCTCTCTGCGGAGCCGGGGACATCTGGCGTGGTTTGGGGAGCAGCCGGACGCTTCACCACCTGCGCCTTCCTCCTCGTCCAGCTGCCACGGGGCAAATAATTTGCCTTTCACAGAACAATATCCCAGTAGTAGTGAGGGAGAGGGTGGGAGCGGGGTGGGCTGGGACGAGCATCCCCATGGTGGTGGGGAGCAGGACTGAGGACTTGTTCATTTTCGAACAGGGTCGAGGCGTGGAGGGGCGAGGCGGGAACACTCAATCGCTACTGTGCATGTTTTGTTGCTCATACAATCACCGAGGATGGCATCGCTCTGCTTCCTCCTGGAGAGCTCGCCCGGGGCCTCCGGGGACACCACTGAACCCCTCTCAGCCTGTCCAGGAGCTTTGAGGCTAAGGAAGAAGGAATGGGGCCAAATATTTGGCTTTAAACATGGTTTTAGGAGATCTCAGCAGCCGGTTTGTGGTTTGGACGCTGGCCCTGTGCACGGGGAGAGAAGAGATGGAGTTCCACGTTCTTCAGGTGTTGTGAGGGCCATTGTCACATGGCTGCCACCAAACACGTCCCCATCTCCTCAGCTCACTGCATCCAAGGCCAGCGAGGACCCATCGCCACTTGCGCTCCACAACGAGCACTTTGGGGCACAACCCCAGCTTTTAAATAATAATAATAATAATAATAACCTGGAGACCTTCTCATGTAATATACGTTCACGGGGCCTTTTTCTGGGAGGAAACGTACGTGACTGAATGTATATGTACATACATCTGCTTCCTTTCCCCCCTCCCCAAATAAATAGACCTTGGTAACTCAGCCTTGGCCCTATGCCAGATTCTGCCACCCGGGGCTCCTGCTCCTCCTCCTGCCGTCACTGTGGAGCCTGTGCAATGGCTCTGGGGCACGGAGAAGGGGATATTTGGATGAAAGGAGGGGAGGACGTGCACCCCCAGCTCCTCACTTAACCCCAGCAGCGTTAACCCTGCGGTGGGACACGTTCGTGGGAATTACCCATCAGGACACAGAGTCTTGATGCTTTATGTCCTTGTTTTCTCTGGATCCAGGAGATATTCCCAGTCCCCTGGATCTGGGAGATCCAGTCAAGACAAGAAAGAAACAGCCACGGGGCCAGCCCCCAGCATCACCCACTGTCCCCATAAACCCTCCTTGACTTCTGACCTCAAAGCGAGGGTGTTCGGGGGATATCGGGACTGGGACAGCCACTGGCATGGGGAAGATATTGGGGACGAGGCAGCCACTGGCAGGGGACGAGTTTGGGATATGGGGGCTTCACACGTCCTCCCCCTCAGCAACCACCGAAGTGCCTCGGTCATGGGGTAAACCGGGTCCCAAGGGGTCCCTGCGCAGCGCTAAAAATAGGAACCCACGGCGGGGGGAGGGACACCGCCACCCGCCACCCGCCACCCCCCGCAGCATTTTCCCGCGGGAAGCTCCAATTTCAAAGCCCCGGGAGAGGCAGCGAGACCCCCGCAAACCCCCCTGCCCCGCGGTCTCATGCGCAGCGAGTTGTCCAGTCCTCATCCTCCTCCCCAGGCTGGCTGGGGCGGGGGGGTTGATTCCGTGTGCGCCCCAAAAATCTTCTCCCTCCGTTTGAGTTTCNGCCCTCCGTTTGAGTTTCAATTTTATCCCGCCTTTTTTTTTTGTCTGCTTTTCCCTATTTGCGCCGGGGCAGCACCATCACGTGAGAGCGGGCCCGGCTGGACGCGGCTGCTGGGGGCGCGCCGGTGTCGGGGGGCCGGACGCGCACCCCCAGGCCTGACCTTTGCCCCACATCCCTTCCCCAAATTGGGGGCTGGATTGGAGGGGGGGTTGGTTTGCAGGAGGCGGCGCTCGCTCGCTCTCGCTCCCCCCGGATTTTTTTTCCCTGCGGTCGCTCGGGAAGGTGGAGCCAGGGGCCTCCCCCGCGGGCAGGTGCCGGATGGCGGCGGGAGCCCTCGCCCCCTGCCCTTCCGACTCCCCGCCGGAATTCCCCTGCCCCCCCCCAAACAGCCCCC